>OZ024731.1:58305220-58692720 GCA_964016875.1 Fallopia convolvulus
TGCTTGCCCCATTCATATGTCTCACAGTTATTCTACATGCAGGCTCAGTCTATGTTATCTGAAATATACCCCGGAGGTTCTCCAAAGATTGGCTTGGCTTACTGGGACCAGATTAAAGAGGTTGCCTTAATTTCTGTAGCTAAGCGTTTGCTCAAGCAGTTACATGAATTTTTGGAACAGGTATGCTTTAAAGTTTGTTTGGACCATTAGGTTTAGTAGTTTTTTTTTTTCATTTCATTTCATTTCCTTTCTTTGCTTTGAGCACCAAATTTGTATAAGATATTTATATATACTTAACTATCACCTCATTTAATATGACAAGGTCCTAAAATTTGCCTTCAAATTTAATTATTGATACCTTATTTTGCTTACTTCCATCAAGTGTAGAATTAATAATTTAAATTTTAATCGTGCTTTACTTAATATTTTGAGAGCTAGAGATAGAAATAGCTGAAAATTCCATCCCACTTCTTATTGGGGAGACTAATAATTTAGAACTTAATTTCGTATTCGAGCATTGAACCTGTCTTCTAAACAATAAAACCTTTAATGATTCTACTAATTGAAGTTGAAAAGGTGATCTTCTGTTACTAGCCTTATTTCATCGTGATTGTGTGCAGGTGTGTGATTTTTTTTTCTCCAATAAGAGTGGTCCAATTATTAGTTCAAAGTTCCATTAGGATTTTTTTTTCTTTCAAAATTCAGGAAAATTCTTCATCCATTCAAGCTATTTTCTCTGGGGAGGTTGCCATTATTTCCTCTCATCAGCAAGGGCAAAAGGATCGTGCTCTTGGAATGTTACATCAAATGATTGAAGATGCATACATGGGCAAACGGCAGTTTCTGAGTGGTATATCTATTTGTTTGTGTGTTGTTATATATTCCAACTCCCTTGTTTGCTAGGAGCAAATATGCTGCTACCATGGCTATGATCAACCCCATAGAGATTTTTAACAAGTTTGACTTTTGATATTTGGTGGTATCAGGTAAACTTCATAATCTTGCAAGAGCTCTCGCAGACGAAGAATCTAATGCCGATAATATGAAAGCTGACGGCACTTTGGATTTTGACAAGGACTGGGTTCTTGGTCTTGGACTAAAACCTTCAAAGCAGGCATCTTCTACAGTGGCAGATCAAAATATCCCGTCAGTAGTATACGACATAAAAGATACTGGGAAAAGGCTTTATGGTCCATTAAGTGCAAAGCCAACAACATATCTTTCACAGTTCATTCTCTATATTGCCGCAATTGGTGACATAGTTGATGGGACTGATACAACGCATGACTTTAACTACTTTTCCCTTGTCTATGAATGGCCAAAAGATGTAAGCTGTTTGCCTTTTGAATCTGGTGATCTTTTTTGTTAGTTTAGCTTTTGATTTAATTTACAATTACATAAAATTTCTAAGTTCTCTCTCTGTCTCTCTGAAGAACACAAAATTTTTAGAAAACATTAATCTTCAATTTTTCCTTCTCCTGCCCTAATTTTCCCTACTCAGCTGCAATTTGCAACTTTTATTATGTTTGAAGAACTATGTCTGTCTGAAGATCTGCCGTAACCAAGATAGCAAATCAACTTGATTATCCTGCAAAAGGGAAGCAAATAATTGATAGGTTTTACATTACTTTAGTACAAAATAAGATGAGATTTCCGTTATCTTCCTTTTATTCTATGTCAATACTGAATAGATAGGCAGAACACTTTTCTGAGAAGTCTTCCATGTTAACAAGCTATCATTCTCTAAGCCTTATCTTCTCATTATTGATTGGAAGCTTTTATTCAGAAGAGAAGATTTTTTCTTTACATCTTGAAATTCCCTGACTCAGGAGAAGAACAAAGGCATCTTTGAGCACTTATTGCAAGCATAAGTTGGTTTAGTGCACACTTAATGCCACTTGTCTGATGGTTTTCGAACTTCTTCTTTACAGCTTGTGACGCGTTTGGTATTTGAACGAGGGAGCACTGATGCTGCTGAGAAGGCAGCAGAAATCATGTCTGCTGATTTCGTGCATGAGGTGATTTCTGCTTGTGTACCACCTGTTTATCCTCCGCGATCTGGTCATGGTTGGGCATGCATTCCACTATTTCCTGACAATTTAACTAGTAAACATGGAAGTCAGCTCTTGTCATCCTCTGAAAGGGAGGCTAATCTTTTCTATGGTAGCCATTATTCAATTGCACCCAGACTGACAAAGTACCCTCTTCAATTGGAAGTAGTAAAACATTTGGCGAAAATGTCTCCAGTTCGGGCAGTCCTAGCATGTGTCTTTGGTAGTCGTATGTTGCACAATGGGAGTGAGTCATCTGTTTCTGGTTCTTTGGAGGATGAGCTTCTACCGTCACCTGATGTCGACAGATTGTTTTATGAATTTGCTCTTGATCAATCTGAAAGGTACTATAAGTATATGGCCCAGCAAGTAATTCTTTTTGTCTTGTCTATTTTGGTCTTACTTCACTATGCTCAATTTACAGATTTCCAACTTTGAATCGATGGATACAAATGCAAACTAACCTGCACCGAGTATCAGAATTTGCTGTAACCTCTAAGGATACAAATGACGATGTTGGGTTTAGAGTAGAAGCGAGGTCAGCTATCAAGCGATCACGTGATTATGGCAGTAATTCTGAACCAGAAACTGAAGAAAATAGCTTGGTGGATAGCTTCTTGGAATCTATTCCAGAGAACCAAGTCCCATGCAACACAAGTTCTGATCCTTCAATCGGGTCTCTGAGTTATCAAGTGCCTGGAGATGACACAACAGTTTTCCTGACTTTTGACTGGGAGAATGAGGAGCCGTATGAGAAAACTGTTGAGCGGTGAGCTATTATTGATTGTTTAACTAAAAATATGTTTAGTTGGTAATGGTATTTTATTGTTACTTCATTTTTGAGTTCTTTTTCATTTCCTTCGGTTTTGTATTGTGGCTCTATTTTCACATGTTGGTGCACTGCCTTTTGTGCTAAAGCTTTAGCTTCTGTTTCTTTAACAACAGCAATAGAACTTCTCGTCTTAAACATGATTTTCTTCAATTTGTACATTTGAAAATGGTGAGCTAATTTATTATTATTTTTTTTTATAATTACAAATATGTCTGTGCGGTTGGCTACCGTTGTTAGTTGTTACTTCATTTAGAATTCTCTTATTTCCTTCAGTTTTGTTTTGTGGCCCTATTTTTTCATATCTTTGCACTGCCTTTTTAGAAAGCTTTAGTTTCATTTTTCTAACTTAAATCGTTGAACTTTTAATTTTAACGTGGTTCACTTTCTCATGTTGTGCTACTTTAGAACCATAATTTTCCATTAACTCACAATTGCGCTTTGCGTAATATGAATTGAACGTCTTAAACATGGTTTACTTTGTCCTGTATTTCATCTACCTCTTTCTAAACTCTGCTATATGGCATTTAACTTAATTTTTTTTAATCTTGCATGGTATACTAGTTTCTTTCTCTTTAGCTCACTTTTGGAAACCTTTTTATGCTGGTAGTCTTTGTATTGGAATTCAAACATCTGGGCTTTCATCTTTACTTCTTTCCCATGGCAGATTGATCGAAGAGGGTAATTTAATGGATGCCCTTGCTCTTTCTGATCGCTTCTTACGTTTGGGAGCCTCGGATCATCTGCTTAAGCTACTCATTGAACGTGATGAGGAAAGTCATACAAACCCTCAGAATTCACAGGGATATGGAGGCCAATTTGTTTGGAGTAACAGTTGGCAGTATTGTCTCAGGTTGAAGGACAAACATTTGGCTGCAAATCTGGCCCTCAAGTATGTTATGTAACTTGTGCAACATTTATGTCATTCATTATTATTTTCTACCCTTGCAGTGTGTAATCCCCCTGAATCTCACTTCACATTGAAGTTGCAGACATTATATTTGATTTTCCTCTTTAGTTTCTAGTGGTGACTGTTCAAACACTTTTAGAAAGTGAGGATTACTGCTTCTAGATTCATTTACTTCCATAAATTGCTGCTCATGTTTTTTACTCGAGATGTTCATATTGTTGATATCTCAGACATATCTGCTAAATCATATAATTCCCTTGATGAATATTGAATAGTGAAGTAATTAACCGCTCAATAAATTAGTCTTGTGTATTTTTTTGAAGTCTATTTCATAGTCTAAATTAGGTGGCTGTTAAAGTGCCATGACTGGCCGACTTTAACTTTACAATTAGTCATATTTGTGATTTGCATATTTTCTTTTTTCAGGTACTTACATAGATGGGAGTTGGATGCTGCTTTGGATGTTCTCACCATGTGCAGCTGCCACCTGCCTCTGGCTAGTCCATTAAAGGATGAGGTGCTGGATAAACTGTTTAATACTTTATCCACATAAATTTTGCTATGCATTTAACATTTTGTCTTTGGTCAAACCTAGAAACCAATTTAAAATCCCAAATCTGCGGAATAAATGCTGCATTATAAGTTTTAGGCCTGGCTATAGTTGCTAAATAAAATGCAGTTCTTTAAAAAAACATGCTTTTTTACATTGAAATATGTGAGTTGTAGTTATATCTTTGCATTGGAAACTGTGAAAAGTATGCTTTTTTTCCCCAAAATTGCTTTTTGTTTAGCAAAGCCTTAAACTCTATATTGTAGTCTACAATGGCCACTTTATAAATCAGTGGAAATGATTGCGCTTGGTCACTAACTGGATGCTTAACTCTTAGTCCAGACCAGACCACTGAGACCACTTTAAGTTGGGAAAATCTAAATGCCGCATTTTTTCTGTCATTCGTATGAACATGAAATATGAATGTTGCTTGGGTTGTCCTGCTATATTCTTGTATGTATTGGAGACATACAATGTTTCCTCACCCAATGAAAAACTTGTGTGACACGTAGGTCTTGCAAAGGAGACAATCATTGGAGAGATACAAACATATATTATGTGCAGATGATCGTTACAGCAGTTGGCAAGAGGTGCTTATAATTATTGACATGAACAATTACAATAGAATCTTTACTTCATTTTTATGCATGTTGCTTTCTTATCTTAATTTTTTAGGTTGAAGATGCATGCAAGGAAGATCCTGAGGGGTTGGCGCTCAAGTTAGCAGAAAAAGGGGCTGTCTCTGCAGCATTGGAGGTTGCTGAAAGTGCAGGTTTATCAATTGATTTGCGTAGAGAATTGCAGGGTCGACAGCTTGTAAAGCTTCTTACTGCTGATCCTCTAAATGGAGGGGGTCCTGCAGAAGCTTCACGTTTTCTTTCTTCCTTACATGACTCTGATGATGCATTACCTGTTGTGATGGGAGCAATGCAACTGCTGCCAAACCTGAGATCAAAGCATCTTCTTGTAATATCCTCTCTCTCTCTCTCTCTCTCTATGTATATATATTCAAGTATATATTGATGCAGCATACAAGCATTTCTTTTTGGCATGTGATTGTGTCAGTAAAGGTTTCTTTCAGAATCAAAAGACTGACATTGCTGGCAAAATCTGCTTTGAGATTATCAAGTTGAGAAAGTTGTCATCATATATCATGGTTCTATAGATTTGTGAACATTATATGCTCATTAATTATCGATCATGGCTTTATAGTAACCATCTCACATGGAGCCTATATGGTGTATTTGTAAAGGTTCACTTCTTCCTAAAGCGAAGAGATGGAAACTTATCGGATGCTGCAGTTTCAAGGTTGAATTCATGGGCGTTAGGGCTTAAGGTGCTTTCTGCTTTGCCACTGCCTTGGCAGCAAAGGTGTTCTTCTCTTCATGAGCATCCCCAGTTGATATTTGAGGTTCTGCTCATGAGAAAACAACTTGAGTCTGCTTCTCTGGTATGCTTTTATTATTCATGTATAAATTGCTTTATTAAGAATATATATTTTTCGTTATTTCTCCTTTTCCAATTTCTCTGACACTTGTTCTTTCTTCTATAGCCGTGTACTGGGATCGAAAGATCACTTCACCCCCTTTTTCTATTTATACTTTCTGATGGTTTTGCAGATACTGAAGGACTTCCCATCTTTGAGGGACAATGATGTCATTTTCACTTATGCTGCCAAAGCTGTTGCTGTTAATATGAGCTCTCCTTTGAGGGAACCTCGAGTCTCTGCTTCGGGTCCAAGGCTGGTTCGGAAAAAAACTGGAACACCCACAAGGTCATCATTTACAAGCAGTTTGAGTAATATCCAAAAGGAGGCTCGGAAGGCCTTTTCTTGGGCTCCACGTAATGTAAATGATAAGACTACACCTAAGGAAATATACAGAAAAAGGAAGAGTTCGGGTTTAATGCCAGCTGAAAAGGGTGCTTGGGAAGCAATGACTGGTATCCAAGAGGATTCTGCTTCGTCATATCCTGCGGAAGGGCAAGAACGGCTTCCTTCTGTCGCAATTGCTGAAGAATGGATGCTTAGTGGTGATCCAGCCAAGGATGATGCTGTTCGTTCTTCTCACAGATATGATAGTGCACCCGATATTATACTCTTTAAGGTATGTTAAAATGAGTTCTCACTTCGATTGGGGCCATGTGGCTGTATGTCTATGCTTAACTAATTTTACTTGATTTCTTTCCATCATCAGTTTTTGCAAATAGTGAGATGGCTTTTTTTTCTACGAGCTCTAACTGAATCAGGTCTGTACAATTGTACATTCAATGTTTGTGCATGAATGAAGAACCTGTAGTTTTCTTGAATGGTCACAATAGAAACTATCGCCCTTATTTATCAATTAGAAGTGCCCTAGGTCAAATCTAGAATAAACAGGACAGCCAGTCACCTACGTGAAACCAATAGAAGAGAGAGTAATTAGTAACGATAAGGAAAGAAATAAAGGTAGAGGTAGATAATATGTAATAAATGAAACATATAAGCAAATCTTGTTAAATTCTTTTCAAGGGAAGGAGGAAACATCACGCGCCCCATGTAATCTTCTAAAATCTTGTAGGTTGAGCTTCTGTAAGTCGGTAACACATTATCCGTTATGATTGCTAGATTGAGTCTCATCATCATCATCATTAACCCAGTGAGGCTCCGCTACAGCGGAATCTGGGGGGTCAAGATTGCTTGATTGATTCTAGAGGGTAAATTTGTTGGGTGAACAACTGACTTATTTTCCTGGTCTACATCTATGCTTCCCTTCTTCTGAGTCTCTTAAACTAGGATTTTGTTAAGTCACAAATATCTCACTAATTCTATAAGCCATAGCTTTGTCATCTGCTTTTGGCCTTTTTTAGCTGTTGCTCTTTGTTTTCTACTCCAAGCATTTAAGCTGCCATGCAGAAATGGTACAATAATTAGAAGCAGACCGTCTACAAAGCTAAATAAGAGTAACATGTGAAACACGTTGGTTGACATCTGTAACACTCACATAATATTTTTCCATGCTTCCACTTTGTATGAAGTGATCTGCTTAGTTTGATTGGGTTATGCCTTATATTCAATCTTATGCTCTAACATGATGAAGATTCTGTTTGTAGTCACTTCATCTTAGTTTGGAACATTGATTTGACTGTTTGAGGTATTCTGCTTATGCTCTAACTACATGAAACTTTTGTTTGTAGTCACTTCTTTCATTGTGTTCCGATGAGCTGGTATCTGCGAAAGGCGCTATGGACCTGTGTGTCAATCAGATGAAAGCTGTTTTGAATTCTCAACAGCTACCAGAAAATGCCTCAATGGAAATTATTGGTCGAGCTTATCATGCAACAGAAACATTCGTGCAGGTATTCACCTTCTCTTGTCAAACAATTAATATATAATGATGGTTTATTATTTACATCAGAAGAACTGTCGAAGCCAATGAATGACCCAACAAAAAATGATGTATTGCATTACTGTGGATTAGAAAAGCCTTATAGAATTCGCTGTGGATGTTAGAGGGGTGATGAAGAATGAAACTGCCGAAGCCAATACATGACCCAACAGAAAATGTTGTATTGCATCACTGGGGATTAGAAACGCCTTCAGAATTTGTTGTGGATGTTAGAGGGGTGATGAACCTTGTATCATTCTTCAGAGTCTAGGGTTTAGAAGTCTGAATTCAGTTGGTAACAAAACGGAGAATAAAGTTCGTTGAAGGCAATTCCATGTACCATTCTCTTTCTTGTCGTCTTAGGTACTTTCCTCTTACTAACTAGAAGATGACACCCATCAAGGCATCAATGCACAAATCTCATGAAATTTCAAGCTAGATAGATAGGAAGCCACTAATTAGCTAAACGACTCATAACCCATGATTCAGCTATTGGAAGCTTTATCCTACAAAACTCACTGAATTTTGAACATTTGCAAACTTGAGGTCTAGGTATATTGTGACCTGTAAGCTCCCACTATTTCATTCATTGTTAATTTTATGATCATTGGCATTGTGTTTTCTTCAGAAGCATTGATAGGTAGTATAACGTTTTAAACTCATTATTTATGCTCACTTTTGATGATGCATAATTGCATATTTAGGGGTTGCTGCATTCAAGATCACTGCTGAGAAAGCTGATTGGAGGAAGTGACATATTTAGTAATACTGAAAGGAGTAGAGATATCGATGATACATCTTCAGATGCTGGAAGTTCTGGCGTTGGTAGTCAGACCTCGGATGATGTATCTGAGCTCTTGTTACGAGCAGATGCTTGGTTACGCCGTGCAGAACTGCTTCAGAGTCTCCTTGGGTCAGGAATTGCTGCTTCCCTTGATGACATTGCTGATGAAGAGTCATCTGCACGCCTCCGTGACAGATTGATTGCTGAAGAACGTTATAGCATGGCTGTGTATACATGCAGGAAATGCAAGGTACATGGTTTATCTGTGAATATAATTGGTATCTAACTGTCTGTATCTATTCAATAACCATTTTGCCCCCCTTTGTTAGATTGATGTTTTTCCTGTATGGAATGCTTGGGGACATGCTTTGCTTCGGATTGAACATTATGACCAAGCTCGTGTGAAGTTCAAGTATGTCATTTGTTCTTTTTTCTCGTGTACTTTTGTTAGCTATCTATTTAGTGTTCCTTTTTCACTTTCTATTTCTATGACTTACTCCTTTGAGATTAATAAAAAAAGTATTTCTAATAATTAACCTTTACTCTTGTGCAGGCAAGCTCTTCAGCTTTATGAAGGTGATCCTGCATCTGTAGTCACAGAGATTATAAATACTATAGAGGGGGGTCCCCCTGTTGATGTCTCTGCTGCTCGTTCCATGTAAGCCATCTCAACTTACTTATAAGAAAAGTAATTCAGACTTGGGTGCAAAGATCTGTTTGAGTTGTGCCCAAGACTAGAGTAAATAAACAACGTGGAAACTCTAAATAAGTCCCATAGCCATGCTACTACAGTAGCAATATTACGAATGCTAGTGATTTAGATGTGGTTATCGTCTCAGATTCTAAGCACCTTGAAATTTTGTTGCAGGTATGAGCATTTAGCCAAAAGTGCACCTACAATTCTTGATGATTCTCTTTCTGCTGATTCTTATCTTAACATTCTGCATATGCCATCCACATTTCCACGTTCAGAGAGATCCAGAAGCTCCCTGGAGTCAACAAGTAGTGGTTTGTTAAATAGTTTGGAATTCCAAGATGGACCCCATAGCAACTTGGACAGTTTGCGCTATCATGAGTGCGTAAATTATTTGCAAGATGTAAGGCACAATGATGCACCGTAATCTGTTGCTTTTCATGCTTTTATACCTTCTGATGAAGGGGTGTTTGCTTGCACAAACTTGATTGTGAACAAATTCAGATGTTTTCTCCATCTCCCGCTGGGAGCTTGAAAAATAGCTTCTTTCGATATTATCCTGTCCCTAGTCCTGCAAACTTGAATGCATGTGATCTTTATACCTTTAAACCCAAACAAAAGCATGCATATTGAGTGTTTCTTAACCACTGTCCAAAGGAGTAGCACTTTAATTTTGTTTCTAACTCCATTTGTCTGCTCTTATGCATATCTATGAGTTGATGTTTGGTCCTGTGTCAGCACTTAATGCTTTTCTTGCAAATGATTTGCCACTTCATTCTTTGGCTGACCAAAATTGAAACTGCAAACAGGGTCCATATTGAAGTCATTAAGCTGATTAAATGTTTTTGTATCTATTCTGAACATAATAAACTTTCATTTGCTCCTTGTAGTATGCACGGCAGGAGCTGCTTGAGTTTATGTTTAGACATGGTCACTACAATGAGGCTTGTATGTTGTTCTTTCCACTCAATGCTATTCCTCCACCTCCTCAACCTTCATCTATGAGGACAGTTCCTACATCTTCATCTCCTCAAAGACCAGACCCTTTAGCAACTGATTATGGAACAATCGATGATTTATGTGAACTCTGTGTTGGTTATGGGGCCATGCCTGTCTTGGAGGAAGTCATATCAGCCAGAATAGCCAGTGTGTCAGCACAAGACGCAGCTGTAAATCAGCATACAGAAACAGCATTAGCTCGTATTTGCAACTATTGTGAAACACATAAACATTTTAATTACTTTTATAAGTTTCAGGTATATGATATTGCTTGGTTTTCATATCTGTTTCTCTTATTGCTGATTTGATTTTTTAAACTGATCATCTGAAATTTGCGGCATAGACAATAGAAGCACATTCCTTCTCTGAATATTGATATGATTGCTACGTTGTTTCACGTATTTGTAACAGCTCATGGGATTTACAAGTTCTATAATATTATGTTAATGTAGACAATAGAAACACATTCCACTTCTGAATATTGATATGATTGCTACATTGTCATGGGATTTACAAGCTCTATAATATTATGTTAATGTAGTCATGATTACTGATATAAAGGCAGTGTAATGGATTAATTGCGTGTTATTGATTAATTCTGTCTTGATACATATCAAGGCTTCTAGTGGCATGTGGTCGGCTGTCAGGAAATTCAGCATTATTATATATATCTCTGACAAGCAATTCTGGCATTCTTTCCCTTAATGTGCAATATGCTGGTTTACATTCGTTTCATGTGTAGTTTTTTCCTTTGTTGCTGATTTATGGTATTTTGTATGGCTCAGGTGACAAGAAAGGACCATGTTGCAGCTGGACTTTGTTGTATTCAGTTATTTATAAATTCTTCTTCTTTAGAGGATGCTGTACAGCATCTGGAAAATGCCAAGGTAATTGTTCTGTTGCCTCTCTAGCCCGCTATTGCATCCATGGTTGAATAATAAGTTAGCATTCTGGCTGCTGAATAGTATAGATGGCTTCACACATGAACCATGAAAAGAATAATGCCAAAAATTGATAATAATCTCAAATTAAAATCTCAACATGATGCCAAAGACAGGTTTTATGTTTGTTTGTACTGCACCTAGCGAAGCCATCATTGCTTATGATACAAGGGGTGGGTAATAGTGCCATCATGCATGCGTTTGATCTTTCACAAGGAATTTTCACTTGTAATAGATTTTTGTTTATGAATGTTCATTTGCTAAGGTTTTCCTTTGTCCATCCATAGATGCATTTTGATGAAGGACTGTCGGCAAGATCCAAGGGTGGAGAAAGTACAAAGCTTATCACAAAGGGCACCCGTGGAAGGGAGAAACTCACTGAAGAAGGGCTTGTCAAACTTTCAGCTCGAGCAGCAATCCAGGTAATACATTTCCAAAAAGAAAATGGTGTTGTGCTTCATAATCCAGTGGACACTAGAACATACTTCTACTTGTCTCTTAAGATTTCTTCTAGTGTTGTATAACCCTTTCCCTTTCTGTTATAATATCAAAATTTATCTTGAAAATCACCATCTATCAATGAGAAGATTAATTAGGTCTAGTTCTGACTTTCTGAGGTTTAGTGATTTCTTCATGAGCTTTCTAAATAATAATTTTTTTGATTGAATATTTTTCTTGGGTGGATTTTTTGTAAAATTTTAAAGCTTTTCTCCATTATTTACTATGATTTAATTTTTGAAGTGCTGGCATCTCCTGTAGATCGAGGTTCTGAAAGCCTTTAATGACTCGGAAGGACCCCAGTGGAAACATTCTCTTTTTGGAAACCCAAATGATCCTGAAACCTTCAGGTCAGTGTCAATCCTTGATAGATTGAGGAATATATCATTCATATCCTCCTTTGTAGATTTCATTTTGGGGTTTTGTATGAATCTCATTTGCATCCTTGAAACTTGTGAAACATGAGCTGTAACTTGGTTGAAACTGTGTTATTCTCTTAATTTGCAGACGAAGGTGCCAGATTGCAGAGGCTCTGGCAGAGAAGAATTATGACTTGGCTTTCCGGCTGATTTGTGAATTCAACATGCCTGGTAGCTTACTGACTTGCTTTTTTCCAATCAATTAGCATTTCATGCTTCCCATCTAATGGACTCACATTTTGAGCTTTCGACTCTTGATTTTGCAGCTGTTGATATATATGCTGCTGTTGCTGCATCTCTTGCTGAGAGGAAAAAAGGTTCTCAGTTGACAGAATTTTTCAAAAACATCAAAGGGATGCTTCTTGACGATGATTGGGACCAGGTAATTTCATTTAAGATTTCGGATACAATGTCCGTGATTTTACGGATGGACATTCAAATAATCAACCTTGACATGTGGGAAACTGTATATTCTCTTAATTTGATTTTTTTGAAGTTGTTTTTTTTTTGGTCAAATGATTTTTTTGAAGTTGTTATGCCTGTCCTTTGAACCTCATTTGAAAATATTTCTCTCTCAATTTCATGTCCTACGTGTTTAATAAAAGAGTGAAGGTAAAAAATCTCACATTCCCCTTTTAATCTCAATTGATGTACTTTCAAACAATATCTCAAACTTTTTAATCTACAATTGTGCTTGAGCATATGCATTTATTTCTCAGTTAAGATATAATCCCTCTGTTTACAAAATATTGTCATTTTAGGCTTTTTTTGACACAACTAAGAGCATGTGCTATGAAGGGGATTGGTAATCCCCTCTTCCTTTTTTTACCCATTTTTTATTCAAAATGAGGATACTCTTGGATGTGGGTTGGAAGAGAGGATCCTCTCTTGAGAGAGGAATGGGGTGAAATCCTCTATGGGTAGAGGAATGTGCACATTGGCTTTTGTGCATTCCTCTCCATATTCATCCAATCAAAATTTGACATGTCTCTTATAATCAACTACATTCATTTATTTTCATTACATTTAGCATTAACAAATTACAAATAAAAATATTTTAAAGATGATATTTTAAAAAACAAAAAAAATAAATAATAATTCTTGCATTTTTTTTGTCTATAAATTGAACCTAATATTGCATATCTTTTTCATCTATCAACACAATCATTTATTTTCATTACAATTAAGCATTAATAAATTACAAAAAATGATATTAAAAATATGACATTTTTAAAAAAAAATTCCTACAACTTTTTTTGTCTATAAGTTGAACCTAATATTGCATACATTTTCCATCTCATCCTATCTTACTATCTTCCTCCCTCATCATCCCATGGATAATCATGATCCAACTAACCCAAACTTGCAAAATAATTCAAATTCCCAATATACTACCCCCCCTCTTTTGGCATCGGATTCGGATTGTGAATAAATTTTTATGACAATAATGTTGTTATTTATGCTTAATGTTTTCATTTTATATCTTATTTTATGTTGTTGTTTGTATTATCTTAATGTAATCAAGATTTAATTATTAGTAGTAATCAATTTAGATTGCCATAAGTAATATATATTTTTTTATTCAATATTAAATTAATTTATTAATTAATTAAAATCATAAGGAGTGAATAAATCATAAATTGATAATATGAGTATGTGATAAACTATATGTATAAAAAATTGGAAGAGAGGAGAAGAAATGATCCTCATTGTTGTGGGTGAATATAGAGAAAGAGGAAAAGGAAGAGGAAAGAGTGAGGTAAAATATAGGGTAGGTGATGTGTCAAAAGGAGGTGGGGAGAGAGAAAGTGAAGAGAGGATTGGAAATCCCCTTCATAGCACATGCTCTAATGATTTCTTAAACATTACAAACTTTTTTTTAATTTATAAATTATTAACTACCCACCTCATTTCTAACCAATGAATAAAGGGGATTTGCATCAAAAGAGTCTATTGTAACTTACCAACTCTGAAATGACAAACATTTCCTAACAAGATTCAAGGGTTAAAATGGCAATCTTTTCTAAACAAGTTAGTATTAATTAAAATGATGAATTCGTAATAGAGTAATATCCGAAGCTCTTAATATTGGTCAATTTTTTTGGAAACCCTTAGTTTTCGACTTTAGTATAACTTTCATCCACGGGATAGCAAGTGTAGCCATATTTTGAACATTGTTATTCTAATGTATGCTTGTAGGTTCTTGGAGCTGCCATAAATGTGTACGCAAACAAGCATAAAGAACGTCCAGATCGTCTCATAGATATGCTGATGAGTAGCCACAGGTAACTAGAGGAATGATGATTCAGCTCGGAATGATATTTTCTAGTATACTTTGATTGAAAATCCTTTATCACCTTGCATTTCTTTTCAAGGATTTGAATTCCTTACGCTCGTCTTTACAGGAAGGTGTTGGCTTGTGTTGTTTGTGGTCGATTGAAAAGTGCTTTTCAAATTGCTTCGAGGAGTGGAAGTGTAGCGGATGTTCAATATGTTGCGCATCAGGTTCATACATTCTCTGCTAAGTCTGCTTTACGTATTTCTTTTACTAGATGAATACTTGAATATGCTCAATTTGAGTAAATCAAATTTAATATTAATAAAAACTACTTTAAAAAAAAGTAAAGAATGAATTAAAAGTATTTATACAACTTATTGGTTTACTATTATTTCCTTGTCTGATAATAAATTTTATTTATAGAACTTTTTATTCAAATGACAATTTTTTTCATTTTTTAATTAATATGATTATGCTATTTTCTATGTATAGAAGATATAAGATATAAAGTTATTTATAAAAAAATGTAGAATATTTCTTTAATTAGCATAAAAAAGCTCTAATGTTTAATATTTCTTACAAAGATTTTCTTATAGAGCTTTAAGGTTATTTTTTTTTTGATAAAAGAGGTTTAAGGATTTTAATAATATGTTAAGTTCTAGAAAATAATGGCAGTAGTCTTGTATGATCAATGTACAACTCTAGAAGAGTATACGAACTTTAGAAGCAAAATTAAACCACTGTTTTAACTATAATCCCCAAAAACTACCCTTTTTCTTATTCAAGTATAAATTTTGATTAATAGATTTGATATAGCTTATTTTGTCCATTTTAAACTAATTTTGAGAAAGAAGCATTTTATAAAACTTGTTAATATATATCTTTTGGTGTAAAGGTATTGATCTTAATTGCATTTCATATTTCTTGAACCTAATTGCAAGCTCTATTATGAATTATCGTTTATATCAGAATGGATTGTTATCAATAGTTAAGAGGATAAAAGATTTTTTATATCAAATGTATATGGAAAATCCAATTCTATTATAATAAGACAAATAAAAATGAATAAATTTGCATTTATTCTGCAGGCACTGCATGCAAATGCACTCCCAGTTCTTGATATGTGCAGACAATGGTTGGCTCAGTACATGTAATATACTGTCAATTCAGTTCAGTGTGCTTGCTGTTAATATAAGATTGGAAGGAAGTTCCAATACGTTGTCTCGAGTAGCGTTGGAGTTCCTTGGCCTGTTTGATGATTTAAACCAAGAAGAATGTTCATGGTTGTTCAGTTGTTCTATACATCCGGCTAGTGTTGTAAAGGGAGAGGCTATTTTTTTGTCAAATATTCTACGAAGCCTAGTTGATGCAGAGCTGTGCAGAGGAAGTTAAAAGAGAATTGTTTCTATATTGTTCTGTTACATAGATGCAACAATCATAGGTATGCATATTTTTTTTGGTTGTAAGTTCAGCTCACTATTGGAAAATGACTGTAAATTGTAGTTGTACAATATATGGCCAGTACTGAGAACAGCTAGGCTACAACAGAACCAAATCAACCAATCTGTTTTAATGAGAATTATTGGTACAACTAAGGTTTTGATTGCTTTCAATATGCTGCAAGTTTGTTAATGAGAAATCATTTGTGTAGTATTGAAGGGCAGATGGTAAGGGTTTGTTTGGTTTGCACATTATAATGCAAGATAATGCACTTTAAAGTGTGATTTAAACAGACCTTAAGCCTAGTGAAAATGAGTGGTGTGTTAATAATTACAAACTACATTTCCATTGGCTAAATTCGTTCTTGATTGAGAGAGTTGTATAATTCTGGGGCTTTATGCTGTTCTCGCTGTCACAAAGACATGTTGCAATTTTTACTGAACTTATTATCACACAGCTGATTGAAAGGCTAAACCGCTAAAGTGGCAGGTTTGAAAGGGCCAAGTTATTGTGTGCGAATACCAAATGAAAATTTGTAAAATAGGCAAGTGAAAGAAATGAAACGGAATGCACAACTGAAAATTACAGATCCCTACAGATGCACGTAAAATTTCTCATTTAATAGGAAGTGACGGTATACTAGTAACACTACTTGCATGTGTTCATGTCAACAGTCTCCATAACACAAGAATTAGAGCAAGTTTGGTAGACAGAAATGACCTTTTATTTACAATGTATTGTGAATGAAGAGAGAACGCTTAATAGAGTAAGTTGTGCAGAGAAGAGGGTTTAGTAGACTTATTCCCAGACGTAGGCATCCTTTGCACAATGGGTGTCTGAAAAGAGAGTTTTCAAAACTTGCGGCCATTCCCAAGCAGCAATAACCTGTTGAAGCATACCAAGAAAGGCGTAGGTAAGGGAACTTTTGTAATTGTCAAACCCGACCGATACCCAAGGAAAGAAATATAGATAAGCCAACATGTAACTGCACCTTTTCTGGTAAGTTTTTACCATAATTACCATAAAAAACATTAATAGGAGTAGATGTAGGAAAGATGCATAATGAAGTATGGCATGAGTTTTGGGGAAGTAAAATCTTCCCAGAGGAAGAGATGATCAATGGAATCAGCACAAAAATACAAGAAATGAAGTCGGAAAATAAAGATGTCAATATAATCATATATTATTCTTTTTCATTATGGATATAGTAAGAAAGATGATAACATACTGGCCAGATTTGCCATCTCCAATGTTGAGCATGTCCAGAACCGCATAAGCAGCTTTCTGGAAGCGATCCTTCTCTTCCTCTATGGCTTTCCTTCTTTGAAAGGCATTCTCCTTGCATTTCTCGATTTCTTCAATGACTTCAGCAGATTGCACATCAATTTCACTGAAAAATGAAAAACGGACAAATTTACCAGGGCACTTTGCACAGTTGCAACAATTTGATTATACAGATATTGAAAAGAGTTTGCTATGAACATTAAATTTGCCTTTAGCTTTCTCTCTTTACTTTGTTATCCAATTGTAACTCGTAAGTAACAACAATAAGCCACACATGTTATTTAATACATGTCTTGCCTGATCATCTTCAGGAGGTCCTCCATTCCCGCCTGTACCTGCTGTGAAGCATCTGCATAGTGAACATCGCATTAGGTTAATTAGCCAGGAAACGAGGTAGAACTTTGCAACTCATGTTCCTTTTTAGTCCAAATTTAATTCAGATACACCACAGTTTTCGGTATTACGGAGTTTTACTATGGTGAAATAATCAATTTCTCAAACATTAAACATCTTATAGCAATACAGAGAGTAATAATCAGTAGCACAAAATAGATCCAAAAAATGGCAATCTAGGATAAGTTGAGAGAGTAGGCAGATTTTAGCTAGTGAGAGTAGGCAGAGGCCAGAAGAAAAAGAGATGTAGATCTAAGGCAGTTGAAATCCAAAGGATAAAAAATTTACAGATTGTCAGTTTAGAAACAGGCGTTATCAATACAAACAATATGAAGAATCGGACACTGAATTATCATCTACCAGCGGAGAAGAGCAAGTGTAAGTTATGGTGCAATATGACAGGAAAAAACGTCAACGCCAATTGAAAATACAATGAATATTCACAGATTCTAGTGAATTAAGCAATCGGTTGAGCAAAGTTTCCGTTTCACAGAGATCAGATGAGACAGAGATGTAGGTCTAAGTGTCTAACGAAATTAAGCTTCGGAGACAAACAGATTTAAGGATTATCCGTTCATAAACAAGCATCATCAAAGCGACCAAAATGAAGCTCCAGAGTCCAGACACAGAATTATCATCCATCAGCGCAGCAGAATAACTTATGATGCGATTTCACAGGAAAAACGTTTAATCAAACAAAGTTAAAATTCGTAGATGTTCTACTATGCATGATCGAATCAAGTTTCCGATTCTACAGATGATCTAGGTATTGTGAAAGCAATCATCTCAAATTGAAGAAAATCAAGCAAAATCAGGAGACGACGGTAATTTGTTGCTGCGATTTGTGCTGAATTTGCAGAGAGAGAGAGAGAAAGAGAGCAAGAGTCAATACCAAAAAGAACCGAAGACAGTGGAGAATCGACTTCAGAAGCTGGATCTGGAGGAGTAGACACAACCACCATGGCTTGGTTTGAGGCTTCCATTTGCAGTAACAGAGAACCAGAACGTAGAGAGAAAGGAGAGAGAAGGGCGATTGATTTTCCAACTTTCGATATTTGAAAGCGGCAAATGTATATATACAGGCAGAGAGCGGGATAGGAGTTTGTAATTTCATCCAAGATTCACACACAAAAATCTGATCGGTAATGGGCCTTGAGCAGTACAAAATAATATTGGGCTTAGCCTTTTGAAAGCCCAGTTTTATGCACAGATGGTATTGGTATTTGATCCAATTTCTGTTACCATTTCTATGCAAAGTAGTACAGTATATTTAACTAATTTCATTTAAAAAAAATTACTTTTTATAATATTCCGAAACAACATGATTTCTTGTACTAGAGAATGTACATATTAACCATTTAATATATATAAATTATTTTTATTCATTAATTAAAAGAAAGGTTGGTAGTTAATATTTTATGAATTTTATAAAAGATAATCCATTAATATTTAATAATTATATCAAAGTATAAAATAACAATCCATTAATATTTTATGACATAATTTATGCTTTTTTTAAAATAATACATGTACAAATGTTGTATAATTGTCCACGTAGAAATTTCTCCATTTGACTTCGCCGGCTCCTTCTTTCTTTTATTATTTCTTGTCGGCAAGCATATATGTTTCTTATTACAAACTTAATTGTAAGCAATAAGCAAGGAAAGATCCAATATAATTTTTTGTCTGATGATAAGCAAAAAAAATAAATGTCCAGATATTTCAAGACCACCTAACAGCAACAACCTGATATCTCAACAGGCACGTCAATTGTGAAAATCTATCAAACAGACTACAAATCTTCACCAATGACGACACTTTATTTAATAATAATCCAGCTTAATCTTTTACATCAATGGGGAATTTTTCGTTAACTGTAGAGTTTAATAGTATTTATAGTACACCATTGGAATATAGAATACTCTTTTGTGCCGAAAGGATAAAATATTTAGTTAAGATTGAATTATTTTTCCTTTTTCTTGGGTAGAAAAGAGCCTTCGTAAGAATTATAATATACGATGCCCTACATTGTCCTGAATACAGCATCAGTTTGTGTTTTGCATTTGACATATTAGAATTAGTGATTTAATTATTCATGCAATTTGGTTCACAATTGTAACATATTTAGGTTCAAATTCCGGTCCAACAAAGACCGTAATTGAACAATATTTAAGATCTAGTGATGCTACAATAGTAACCTGGTTAAATCGGTCCAAACCAGAGACCGAATCATAATGATCCGATCTGGTCCAGTCTACGGTCCATACTTTTTATAAATTATGGTTCATCGGTCTGGACCGGACAAATATATTCAGCTCGGTCTGGACCGATTGATTACAAAGCCCTAATAATTGCTCATATGAACAATAAAATAGAGTAAAATTATACACAAGAAACTTATAAACTTTAGTATAGGTGTTAGAATATGTCCGTCCCACATCTGAAAGTTGGGAGTTAACTGGACTAATATATAACTCAGCGGATTACTCCTCCTATAGCCAATTGGTTTTAGGATGGAATCACATTGGGCTTAATATGGTATCAGAGCCATCTGCCTAACGACCTCTCTCGATCCTGGGCCCGCCCCGTCGTGTTGTCCAAGTATCAACCGGGCTAGTTCCCCCAGTTGCTATGTCCGTCCCACATCTGAAAGTTGGGAGTTAACTGGACTAATATATAACTCAGCGAATTACTCTTCCTATAGCCAATTGGTTTTAGGATGGAATTCCATTGGGCTTAATAATAGGGGCCGGTTTATGTACTTAATATACGTTCCACATTATTTTTCATTATTTATCATAAGATCGAGTTTTCTCAATTAAATTTGTTCATATAAATAAATAAATAAATAAAAGAACGAAATCATTAGACTATAACTTGAAGTTGATATGAATAGAAGTCGAAGTTGTTTAATTTTATGAGCTAAAATTGATAGATGAAAATTAGGAGCTAGCTTACTTTTTGAATAAGCGAGTTAAGTGTACGTTTGGGGCAATGTAGCTGAATAAATAGCTAATAAGTAGAATTACTAAAAATGACATGGATAAACTTTGTTAGGGTATATTAGAAAATTAATTCAATCTCCTAAATAAATAAATAAACATATATTTTCTAAAATGAAAATACAATTAATTTAAATTAAGGTGGAATTTCATATTAGTACGCATGAATAAACTTATAAAACTGGGCAAATTTTCTAGTTATGCTCTTAAAAAACACATAG
Organism: Fallopia convolvulus; assembly: GCA_964016875.1. Taxonomy (NCBI): domain Eukaryota; kingdom Viridiplantae; phylum Streptophyta; class Magnoliopsida; order Caryophyllales; family Polygonaceae; genus Fallopia; species Fallopia convolvulus. The sequence goes on from OZ024731.1 coordinate 58,325,879, forward strand.
GATGGTTTAAATTAAACATACATAATATTTATAATATGCACCTTGTATTTTGGAGGCGTGCGATCAAGTTTCATAAATATATCAACATAACATTTGTATGCTAACGGACGTTATATGTGTTATACCCCTCTGAATTTTTGATGATAATATTTAGGTAACGATCCGTACGTCATTAACAAAAGCTAATAGAAATTAACTACATATGAGTCCCTTTTATGATTAGATTTAAAGTTAATTAGGAAGCAGCCATGATTACCTAGCATGGGGGGTGATCAAGTTAATATTTATGTTCTTTATTATTTTATATGCCCCTACTATTAAAATAAAGAAAAGGGAACCAAATGTATGTGAAAATTTCAAAATATACAACTTTATACTATAGTGTTATTGCAATCATTGTATTCTTTTCCTGCCAAGAATTGCCAAACCCTGTCAGTAAAGCATATACACTTTTATTTATTTTAATTTATTATAATTCAATAAGAAGGTGAGTATATTAAAAGAGTCCCTAAAGAAATAGTTACACTTGCTATGAAAATATTTATGAAAGCGAGATCACTTTAATTTTAGGAAAGAACACTTAAACAAATTTTATGAGGACTTTTAGATCATTAGAAGAGAGGGAGGAAGAGTAAGAACTTTAGAGAGTGTATTTCTTACTCTACTTTGGTGCAAGTTTTACAATGGATGATGGCCATATTTATAGGCCAAAGGTGAGGTAAAAACTTAGGTGAATCTCCATGATTTATGCATGGAAATAAGGAGGTGAAGAAGGTGAATAATTCACCTTGTACAAGTTACCTCCAATCATACACTATACAACATTACATGTTAAATCATCTATGTATACAAGCAATAGGTGAAAGACTAAGGGTAACTTGTAGCATTGCATGTGTATACATGTATTCATAACACTCCCCTTGAATATTCACCTTCTTTGATGTTGTAGGATATGCGTAGACGTTGCCTCATTAAAAACCTTGTCAGGAAAAACCCTGTGGGATAAAAACCTGAACGAAGGAAAAAAGAGTGCAACCATTGATCCCATTTGTACGCCTTGATGTTGCCTCATTAAAAACCTTGTCAAGCAAAACCCAGTGGGATAAAAACTTGATCGAAGGGAAAAAGAGTGCAGCGCGTATGATACTCCCCCTGACTTCAACATATGTCTCGAAGTCTGCACATTCCAATTCTGGATACCAGTTCTCCAAATTTCTTGGGGATTAAAGACTTTGTGAACAAGTCAGCCAAGTTGTCATTTGACCGAATTTGTTGGATGTCCACTTCACCAGCTTCTTCCAATTCACGAGTGGAGAAGAATTTTGGAGATATGTGCTTTGTGCGGTCTTCTTTGATGTAGCCCTTCTTCATCTGAGCAACGTATGCTGAGTTGTCCTCATATAATATTGTTGGATCATCAGTGATTGGCTTCATTCCACTTTCTTTCTGGATGAATTGAATCATTGCTCAAAGGGACACGCATTATCTTCCTGCCTCATATAAAGCAATTAATTCTGTTTGGTTTGATGATGTGGCAGTCACAGTCTGCTTTATTGATCTCCAAGAGATGACAGTGCCTCCATATGTGAACACATAGCCATTTTGCGATTTGGCTTTGTGTGGGTCAGACAAGTACCCTGCATCTGCATATCCAGTTAAGGTCGCATCCCTTTGGTTACGATAATACAGCCCAAGATCATGTGTTCCTCGGAGATAGCGGAATATATGTTTGATCCCGTTCCAATGTCTCCTTGTGGGTGCATTGCTATACCTGGACAACAAATTTACTGCAAAAGCAATATCTGGCCTCGTATTGTTAGTTAAGTACATTAAAGCACCAATCGCACTTAAATATGGTACCTCAGGATCAAGAACCTCTTCGTCCTCTTCTCGGGGACAGAATTGATCCTGTTCTACATTGAGGGATCGAACTTCCATTGGAGAGCTCAAAGGGTGTGCTTTGTCCATGTAAAATCTTTTAAGAACTTTCTCAGTGTAATTAGACTGATGGATAAAGATTCCATCCCTTAAGTGCTCAATTTGTAAGCCAAGACAAAGCTTTGTTTGTCCGAGATCTTTCATCTCGAATTCTTTCATCAAATATTTCGCAGTATCTTGAAGCTCATTTGGAGTTTCGACGATGTTTAAATCGTCAACATAAACTACGATAATAGTGAATCCCTTTTCGGATCGCTTGATGAAAACACATGGACAAACGGTGTCGTTCTTGTATCCCTCTTTCATGAGGTATTCACTGAGGCGGTTGTACCACATTCGTCTAGATTGTTTTAGTCCATACAATGACCTCCTCAATTTTATGGAAAACATTTCTCGAGGTCCACAATTATTGGCCTCAGGCAGCTTGAGTCCTTCGGGGACTCTCATGTAGATGTCTGTATCAAGTGATCCATATAAATATGCGGTCACGACATCCATGAGGCGCATTTGTAACCTTTCAAAGACAGTCAGGCCAATTAGGAATCTCAATGTAGTTGCATCAACTACCGGAGAGTATGTTTCTTCATAATCAATTCCATGGATCTGAGAAAAACCTTGTGCTACAAGCCTTGCTTTATATCTTACAATTTCGTTTTTCTCATTTCTTTTACGTACAAAGACCCATTTATAGCCGACTGGTTTCACACCATTTGGTGTATGAACTACTGGTCCAAAGACCTCTCGCTTTTCAAGCGATTTTAGTTCTGCCTGAATAGCCTCTTTCCATTTTGGCCAATCATTTCTTCGTCGACATTCATCGACCGATTTTGGCTCAAAATCATCATCTTCAATTACAATATTACTACCCACTGAGTAGGCAAATACATCATCGACAATTACATCTCGATTCCATTGCGTGCCTGTGGACACATAGTTTATGGAAATCTCAAAATTGTCGATATCATTATTCTTGTCTAGAATATCATCCTCTGTTGAGGTATTCTCATTTTCAATATCTTTGCCTTTACCATCATTCTCATGATCTATTGTGGCTTCTCCTGCTATACCCTTTTGGCTCCTTGCCTTTCTCGGTTTCAAATCTTTGGAGCCTAATGGTCTACCACGCTTTCGGCGTGTTGTAGCGTGTTGTAGACTCGCTTGCGATGGATGCATCTGGCAATCCATTGGGTATTTCAATTCTTGCTGGAGCATTTGCAGCAGGTATATGTGATTTAGTTACCTTCTTTGTATCAGTAAATGCATCTGGTAACTGATTTGCTACATTTTGCAAATGAATGATCCGTTGTACTTCTTGTTCACACATTTTTGTTCTTGGATCAAGATGGGATAATGCAGTTGCATTCCATGTGATTTCTTTCACATGTGGGTCCCCATTTTTCTTTTCTCCCCCTAAGGCTGGGAATGTATTTTCATCAAAATGGCAATCAGCAAATCTAGCTGTAAATAAATCACCAGTTGTTGGTTCAAGATATTTGATTGTCGAGGGAGACTCAAAACCAACATAAATTCCCAATCTCCTTTGGGGTCCCATCTTTGTGCGCTGAGGTGGAGCAATAGGCACATAAACTGCACATCCAAATATTTTTAGATGTGAAATATTTGGCTCCTTACCGGACACAAGTTGCATAGGGGAATGTTCATGGTTTGCACTTGGCCTTAATCGAATTAAGGTTGTTGCATGTAATATTGCATGTCCCCATGCCGATGGTGGTAATTTTGATTTCATCAATAATGGTCTGGCAATTAATTGCAATCGCTTTATCAATGATTCAGCAAGACCATTTTGTGTGTGAACATGAGCCACTGGATGCTCTATATCAAGCCCAATTGACATACAATAGTCATTGAATGTTTGAGATGTAAATTCTCCTGCATGATCGAGCCGGATTTTCTTTATTGTATAATCCGGAAATTGGGCCCTCAATCGGATTATTTGGGCAAGGAGTTTAGCAAATGCAACGTTTCTTGTTGACAGTAGGCTTACATGTGACCAACGTGTAGATGCATCAATTAGCACCATAAAGTATCGGAATGGTCCACATGGTGGAGCAATTGGCCCACAAATATCTCCTTGGATTCTTTCTAAGAATGCAGGATTTTCACTTGCAATCTTGTTTTTTAGAAGGCCTGATAATTAGCTTCCCGAGTGAGCAAGCAGTGCAATTAAAATCACTGGACGGAAGAACCTTAATGTTCTTTAATGTATGTCCAAGTGAGCTCTTTATGATTTTGTGCATCATTACTGCCCATGGATGACCCAATCGGTCATTGCCATAATTTGAATGCAGCTTGGTCATATGACCTTTTGTTAAACACTGCATTGACCTCAAACGGATAAATGTATGTATGATATAATCCGAAGGTTTGCGTTGGCATCCTTTCGAGAATCTGTTTATGGCCAGATTCATGTTTTATGATGCACAAGTATTCTTTCCCATTTTCATTCATGGTTTCCATATGAAACCCATTTAGACGCACATCTTTAAAGCTTAGCAAATTTCTTCGAGATTTACTCGAATATAGTGCGTCATTTATTACTTGCTTTGTTCCCTTTGGGAGTAGAATGACAGCTCTTCCAGAGCCTTCGATGAGTTTTGACACACCGGATATTGTAGTGACATTGCCTTCAAAGGCTCTTAATTGAGTAAAGTGTTCTTTACTCCCCAAGATGGTGTGTGTTGTCGCACTGTCCAAAAGACATTGCTCCTTCCCATCGGGTTTCACTTTAGGTAAGTCCATGTTTTCTATCAATATAAAGAAAAAGGAGAATTAAGGCATTAATAAAAGCTTCATATATTATACAAGGATAAACATATTATACAAGTTCTATTATACAAAGATCTATTATACAAAGTCCTACGAGAGAGAAGTTAAAACATGAGATATAAAAATACATTGCAAGTATTATACAATAACATGGGAGATAGTAGAGATATTTAGAGGCTTGTGCTTTTCATTTAAGCCCCTAAGGCATAGCCATCATCATTCTCAAAGTTGAGGAAGTCATTGACATCCAGACTAGTCACAGGTGACCTATCCACATCTTTGTTATCGATGTAGTTGGTCTCGGTAGCCTTTTCTTTATTCTTTTCAGCTTGGCACAACTTCACTAGGTGTGGAGCTGTGCGGCATACCTTTGACCAGTGACCAGTCACGCCACATCTGTAGCATGCTGATTTGGATTTCTGGGAGGATCCTGATGGACCCGTCTGGACCTGTTGCTTCACACCCCCTTTGTAGCCTTGGTTCTCACGGTGATTATCGTGGCTTTTGTTGTAGACTCGGCCACGTCCATGGCCACCACGACCACCACGACTCCCATAGTTACCACGACCTCGTCCACGCCCATTGTTACGACGTGATTGCTGCCCGCGTTCATTGTCGTTCCTATCATGGAACGTTTTGTTCATAGCATTTGCTTCTGGGGCAGCTGTTGAGCCAGTAGGCCTTAGGTTGTGGCTTTTCATTAGGAGCTCATTATTCTTTTCAGCAACCAACAATACTTTCAACAAGTCAGAATATCTTTTGAAATTTCTTAATTTATATTGTTGTTGCAATAATATGTTTGAAGCATGCATAGTGGAGAAAGTTTTCTCCAACATCTTTTCCTGAGTGATCATTTTATCACATAGTCTCAATTGAGAGGTGATCCTGTGGATAGCACTGTTGTACTCAGTGATGGACTTAAAGTCTTGGAACCTTATAGTGTTCCATTCATGTGTTGCTTGTGGGAGCAAAACTTTATTTTGATGAGCATAGCGCTCATTCAGGCTCTCCCACAATTCTATAGGATCCTCCACAAATAAGTACTCAGTTTTGAGACTCTCATGAATGTGGTGGCGGAGGAACACAATGGCTTTCGCCTTTTCCTGTGGGGTGGCACTATTGTTTGCCACAATTGTTTCCTCAAGGCCATTTGCCTTGAGGTGAGCCATAGCATCTACCCTCCATTCGAGGTATTTATGGCCCGACAGGTCAAGGATATCAAACTCCCTCTTAGCGATGTTTGCCATTAGTTGCTAAATATAAAGATATGCAAATTAAAGGTTAACATAATTAATAATATAATGCATGAGCCGTGTCTAAGACGATTGAAGGACATGTCATATCAAATAATAAATATAAACATGTAGATGATATATTCGGAATGCATAAAGAACGATTGCGTGAGTCAGAGAAGTAATCAGTATAGATATAAGTATAGACAATAACGTAAGACGAAAGTAAGAGATCATATGAAACGAAAGAAAATTATATAGCGGGAATTTTAAAGTTTAAAGTCCTTAGAGTTCGAGATCCTTTAAGTCCAAAGTCCGAAGTCCTTAAAGTCCAAAGTTCGAAGTCCTTAAAGTCCGATTCCGTTCATCCCCCTTTTCACTTTTTCACTTCCGACCTTATCTCTTTCCTCCACTTCCATATTCGACCACCTTTACCAATTTTTCTTTCGACATTCTCCATGGCCGACGACGAGATTATGCGTCGTCTTAGGGCCGGTAATAGGAGATTTATTATTGAGCTTTTCGTTTGCCTTATTCTTATTGTGATTACCAACATCATGCTCTTAATCATTTTGGTTAAAACCTACTTCCAATCCAAGTGGTGAAGTTGAAGATTTTCGAAGGAGAAATCGGTTTAAACTTCAAAAGAGGTAAGCAAATCTAATGTTTTTTTTGTATCTTGTACATATCCAAAAGCATGATTTATTTTTGGTAAGAAATCGTTTTAAATCTAGAAAGAAAAACGAGTTTCTGATGTAGAAGATCCCAAATCGGGCAACTACAGAGCATACTCCTCAAAACGGTTTTTAGGAAATAAACTTCTTGTATGATTAAGATTAGAAAGAGATAGAGTTTGTACCTTGGTGATTAGTGAAGCTCAATTGGTGATTAGAGACTCGTGCTGATAACGTGTTATGAAAATATTTATGAAAGCGAGATCACTTTAACTTTTGGAAAGAACACTTAAACAAACTTTATGAGGACTTTTAGATCATTAGAAGAGAGGGAGGGAGAGTAAGAACTTTAGAGAGTGTATTTCTTACTCTACTTTGATGCAAGTTTTACAATGGATGATGGCCATATTTATAGGCGAAAGGTGAGGTAAAAACTTAGGTGAATCTCCATGATTTATGCATGGAAATAAGGAGGTGAAAAGGTGAATAATTCACCTTGTACAAGTTACCTCCAATCATACACTATACAATATTACATGTTAAATCATCTATGTATACAAGTAATAGATGAAAGACTAAGGATAACTTATAGCATTGCATGTGTATACATGTATTCATAACAACACTTTTATTTTATTTTTTTTCTCTCCCTAACTTTCTTCATTTTTTTCTTATGCATACAGCATACATATGTCCAATAACAAGGCCCTAACGCTCGATCCCTTCAAAGTATTATGCACCAATAAATTGTTTTGAATGACAAATTATTCCCTGTTTGAATTTGTTTATTTAAATAACATTTCCACAACCGATCTGAAGAAACTTAAACTTTAAATAACATAACATAATATATAACAATGGGTTAAGAATAAATTTAGAGCGCCGAAATTAAACATACGTATGATCTTTTTAATTTACTTTGCGTTGTCCTTTGTTAATTAAATACGAGCTTACCACGTGGTATGAAGATTAGTAGATGATCTGAAATTAACACAATTAACCTTAATTATTAATAAACCCAATAGTGGGTTTGAGACAACCAAAGTAACGCTTGAACCACTTTAACAAGTACCAACAATAGGAATTTTAATTAATTAGCTTGACCAAATATACCCATTAAAAGGAACAGAATATAAGTATTTAATACGACAACTAGCTTCTTAGCTAGGGTTTGGTAAATTATTTTGTGTATATAGAGTCGGACCGATCAATTAACGTTATTTCTCATCAAGCAGAATGTTCTAAGAACATACAACATCACAACTCAATACTCAATTTGTTATTATTTCTAGCCTTGTGTACAAGTAGCTTTATGCTTCTAAGTTTTGCGTCGGGGACATGCATAAATCAATGATCCAAGTGTATTTTAATCTAATTAAAATTCGTTCACTTGTACACATATTATGTAGGATCGTTAGTACTTAAATGAGTCGGCGATTTTTGCGAAGTTGTCAACTTTAGTAATATAGCAGTGGAATAATCAAATAGGAAGAACGTACCAAACTGTAAATGACAAGCGATGTATAGTAGAAACTCTTCGTACACCAACCAGTTTACTTAAAAAAAACCACTCCGTTTCAAGCTTCTCACTTGGTCGATTTCAAGAGTCCTTAGACACGCTCTATTGATTTCTTGAGTGTTACAAAGCTCTCCCGTGTACAAGAATGAATCTCACACCCTTGAACCATGCTCTACCTTTGTACCTATACTTTCAATCTCACACTAAAACTAAGAACACTTGACCACACCACTTGCAAAAATTCCACGCACAAGTTCACTCTTTCTTTCACACAAGATTACAAGTTATGCTCAAAAGTCTTGCCTTATATCCTAAACAAGAGGTATTTAAGGTAGGGTAAGAGAGATCTCGTGTGTATCAATTCCCATTCGATTAGGGAAGTGACACACACTCAATCTTTACAAATCTTTCCTAATATACATGCACGCACACATAAAATATTCTAAGAGAATCAAATCATGATTTTTTGCACTATTTTTGTGATGATCTTCTCCATAAATAAACGCCCCGACTGTCTGTAAATAATCGCACACAATCTGTGCAATCCTTCTTTAAATAGTTTTCATGCCAACTGGTCATGTCAGTGACTTTGTCGAGTCAGTGACATGACTCGACTTACAACTTCGAAATCGCAGACTTCTTGATCGAAACCATCAAAACTCAAATCTTCTAACACATATTATAGATGATATTATATTATTTAGAGAAAAAAAAAAAACTAAAGCCAAACATTTACTTATATTTTACATTATAAAATAGATTAAAAATCTAAGGATTATATGTGCCCTTTCCAAAAAAATTCTCTAATACAAGGGTTTTATGCTTAGTTCTACAACGTACTTCATATCTTTCTACACGATATTGTCCCTAATCCTAAGCACATCTTTCCAAGCTGCACTTGCAGTGTTCTTGATTGATTCGGTTGTTAGCTAGCTCCATTGATAGATTTTGATGGCCTCATAATAAGCGTCAAATAGAGTTGTGCTATTGTTGCAAATCGTAGGGGAGTTCAATCAAAATCATTTTTTCCATGAGAGCACCTCTTAAGTCTTAATCCTTCTTCAAGTCTAGGTTTGTATACCTCTTTCCATGCTACCTGTATTTTCATTCCCTCCATGCAACGCGACTAGAGAAAGTTCCCCATGGTGATCACAATCTTCTTAACAATTTGCTTGGGAGGCAGAAAGGCTTTGCACCAATAGTGAAGAACCCCATATAATACTCCTCTAATCAATCCCAATCATTCAATATAGGATAAATTTCTAGAGACTCATGAGATGGCATTGGATGTATTCTTTGGATAAGAGGCTTGTTGATCCGACCTCAAGAACCGCTCAAGAGTTGGAAAAGCTTCAGTACGATATCAAGATCTAGATGATAGACTGTTTACGTGGTTCAAAGCGAAAAGGATGTCGAAAACTCTTTTTACCTTCGTAAGGCATCCAAATTTGCCACCTATTTGGCTAATCCTCAAGAGACCACAAAACCTTTTACAATCGTTCACTTCACAAATGTCATAAAACTCACTCCATTTAATGATCTTATTTGGAAAACTCAAATCCAAGCACCATAGAAGCTTATTATCTTCTTAAGTTCTTGAATGGGTCTCATGTTCTTCTCGAAGAGAAGATTATTGTCTAAGTCAATGTAATGACTACAATCTTGCCTATCTCACTTGGAAGAGGCAACATCATCTTCTCTATGGTGCTTTAATTGGCACCCTCTCTTCCTCGGTGGCTACATTTGTCATTCAAGCTACCACCTCTAAGGCTGCTTAGGACATCCTCAAGCAGACCTATACCACGACCTCTCGTGTTCATAAGAAATAAGTCAAGCAACATATTCAGACTCTCAAGAAGGGCTCTTTCCACTATCTCGGATTACATGCAATCCATGAAGGCAACCAATGTTCTTCTAGCCTCTCTTGGCCCTCCTTTGGCGCAAGAAGACTTCACCGACTACATCTTTGAAGGCATTGATTCAAGGTATTAATCTGTTATGGATGGTGTCAACATGAGGGAAACTTGCATCTCTTTTGAGAAACTTCATGAAAAGCTCATCCTTAAGGAACTTGAGTTGAAGATGGAGTCCACTAATATCAATCCGGTGATTTCCGGCCCCTTAATCTGAAAAAACAAGGCAAGAATAAGGGCAAAAATCATGTTGCGTCTCCTCCATGGCAACTGGATGCAACCCCACCCCAACCACCAAAAAATTGGACCTAATTTCCATAAAACCAATTACGATTCTATCGCCCTCCATAAGACCTTAATCCTTCACACAACATTTCTACGCCCTCTTGCTCACCAAACCCACCAATATCATTCCTTGATTGATGTCAGTTTCGCAAAAAAAAAAGTGGGACAATGTGCTCTCAGAATGCCCTTACTTTCGCTAAAAATACCCTCATGTTCAACTTCCTTCTTCAGTCCGGTTTTCGGCCATACCACCTCAAGTTAACCTAGCCACATACCCTTCACAATGTCCAAATTGGTTGGTTGATAGCAGGGCCTAGCTCCAACCATATTACCAACAACCTCAATCACCTTGCTCTACACCGACCCTACATTAGCCTAGATGAGTTGTTCATTGATAATGGTTAAGGTTTAAACACAATGCACTCTGCTACTCTTTCTCTTTCTTCTCCCGATAAAAAATTCAAACTTTCAAATGCATTATGTGTTCCATCTACAACTTAAAACATTCTATCTATGTCTAAGTTCACTTATGAAACTCATTATACCATTGTTTTCTTACATGATTGTTTTCTTTTAAAGGACACCAAAATAGGGTCAACCATTCTTATCGGTCTGTGTTAATGGAGTCTATCTAAGGCCTAACTCTTCCCAAGTTCAACATTCTACACGTTTTGAACTTTATGTCGCTTCCTAGCATCATAAAGTAAGACATCCATCGCGCGTCTTCAATTTTCAGTTTATTAAAAAAAATTAGTTAGTTATCTCTATTTTTATAATCGGATTGTAGTACCTATCAAGTTAATTAATAAAAGCCATAAGCTCCATTTTTACAAATTCACATTTTTTTCTACTTATCTCCTTAAAATCATCTATTATAATGTGTAGATTCGCATGTGCTATCATCACGTTTATGTCATCTTTGTGGATCACTTCACCGAATAATTCGTAACAAAACTATATATTTTCTCTATTGAGTCTTTCAGCGTCGAAATTCTTCATGGTGGATTCTTAATTAAGAATGCTCAATATATACTTATTGTCATATGATCGATCTTGATCTATCTCACGTTTTGTTTGCTCCTAGTAAAGTGGGGATCATGTTAAGGTAATTTTTCATATGGTGTCTATGATCATATATGTTGATCTTGATCTATCTTAATAATTTTTATCCATGCTTTGCTTTTCGTTTTTAATTTTGCAACAAAAATCAAGGCAGATTGTAGTTGGTGGAGGAAAAAGAAACTGTTTGCTTCTTTTTCTTCCTTGTAACTTGTTACTTGTAACTTGCAAGCAACACATATATTTATTAAGGAAAAATAAAAGAAAATATCATTTTCTCCCCTTTTCACTTTCTTCGCACTTTTGTACCCAAATCCCTCCTTTTTTCCTTAACTTGCTCCTATAGAATTTCATTGATATAGCATGTGATTGAGCAGTGACCATCTTTATGAAGCCTAGCTAGTAGTAAGATTTTCTTAGAAAAATGTCAAAAGAGTATTTAAATTCACCATAAACGTATTCACAATAACTCAAATTAAAGACATTAACATACGGTTTGAATAAAAGTTTAACATAAAATAATTGTATTAGAGAAAAGTTCGTGCAATGGATAAGCCATATTTTTAATAAAAGACACTAACATTATTAAATTTGGACGGGTGGAAGAATACTGAAATGGATTAAACAAGATGGGTATAAAATGTTACTACTAGTATTTCATATATGTTGATTTAGTTTTATATCATACCAAGATGTCAACCATTGTTATTTAATTTTCAAATATGACCAAGAGTATCTTAATGTATGTGTCAGTTATGCATAGATTTCTAAGATCATCTGTCAAATACTAAATAGATGGGCTCCCTTAAAATAAATACTCTCATATTTTTGTGTGTCTTTTAAATTGAAAAAGAATATTGTGTGGGTCAAAATCATTTTCCCTGAATTATATAAGGTGACATGGCAAACGGACAGCATTAAGTAAACAGAACAAAAGGGTAATTCATTCCAATAGCTTGGTAATTTAGAAATTCTATTTAATGCCCATGATTTTCTAAAATCCATATGTCAATTCTAAGCTATTCACCATATTTATTTAGTATATCCTAAGGAAGGTTTAATGTTACGGTTTTGATATTCTAGATTTTTAATGATATAAGAAAGAAAGTAATGTATTGGTTTAAACAGACTTTACTCGGGTTACCAATGAATTTTGAAGAAAATTTGGGGTACCAATTGTAAATATATTATACTTCGGGGTAACAAGTCGAAAGGCAAAGAAACGAAGGCCCTGGAGACGTGACACATGATCTCAGCCGTTGGTAGCATTTCCACTTTCATCCAGAAAATAAAAAAGAGAAAAAGGAAAAACCCACAAGCACAGAGGACTAGAGGAGGAGTATTTCAGAAGCTCACTCTACCATTGCTCTTTCTCTCTCAATGCATCAAAATCAGCGAAACAGAGAGAGAAAGCAGAGAGAGAAGGGGGGAGGAGTGGTGGTGTACACAACACAACGCAAATTTTCTTCCCTTTTATTCAACCGTTTCCCCCCTTTTCAATTGCATTTTTAGGGGTCTTCTTCTTCTTCTTCTTCTTCCTCTCAGTCTTCCATAGAGAGAGAGAGGTCTTCTCTCGAAGCTTTCAGAGGACTTGGGTAAAGAAAAGGTTAGCTCATCTATCTATACGAGATTTCATCTTTTGATGAAAGACTCGTTTCGCAGTTGTGTCAAGTAAGAGGGACACATTTTTTCTTTTCAAATTTGTTTTGTTTTGAGCCTTTTTTTCCCTTGTATAATCAATTATTTGCTTTATTCTTCTGTACATTGATGAAATTTCTAATTTGGGTGTTTTGGAGTTTTCTTCTATGCTGGTGGTTGCGCCTTTTCATTCAGTTTGGTGGATGATTTGATATGTCTGGTGGTTCTTTTTTCTTTTTCCCCTTTAAGCCTTTGGTGGATTTGCATCAAATTTGTGTTTCCTGGTCTAATTAAGGGGGTTTTCTTCTAATGGGGGTTTGGGTAGCATCTGTAAAATACTCCTCTTTGAGCAAGGGCTTGGATGATCCATTCGCATTTTCTTGAAATTTGCACTGCTAAGCAAAATGGGGTGTTTCCCAATCTTGAAACTCTTCTTCTTTTACACTGTTGGTCTCAGTTAAACCCTCTCTTTTTTGAGGCAAGAATCTAAACTAATAATCTTCGGAGCACATTCTTGTTTTGCACTTGCAACTTGCATTAACAACTAGCACTTCCCAGAAGAACATGCAGTCATCTCTATATAATTAGTCTCATTTGGGGCGTGCTTTTTTCAGATGCCTTTATCAAATTGATTGTCCTGACCTGTTGTTATGTTTGTGAATTGAAACTCTCTTGTCAAAATGTGCTGATTTTAGTCAATTCATTTCTTGGTTCAGAGCGTGTTGAGATTATGCTAAGGAAGAGAACCAGATTAGTCCAAAAGGATCAACAGATGGGTCAGGTGGCAACTGATGGCGGTTCTGAGAACAATTTACAGCATGGTGTTTTAGTCCAAAGGCAAAAGACAAATTCCTTCAATGTTTCTAGTCTTCTTGTTGGTATGACTCCTTTGGGTGCCATAGATTGTGACTCAGTTAGAAGCCCTACTTCTCCTCTAGATCTTAAGCTATTCTCCAATCTGGGAAGCTCCCTTAGGTTTCCCAAATCCTCTCATGATATTCAGCAAAAGTGCTGGGATTGCAATAAAGTGGGCCTCAGCATTGTTGATTCTCTTGGCGGCGATGATGAAGATCGTAATGGGAAAGTGATCAAATCATCCAACAGCAAGAACATATTGTTTGGACCACAAATTAGGACTAAATCCCCAAATTCCCCAACCCATTTGAAGTTTTGTGAGTCACCTAAATCCTTACCTAAAAACTACCCATTTTTCCCTCCTACACATTCCATGAGTTCTAATCTTCAAAAGGGCAAGTCAGATGTGCTCTTTGAGATTGGTGAAGACCCATTAGATCCGGACCCGTTTTTCAAAGTTCAATCTTTCTCGCTTGATTCTAAACAAAGAAGGTCATACAAACACCACCTAACTAACCCGAAAGCCAGCTTTGAAATTAAGAGTTCTTGTTTGGCAAAAGGAACTGCTGCTCAAGTGAGTTCTGGTTCAGATAAGCTCTTGCTTGGTGACTCGAGTTCAATTGCTATACCTAGTGACTCCAGTAATGGCGCCTTTATTGGGTCTCTCTCAGCTAGTGAGATTGAGCTTTCTGAGGACTATACTTGTGTGATCACACATGGACCCAACCCAAAAACAACTCACATTTTTGGTGACTGCATTTTAGAAAGTCACAGTGGTTGTAAAACAGATTGTGGTGGAAACAATAGAGAAAGTTTACCCACTGGAATTCCGGTAGCTGAAAAGTGCTTGGATGTTCCAAATCCTTATCCCTTAAATGATTTCCTGAGCTTCTGCTTTTTTTGTAAGAAGAAGCTGGAAGAAGGAAAGGATATCTATATGTACAGGTTTGTTCTGAATCTGATAAATCTAACACTTTTTTAGATTATCATGCCGATTAGCTTCTATGATATGGGATTATAAGCCTGAGTTGATCTTGCTTGTGATCCTGCAGAGGTGAGAAGGCTTTCTGCAGTTTGGACTGCCGTTTTGAGGAGATTCAAATCGAGGAAGCAAAAGAGAAACCCATCTTGGAGGCTCCTCCAGAAGAATCTTCTGATCAGTCCAAAAACGGTGACCAAATTTTTGAGATGTTTGTTCCAGTGTAGAGGAACTTACATGTGCTCCCTTTGCAGCCATTAGGCCCATGATAAAGGAAACCCATCACCACGCACTGACCGCCCATTTGATCATTTGGAAATAAAAAGAGCTGTTTCTAATTCTTCTCGCCTTTTTTTTTTCTTTTCTTTTTTTGCGCATCTTATTAGCAGCCACGGATGATCAATGGGCAGGCTCATATAGCTTGTGGGTCTAATGGGTCTTGATTAATGGCTGAGGGATCACAAAGCCGGCTAGTTTTGGTCTACTTAGCATTGGCCTAAACATAAAATTTTAGTCTTACTTTCTGTGAAGATGACTGTGTAAAGGCTGTGGGAAGCCAATCTTTCATGGCTCCTACAAAAAAAGGCAGTTTTCTGTTCTCATTTCTTTTGATCAGCAACTTGAATGGAGTTGATTATAAGCCTCCCAATCCCATGTGAACAAATCATTGAATGAGTATATGTTTTTCATATATGTTTCTTGACAATAAATTGTCTGTCACTGAGAGTTATTGTTCATTTGTTGCAGTTTACTGCTGAACTTTGTCTGGCATGCATTTCATTTTCTTCTTCTTATTCTCCTCTTTTACTGTAGTATGTGAGTGTGGTCATGCAAAGTTGGTTTCTTCAGATGTGACTTCTATTTACTCCCTGCAAATCAAAACCTCTCAAATATGCTAATGTGAGGATTTAGATAAGGTCAATTTGTTAATCCACTTTGAACTAGTTAATCCATACTCAAATGAGCTAAAAGTAAGTATAAAGCTTGACCCTTGTTCAGTTTGAACCTGGAGGGTCTTTCATCCACTCTATTCTAAATCCATTTTGAATGCCTGTTGATTTTTTCTTAGATGTACTCTATTTTCGAAATCTATTACAGTAAAACTGTTACATGATTATTCATACCCAAAATCTGAGCTTTCCTGGATTTAAAGTTCATGCTTGGATGTTTAAATGACAGCTTTGGCATGCTTCAAAATTTCACTCAGAAACATTCTTCTAATGAATCTCACTTGGAAACATCTTTCTGAGAACCATTCATTCATTCATCAAGCTGAGTAAGATGCCACTTCTCAGCAGAGTTCTGATACCCTTTACAAGGGGAAATTAGGTGGCTCTATCTTGCTAGGTTAACCATCTCCATCTCCCATTCATATCACTCAGAATTTGGACCTTTGTTTCTGACATGCTTGCCGGCTTCACAATAGCTCCTCAAAATGGTCCACTGCTTCTGCCTCCCACGGCAAATATTGAATGCATTACATTTCATCTTTAGGGTCTGTTTGGTATGTTTAGTTTCAGTGCTAGTTCACTACAGCTTTTAAGTACAAATTCTATGTTGAATTTTTTGGTTGCTGGCCCAGTTTAGTGCATTCTTTTTTGAAATCCAAAAGCAAAAGAATAAATTTTTATTTGATACAAGTTTATCATTGTGAATACAAGAAAGCTAAATCAAAGAGACTTGACTGAAGCAAAGAAGAGAAGAAAGGAGATTCTGCAAAAATCTTTCAAAGTAGATCACAGAATTACAAAGGAAGAGGGCAGGAAAGAGGGAAAAAATAACTGAATTAACAGAGGAAGAGAGCAGGAAACAGAAAATCAATATTCCATATGTGTAAGGTTCACATGTGACACTTGAATAATAAAATAAAAAATAGAAAGTTCACATGTGAGATTCATCCACAACATTTTTTGTTTCTATGCACTTGGCCTAAACCACACCCAGAGAACAATATTCCATATAAAGCTTTGTAGCATTTCAACAATTCAAGCAAAGAGAGTGTCATAAATGGAAGACTCATGGAGGAGGAAGAAGGCGATCGCCGTGGCCATGGCTTTCAGCTTAATATCAGTGGGATCCTCAAATAGCACAGATCAGACTCATACGTTTGAAACGCCAAATAGCATGTCGTTTCAAGAGTGCTACGCGGAGTGCTTCATTCTCTGTGCCATTCAGCCCACTCGAACCCTCTCTTCTTGCGGGTTCGAGTGCTTGATGGATTGCATTATCCCTTCAAACAACAACAACAACAACAACAACAATCTCGCGACTAACTTTCACTTCTGCAGCCTCGGGTGTGCTTCTGTACAATGTACCAACATTAGCACTCTCAACAACCCTGGTAAGAAAACTAATTAATCTAAATTATGTTCATTTGTTTGATTGGCATTGGTCAATTATGTAATCATCTTGCTTAGGGTTGGTGTGATTTTTTTTTTGAAGGTGCAAAGGAAGTGGCGGGGTGTGTTGGGTCGTGCTCTGGGATGTGCAGGAAGAACTACATTTAGGTAGCTTCTTAGGTTTGGTATAGTATGGAATTATTAATCTTCATCTGTCAACACAAAATTGATCTTTAATTAGAATGCATGTTTTAGAAGTTACATATCTCAGTTCCTTGATGTTATGTGTAAGTTTCTTCGACTGTATTTGCTTGTTGAGGGATTCTATATTGATCAAGAAATTAGTAATTGCCCGGGAGAGAAAAATATTCAGTGTTGAAGAGTAATTTGGATCTGCTTATTAGATCAGATCTTCAACATTATGGCAAATTGATCAAGAATTTGAATTTCATATCTTGTTGGCAAGAAATGAGGTTCATATATATGTTGAGTGCAAATGATAAACAAAGAACTGTTATCTTGTTCATACTCATCTCGAATTAATGCTTATTGTTAACTTTATGCATTAATGCTTGCTTTAGTACTTTTAGGTTTTGATCCAACGGAATTTTAAAACTCGATAATTTTTTTCTAAAAAATTTAAATTATTAATGATCCACAGTATTTCGGCCTAATAAATAAAAAAAATTGTATCAAACGAATTAATATTTTCATTTTTTCAACAAATATCATAACTTGTCAATAAATAATTACATAAAATTTTAGCATGATACACTTTTGTTAATAAGATTTAAAGATTAAATGAAAATCTTTTCTAGACAAATGTATTAATATTTTTTTTAAATGCAGAATGTCTGGTACAAAACTATATCTCCCGTGACAAGGAAATGAACATATATGTGATCCGACCAAAAAAAATGAACATATATGTGAAGCTTTTTTTTTTGGTGTCAGAATATGAAGGACTTTGTTTTGTTTGTTAATGCCTTTTTGTTCTTTCATTATTGAGAGTTTGTCACGGGTGTGTAAGTTTCTAATTTAGGCGACACGTCAAATTAATACGGTACGTCTCATGACATGTATTCATGATATACAAAGGCCAAATGATGCCTAATAAGTAATAACACAAACTATCACCTTATAATTTTTAGTGGCATGAACTTTGAAAAAATAAAAAATAATCTTTAACTTTATGGGTGGTAAAATAAAAAATAATTAGTAATTTTTATAATTTGGTACGAGTTTGGGTCAAAAATTGATTTTGGATCGCATAGTCTCTAAATTTTCAAGTTTAATCGGATTGGATTGTTATGGATTGATATCGGTTCGGGTTGATCCAACGGGTCAGGATCGTCAATTTTATTGACCTTTACTCTATGTTTCTTAAAATAATTAATATTTAATAATAATAAAATAATAATTCTAATAATAATAGAATAATAGTTCTAATAATAATTTTTATTTTTAATTCAAATAATACTTTATCGGGTTGTTCGGGTCAACCCAATGGATTGTTGACCCAACTCAGATTTTTCCGAGTCCATCGGGTTGGGGTGGCTCTTAACCCATTGATTTCTAGGTCGGGTTTCAACCCAAAAAACTTCGGACAGGTCGGATCGAGTTTTGACATGTCTAATCAAAGTTGATGTCTTATTATCTATTTAATTAAATTGTTTTATATTATTTTCTTAGAGAATTATAATTTTTGGAAATCATATAGATTTATTATTATAATTAAAAATTAATTGAATTCATGGTAGGATCGACGATGAGCTCGATCAGTAAGATATTGACAAATTTTGTGTGTAAAAGCATGTACGCATTTTGGGATTATTGGACAACATATTCAAGTTATGAAACAGCGCGGGATTATTGGACAACCTACTCCGTCTCACCGGCTCACAGCAGAAAGCTAGTAGCAGAGCCAATCAGTTGCCTCTTCTCATCACGCCATCTCTGTTCTCTATGGGCCGCTCAACTCAAAAATTAAGTTGATGCATTGTAAAACTAAAGGCATGGAAATTGGACAAGAATAGGAAGAAGAGACATACGAAGATCGAGCATGGAGATCGAATAAAGACTTTGATGTACTATGTATGTATTATTCATGTATCATACGAGCAGCAAGCAGTTTGACCCCTTAAAACAGAGAAATTAGGGGTCAACATCAAGCCAGCAAAATAAAACACCAATTCTATAGATCAAGCAATAAAGTTCAACAACACCTTACTTCCAAACATCTAAGACTTCACGTCCAACTCATTTACAACAATTGGAGGCAATATCGTGCCAAACGTAGGGCTAGAGGAGTTGCAAGGGTTAGCTTCACATTGCTCGACGGTGCCAAAAAGACTAATTTGGAGTTGTGCTTGGGAGTTCTCTCTATAATTAGGGTTTTGGGGAGGGGAATGGGGTTGTGATGTTGAATTGTATGACATTTGATCACTTGTGTTGTGGGGTCATGTGCCTCTTTGGGTTCCATTGTTTGCCCATTTGTCGATTAAGCTATACAAATCAACGCCGGCCACTAGGTTTTCATTTTTCAGAAATATGAGCCTGCAAAATGAACAAGGATTAGATTGTCAAGGTACTACGGTATGGCCTGAGAAGCGAATTTTCCCCAATGATCGGTGCAAATTGCAAAGCGTCATCCCATGATTAGCACAGCTCCCAACTACTAACCCATACACTCAACTCAAGAGAGTGAGAGAATGGAAGCAGCAAAAACAATCCTCGAAAATTTTGTAGAGAGACATGAGAGGGAAATATGTTTGTTGGTGTATTTAAACAGAGGATTTGCTTGTGTTACTTAGAGGGAGATATGAGTGTGTAGATCCAATTTGAATCAATCAATTAATGCCAAAATAAATCTCATTTAATTAAAACTGGCTATAAAGTGCATTTAATTCCCCATTTTGTAGAAGAAATCAGTTCACACATGGTCAAACAAGAAGACCGCGGTTCGAGAACCGAGAAGAAGAGACTTGCATTGGCTAGTGATACTATGATACCCACTTTTTTTACAATTTGAATCACATTATGAAAACATCTCAAAGTAACCATGGTTAAAAGAAATATTGCTACAGATCGACCAAAAGGATGCAGAGAACATGAACCTTAGCAGCATTTCAATTAGAACCAACTCCCCAGAAAGGTAACTACTTACAAATACTCTACTGCTATCAACATACCTCAACTACAAGAGCACCTAAAGCTCTCAAACCTAACAGCAGCTCAGCAGACGGTTAATATAATCCCAAGAGGGCTATATTGTTTCTAATTATTTGCAGGAACTGATCTTGTAATAAAACTACCAAAAGTTTTGAAATTTTCTTTATGAGGATCGCTCCAAAAAAAAAAAAACTGCTATACAACCACATAAAAAAATATCATCAACTCTTGACCTAGCAGGAATTTGTTGTGATGTAGAGCAAAAGAAAACCTGCAGGTGTGTCATAAACTACTTGATAGAACTAGAATTGTCATCCACTGATGACTCCTTTGGATGTTGATTTCATCTCAGGATCCAACACCACCACGCTAATTCAATTTCCCTTTTCCTTATCTACAAGTCAAAGAAAGGAATTGCGACATTTACCAAAAAAAATTAAAAAAAACTACTCTTCTGATTTTTTTTTATACCAATTGCATTTTCATTTGATAGAGAAAGTACCATATAAAGGGGTGCAAAAGATCTCCTGAACCCGTTCATGTGTATCATCAACCATCTGAGCTGGCATCATTTTTTGAGGCCTCACAAGAAGCTTTGATTGCATCAACAGTCATCAAAGCAACAGCAGCCTTGTGGATTGCAAGGTCGGCCTTGTACAGCAATCTCTGGGCATGCTCCCTCTTCATCTTGGCCATGTTAACAGCATGTTGAGCAGCACCAGATGCGTCACGCAACCTAAACTCATCAAGATCTGCGGGATCCAAATGCTCAACACTGAACCTTGGTGACCGTTCAAGCTGACAATATCTTGAATTAGGCCACTCGGGTTGCCTTCCATTTCTCTTGCTCAAGGACCTTTGCTGATCGTTTGGGTGTAAGAGGGTGCCAATCTTCCTGGATTTTGTTCGGTAAAGTCTGGGGTAGTGAATCCTTTCGTATCCATCATCATTCAAGGGGAAGTATCCTGGGCTTCCTATATCCCGTGGTGACATCAGCCTCGTAGATGCACGGAGAAATGGAGGAGAATCTAAAGACCCATGGTGATACAGAATCTTCTCTTCACCATAGAACCTTCTTCCTGCTCATGGTAAAATCAATCATTTAGTAAAACCAATCAATTTTCAATGACAGAGAAACTGCAGACAAAAAGAGAGATTGGCGAGAAGGCAATAAAAAGGATGGAATAGTACCATAGGGATGAAAAGCCTCAGAATACCCCGGAACCAGATTGCCATGCCCAGCAAAATGAAGTTTCTTTTGTGACCTATGCTTCGTCCCTCTGTTATTAAGCAATTCCAATCCCCGTGGTTTCAAACAGAAAGCAAACATTTGGGGCTTCTCGCTAGAAACAGCTCCATTGCTCTTAGACATGGCTGATTCCCACTTTTTTACTTGCTGATGATATATCTCCCAATGTGGAGGCTACATAAGCACAGCAATGTCAAAGACATGCCCAGTGGAAGTATACAGAGCCAAAATTACACAGGCAGTAAAGAATTAAAGCTGTAAATTGTAATAATTAAACAATTTCTCCAAAATTCCAAATTAAGTTCCTGGAGCTTCAACAATATGAACACTTAAATTGATGCTTTCAGTCTTTGAGAATTTGCCATACGTCAAATAAGACAAATATGGCTCTTTAACAATACAAATTTAAGAGTACAGGAAGAAAACCAGCCAAAAAGAATTTACCTGCAGATGCCGAATCAAAGGCATTCTCTTTTTCTGCCTTTTCTCTAGCCAATGCTCATACATAAGCTTGATTGCTTCCAAAGGCCCAAATTCAACAACTAACTGTTCTAGTTCATCGGATGAGAAGTGATCCTGTCGTTTCACGTATGCAAATTTCTCAAATTTATCAATTAGCTTCTCAAACAACTCCTCAGAAATATTCAAGCCACAATCTAAACCAGAAGATCTGATCTTTGAGATCCACAGCTCGTCATCGCTGTCCATGTCATATAAGACACGTGATGGGTCCATTGCAATTTCAACATCAGTTTGCAACTGTCTAAAGTATCTGATGGGCCGAACAAACGGCAACTCTACTTCATGATCATCATTTTCTTCAACGAGGCGAACCCCAGGAATAGGGATATTCTTCACTGAGGCAGCACAAAAGTTTCGATCATAGCATTCTTCATGCATCTCCTTGAACAGAGTCCACTGTGACCTGTCAGGAAACTCCAAACTCCAATCCTTTGGCCCTTTCCATATCATCGCATGGGTGTAACGGTTAGTTGTTCCGGGCTGCAAAAACTGATTTACTTTGTAAGCATACCTTGTAGACTCTGAAAACTTCACCGCAAGCTGCCACTCGTTATCATCAATGGGTTCAAGCACGACCCTTGCTCCTTCTTCTCTCCAACCTTTATCCTCTGTAGAGACCAACAGATTTACATCACATGATACAGAATCCATGTTCCTCTGACACTTCCTAGAAACATCGGGTTCTCTCTTCTCACTGGCTCTTCTTATACGTTTATGAGAAAAACCTTTCATATGATGTGTTCTGGATTTTGTAGTCATATCATGACCTTCAAGAGGGAGGGAATAGGAAACCTGTGTCCGTGGCTTCTTAGGTCCACTGCAAAGGAGATCCGGTTTTCCCTCTGATAATGCATGAGACAGGTTTCCAAGCAAAGGACCGCCAACCTTGCCCGGATGCCGGGAACTCCTTGAAACAGTCTTCAATGCTAACACGGAAGAGTGTCCGCTATCAGAAGGTCTTCTTTGTGAATCAAATAACGGAATCTCAACAGTGATTCCATTTAGAGGGCGGTATCTAGTCTTACGCTCAAGTGAAGGGCAATTATCTTTTGAACATGAAGACTCTGCCATTGAATCATGTAGCTCGGACCTCATTCCATTGCCTTCACCCTTGTTCAAGCAGTCGTCATCATTCTTTCCTATGTCTGGATCAAAACCCAACCCATCTTTTGACATATCACCTAAGTTAGTCCTACACAAATGTGAACTTGAGTTGTGGTCACATTCACCTGGGCAGAAGTCAACTTGCTCTATGCCGTCGTTCTCTGGCAATGAAACAGAATTACCGTCATAGAACTTGGCACAGGGGACACTGCATTCCATAAGCAGCTTAAGATGCAGGCTAATAAACAACATTGGTGCAGCAGAGAATGAAAGAGCAAATGGAGGAAGCCTAGCCCACTTTCCATCCCTAATCCATGAGTCCCTGTGTTTCACAGAAGGAGAGACACCAGACATTGGCAGCCTGGTACTCCTCAAAAAACCCTAGTCAAACAAACACAAAGGAAACAAACCTTTGTGAGACATCTTATTTGAAAAAAATTATAGATCATAGAGTGCAAAGCACCAATTTAAAGCAGAAGCATCTTTGGTAATCAGAACATATGCCAGGCTGAAAATGACAATCTATCAAACACATTATCTGTAGCTATAAACTTGAAACTAATGTCTTAGTATATCCAAGGATGTATTACACTGATCAGGTGGGAAACCATAAAATTTAATAAATTTTGCAATATTTTATGGCTAAATGCAAATTATAATATGAGACTACGATTTATTTTTTAAATTTTGCAACATATTAGGAAGCTAAATCATGAAATATGGAAACATTATATTCCCAAAAATATACATACTTCATTTCCATACAAAATAAATGAATTTTCAGTCATTCCTTAAAGAAGAAAAGTTCAAAAAAGAAAAAATCAGGAAATTATGAACCACAACCTAATCTAGTGCAGTAAAGATGTTAAGATGGTCACATTTCCTACCAAATTCAATTGTAGATTACTGCAAAGAAGCGGAGGGGCCAAGAGAAGGAGATAGTTTACCAGTCTTGAAGTGGGCTCTAGAGATACAGAGTGCATGTTCAAATGGAAGGATCCACTTTCAAGTGCCTTAATATTGTTATATGTGCAATCTGAGGGAGGCAAATGCTTGACAACAAAACAAAACTTCTGAAGCATGTGATCCAGGAAAACCCATCTTGAGGTCTCCAATTGACAGAAGTGATAAAATGCAAATACCAGCTGCTTCATTACACCACCTAAGAATGAAAACTGAAACCTTACTGAAGTTACAGGAAGCTGCTCATCCGCATGTATCCTCTGCTGGTTTGAGTCGTGAAATACATTTAAAATAGAGAAAATTAATGCAATCGCCTGCAACAAGCACCCTTCAAACAAAAGGAACTTCAATCCAACAAAATTATCAACAAACAACATCTCCAAATGGACCCTTGGCCTTAGATTCATCAAAGTTCCATGCTGAAGCATCAGTAAAGAATGGAAGAGCCATAAATTCTTCATCCCAAAAGAGTAATAAGGGACCAGAAATGGTAAAAAGTTCAGTTTAAACCTATATATCTCTGTGTTTACCACAGGGACGTCTAGGTTCAAGATCACTAGATCATCACCAAACCGAGGAAGTTCAACACTAACCAAATGTCCAGCAGAAGAATCACATATCTCAGTAGGATGTCTAAGAGGAAGAACAGCCAAAGAATCAACTGGACTGACAACTCTATTCCACACAAGCCGCTCCTCTGTAACACCCAGCTTGTCATCCGAAACATCACCCTTTCCATGCTCTTTCCTCTTAAATCGTCTCCTGAAATACACAACGGGGTTTTTACTGCTTCTTTCCATAACCGATGTCTGACCAACATCCCCACCACATGAATTATCCGGCAATGCAGGATTACTCAACAGTTTATCGACAGGATTTTTGGACGGTTCAATGTCTAAGCATTCAGATGCAGTGCCTTTGGTAAGGGTTGCTGATGATGAATGTGATTTACCAGACTGATTGGATGTTTGGGGTTTCTTTGAAGTGCCAGAGGAAGAAGATTTTTTCTTAACAGCTGATCGCGCCAACCAAGAAATAATAGGCTCAGAATCCATATGACTACTATTAGGGTCATCATCTTGCACCGCCACATTAGACTCTCCTTTCACGTGATGTCTACCTCCTGTCCTGGATCTTCTCCTCCCAGCCTTGAAAGGAAGTTCACTAGGAAAAAGTAAGAGTTTGAAACGTTCGTTTTGGAGATCAATCCACTCTTCTTCACGGTCATCATACTTAATATGGTGAAGCAATTTCTTAGGATCATATCCAATGACCTTCCCAAAATACCAGATCTGGTCCAAAGGCCAATAGACCTTGATCTTCTTTTGCACCATCCAAAAAGCATCCACATCCTTAGCCATGACTTCATAGAAATGACGTCTTTTTCTAACATGCCCTTTGTGTTTCTGCTGGTCTCGTGGACGTAAAACCCTAATATCTGTATCACCCGATGCACCATCTCTACCCAAAGGAGCCACGATAGGAGAATCAGGGCACTTGCTACTGGACGAAAAGCCAGTGCAACTTGGATCAAATCTAGATGAAAGCATCCTTGCTGCATTTTCCTCAAGATTGTCCTCGTCATCCTCTACTGAATTTTCAACAGTCCTAGAAAATTTGTTAGACATAGGCTTAGCATCTTTCGCAGCAGAATGAATTTCTACTCTTTTCTCCTTTACTGTCTTGCGACTTCTGTTGGCCTTCTTGTTTGAAGATGGATCACCACTGCGAACATGAGAATCTACATTTTCCTTTTCCAAAAGCAGAGGGGAATTAATCTTACCTGAAATACATTCTTTATGGCCATTAAGACTTGTTTTCCGTTTTGCTTTTTTGTCCACACATACACCACAACTGTCCTTCAAAACACCATTTTGGTCAGCTTTTCCCTTCTTTTCACCATTCTCACCCGTCTTTCCTTTTGAGCCACCATTAATATCAGCTTCCACGTCACTGGAACGAACTTTGCCGCCCGGTGTTCCCTCCTGTTTCAGCCTGTTACTAGCATCAGCCTTCTTCCGCCGCACCAGATCCCGCTTTCGCTTGGGTATTTTATGAATATCAATACCCAGGTTAAGCGAAATGCCATCAAACCCATTAACTCTATTATCAGTCTGACTCAACTCAGATTCCACCTTGTTCAAATCACTGGAGGCAGAGCCTGAACTGCCCTTACACACTTCATCTAAACTCTTCTTAATCTTTTTCCCAGATGGTAGATTACTTATCAGATGCCCCTTCTTACTCTTCTTCTTTTCCAGGCCACAGTCGGCATCAACCTTTACATGTTTTCTCTTCAAGGAGCCGGTCTGATTCTGCTTTTCATCCAGGATTGCTAACTTTGGATTCTGATCATACAAAGTCTGCAGATCC
Source organism: Fallopia convolvulus (assembly GCA_964016875.1). Lineage (NCBI taxonomy): Eukaryota > Viridiplantae > Streptophyta > Magnoliopsida > Caryophyllales > Polygonaceae > Fallopia > Fallopia convolvulus. Next base: position 58,352,479 of record OZ024731.1, read on the forward strand.
ATGGATCTTGGTTTCTTAGTATTTTGAGCACCATCAGAGTCCTTTACTCTATTTTCCATTTACATGCACCTAATCAACTGACCTTGCAGCGGACGCCTAAACTTCCTCGCCGGGAAAAAAACGTCCCTGCCAAAATTTCAGATCTGAAACCATATATTTCCACAAACACAAAAAACAAACTGCTCAAAATCATTATCAACGCAAAAATTGCCAATTATCACACAACTTCTAACCCCACTATTAAGATCTTAAACCATTTATCCAATCTATAATAGATAAAATCATTTAGCAGAGCAATGTTTCTATAATAATTGCATGCAAAGGCGATGATAAACACAAAAGGCGGGCATACCATGGAGGAGGAGTCTCTGTGGAGACAATTCGTCACAAACTCATGGAGATCAATGTAAACAGACCACAATTAGGACTTAAAACTGAGCTTCTAAACGAAAGCCCCAAATTGATTTCACAAAATTCTGCCGATAAACCGAGCGAGACGGTGAAGCTAGGGTTTCATTTTGCGCTTGATACAAAGAGCGCTCAGAAAGGGAGGAGAGAGAGAGTGAGGGGAAGTTTAGATTTGAAAAAAAATAAAAGAAATTCAGCTAATTTGGTATCAAAAATTACGAATGGGGTACTTGCTCAGAAGAAGAAAACTGACGGTTGAGATTTGAAGCTGGGCTAAGAAATTTCGAAATAATGCGAGGACCGGGTTTAACGAAATAATGCGAGGAACGTCTGTGATTTCACGAATTGTATAGGCGGCAGAGATTTCGCGATAGAGGAGGGAGAATTTTGCATAAAAAGGTAAATTTCTCTCATTTTTTCCTTTTCAGGTTTATCAGAGTGCTCCTCGATGTCACTTAAACTACGATTTTGCCACTAACGTCTCAACGGCCCCCAGTCACAAAAGTACGGAGAAGAGTCGGCACTGGGTCGGGCGGGGCTTACGACGCGTGGATCCTAATCCTTACACCCCTAAAGGCGTGACAAACTCAGGTGAATAGTGCGTAATCTCACCGTCCGCTATTTACTTGCACTATCGTTCGGCCTATATTCACTTAACTTTTTAATAATTATATTTATTTTATATTCTCATTAGTGATTAATCAAGCCCTCCTTCTCTTCTACTCCGTCACAATTTCTTCCTTTTCTCGGATCTCCTGACCGCCTCCTCTATTTCTCCCTTTCTTCTGTTTCCTTCTCCCACCATCCCCCCATCCTTTCTTTGTCTCACATCTCGCAACTCCTAAGCCAAGCACATCGGCGCCGCTAAACACCGACTCGCTAATCGCAGCCTTCACTCTCGCCGGACCGGCCGCCACCGTTGGTGCCCTCCCGACTTCACCATGTGGCCAAAACTTCTGCACAAATTACTTTCAAAGGTCTGAAGTGCTTAAATATAGGGCAAAAGATTATTTTAGATTCCAGAGTTTGATGGGTTGTTGTGTTAATTTTCTAGGGTTCCTTATTATACAAGTTCATCGCCAATCACCACCTTCACTCTGGTCGGCCGGGCCGCCGCCGCCAGTGACTTTTCGACTCTACCCCACCACCAGCGCAGATGCACAATTACCTTCCAAACAGCTCTGAATTGCTTTAATTTTGGGTAAAATCTTAGTTTAGGGTTTCGTTCTATGAAATTAAGGTTCTTTTTTATACGTGTTTGATTTGGTGTTTTTAATGGTCTGGTGAGCTTAATTTTTTGTCCTTCCATTTGTTTGATTGTGAGGGCTAACAATTCTTTCTCTGAAAATTATAAACTGTAAGTTGATACCTCTTCAAATTTAGGAGTGAGATAAAAATTTAGTCATGCACTCAAGGTGTTTGATGAAGTGCGTTATAGAGTAATTGTGATTTTCAATGATATATTCTTGTGAATCATTTACGTTGTGTATTGTTTTTTTTAGTATTTTATTTTAATTTCATTTTCGTAGACACTAATGTAGATTTGGAATTTTTTACAAGTGATAAATGACCTACTTGATCCAACTGGTTGGAATTTTCGTGTTAGAGAAGGTGTACTTATCTAATACTGAACTACACAAATATTAAATGGGAAGCATATGGTAATATTTGAAAGGATAATAGTTGAAGATGTGTTCATTTCGAACCTTTTTGGATAACTTTGTAGGATAAAATGTTGCACCACTTAATATGTATTTGCTCTATTTATTACAAGTTGTCAACCAAAAATTAATTATTAGGTGAATTTTATGCAAAGTCCTCTCTATGTAATAAAAAAGTTCATACACATCCTAATTCTTTGACTTATAGTTTAGCTTTGATGTTGTTGGTTTTACTTTAGTTTCTTAAGTGTGTTGACATAAAACATCTGCATTATATAGTTTTGTAAGTGTGTTGACATGAAAAAAAACTGCATTATATTTCAGCACATGGTGTTTGATTAAATGCATAAGAGAAGAGGTCGATGTAATCATAGGTGCTTCCATCTTCTTGCTCAAGCTTTGCTATTATGCGTGTTATTGAACACAACAGTGTGTCCGGAAGATGATTGTTAATAAAACTGAAATCTTAAATGAGACAAGGACTTAGGCTACAAGAAGCCTGGCAAAGCAATTTCAAAGCCAGAGGGGAATTCCAATTTAGAAAAACATGTGGAGCTTACAATTAAAAAAAAAAACATTTTTTTCCTGGGTAAATAAGCATCACTGCATACTCAAGGTTTTTTTCAGAGTGCTATAGTTTCTTCTGCTCCTAATTTAGACAGATTAGAGTGCAAGTTCAGCTTTAAAAAGAGAGAATTTAATAAAAAAATCTTTTGATTCTGTGAATGTGGAAAATTGTACAAACCAACTACATCAAGGCTTCTAACGAGGTCGCCCGAAACACCTCTTAGTGCCCGACAAATTATGATTTGTTTAATTTCTTTTCTTGGGCTTCTTTATCATACGAGTTTGATTTGGCTTCTTACGTAGTTGCTTCATTTGAGCATATTATACAAGTTTGCTTTGGCTTCTTAATTACTCATTTATTTGCTTCAATCTGCTCATTCAGGGAACATTCCTCATAAATGAGAGATATAATTATTGTATGAGTTGTTTTATGAAAGGTATTAATTAGTTTTGACTGGTTCCAATTTGATTTTCTAATTCCATGGGTCCATGACTGTTTTTTTTTGCGTTTGGATGCATTGAATTTTTATAGGTTTTTATTACTTGGAAACTTATTTTGTGATCAACTTTCACTCCTGAGCTCTAATTCTATTTTACAACACAAATGTTTTAGTTTAATTCCTCATTTATCTCATATTTTCTGAGGTTGACTTACTCTAGTTGCTTTTCTTAACTTTTACAGCTGGTTCTGTTATTTGTTTGGGCTTGTTGTGATGGAAAATCTTATGACTTTTTTCCTTGTAACTTGAGTTGTTTAAGTGGCCCCTTTGGGAATTTTCAATGAGAAAGGGCTTGAAATATGGTGGTTGCAAGTCTGAACCAAATAATAGAGTTGTTGATTTTCAAGGAATCTTCACGCATCTGCAGTCAGCAAGGAAAGAGAGGACCTCTGTTGATGTTGTGGTGCCTGAAGAGCAGGTTTATCACATGCTACACGAATGGAAGTCTGAGCTTAATGAGCCTTCTCCTGCAACCTCAATGCACGCAGATTAGCAAGTCGTAGTTATATAGGGGGTATTTTTAGTACTTCCATGATTATTAATTTGTTTAAGCTTTCTATTTGATCAGTCTTCAATAAGCTCTTTTTGCTTCAAAGATCAAGAGTGAAGCTCAATGAATTTGTTTCTTATAGGGTGCATTTTGACAAGGCTGAAGTGAGACAAGCAAAAAAGATCTATAATTTCAATGCATATAGGCATCTCTTACTTGGTCCTATGAGCAATCGACTGTGTAGGTCAGTTTCGTTTATCGTAATTTCCTAATTTGTTGTGTTGTTTGATTGGCTATAGAGAACGATAGAAGCATACATGCAGATTTTAAAGTACCTAACCTAATAGAGTTCCATTTTGTCATGTGATTTCTTGCTTCCATACTTGTTTCCTAATCTAATTCTCTTTGTAATGCCAGAGTGGAATAAACACCCTTGGAGAGAGGAAATAGTAACACCTATGTCAAAATCGGAGGTTTGTGCTGCAGCTGATATCATTTATCAAAAATTTAACATGTTTTTGTCTTCTATGATTTGTGTTAGGATGTTTCCAATTTTTTTTTGCTAAATGTTACTTATCAGGTGCATCATCCTGAAGGAATCAAGCAAGAAGATACCATTTCAGGAAAGCTTACAAGCAAATGTAATCTTCGGCTGCTACAGTCCAAACTAGAATGCGCCCCACGGATGCTCGTTAGTTTAATGAACTCTATCTAGGTTCTCTGTGCTCCCTTCATACTCCCTTTACTGTTAGCTGTTGAACAATGGTGCTTTTTCTACCCATTGTGAAGATTCACTACAGTAATGGCCTTCATCATTGCTTCGTGCACTTCAAAGGCGGATTCCTTTGTTAAGTGTCTTGCTGGGCTTTTGGAGTCTTCTTGTCATTTGATTTTGATCTTTAAGGTTTTGTTGTTATAGTTCTAAAATCCACCTTCAGTTTCAACATAATTAGTTTGCAGAGGCTTGATATTTTTTTTTTGCGTTTAGGTCTCGGAGTTTAATTTCACATTGTTATGAAATTTTACGCTTGAAATTGTGATGCAGAATCATTTGTGCTCCCCGTGCGCAGCACGGGGCCCTAATCTAGTATTACGAAAATTGACACTGCCTTTGAAACGGAAAATCGGTAGCCAGGTGCAATTCATTAGCGCCAGGTGCTAAAGTTAAAAGTAAAAACAATTCTTTTCTTTTCTTTTTTTTTGTCATTGTCACTCCAATTCAGCGAAAAATTTTTGCTCCATTAAATAAATTATTTAAAATCGGTTTTTCAAGCCATAGGTTAAATAATAAATTCAAGGGATCTAAAATCCTATTAGAAAATTAATAAATTCTTTTTACAAATAGATAAAATTTAAATAAATATAATTTAATAAAACATTACCATTTGAAGGAGCTTAACCGGATGGCATAGGTTAGAAAAATCGATTTAAAATTAATCATTATATATTTTTTAAAGAAAAATTTCGGTTGGTATCATCGAATTTTTGGCTTTTCTAAATAGTGTTCAGAAAAATAAAAAACTTATTCTGCATGGTACTTCTGAACCTTTGCAAAAGTCCGACTGATGCCCTTACTTGTAAATTTTCGTTAGTTTATAACTAAATTAGTATATTCTCTAGTGAAAAAAAATACATTTTTGCATTGTTATTAAACTAAAATTGTGTTTTAAGTTATTTAATACAAAAATATATTTTTTCATTCGAAATCAAACTAATTTAGTTATAAACTATCGAAAATTTACAAGTAAGGGCACTAGTCGGACTTTTGCAAAAGTTCAGTGGTACCACTCGAAATAAGTTATTTTCAAGCCACCACTCGGAAAAATCAAAAACTCGAGGGTACCAACCAAAATTTTTCTTTTTTTAAATGATGAACAAGAAGTGGGTCGTCCACTCGTCCTAGAGTAATTTTTTGAATGTGATTCTTAAGGGTCAAGTCGGTTGTAATCGGGAGGAGGAAATATAACGAAACAAATTGACAATGAAGTCCTCAATAAAGTTGAGCTCGCAAAATACATGGGAAATGCCCCTACTATAATACCAGGCCAAATCTCAAAGAACGTTCAACCAAATCAACTCAATCTTATAGGGTTTAGGGTTTAGAGATGGATGAAATACGATGGAGTGAGTCGGCGGCGAAGTCCGCAATAGAGTTGAGCTCGCAGAAGAAGTGGAAATGCTTCATCTATAAAACCGAGCTAACTCGCAAATAATGTTCAACCAAATCAACTCAATCTTATAGGAGCAGCTCCAATTGCTTTGAACGATTTGATTAGTCGAAGGTTGTCTCCCCAAATCTGAATGTGATGAAGTCACATGGGGTGGCCTCATGTAAAAGTTTGTAGGCCATAAAATGAGAGGTCGTGTGTATGTAAGTCTGGTGCACAAGCCTGCGCGAGTCCATCATAAAACCAATCAACAATCAGAGGAGTAACTCATATGATTATGTACTAATCTAGTTTAACTCTCAACTTCCCATGTGGGAAGAGTATTGCAACACATCTTCGCAAGTGCAACTGGTCCGACCTAGTTGACACTTGGACAAACAAGTCTAACATCTCAATCTCTTTATAGTTAGCCTAACAATAGGTGGTGCATGTCATCTTAGTCTATTTATAGCCAACTTGACCCAAACAAAGGTCGGGTAGCTCAATTAATAAACCCAAGCCCAAACAACCAACGAGCCCATGACCTAACTAGATCGTGAGGTCTGATACCATGTGAAAGTCTGTGGGTCATAAGAGAATTGCATTTAATAGGATATTTTGTCTTTCATTAAAGATAGAATTTAATTAGAAAAAAATATTCTTTGATTGAGTTTTAAGGCAGTTGGTCAGCCCTATGAGATATAATTTTTTGCCCTATTTGATAGAAATTTCGGCCCTCATGACTCTCCTTCTTCCATTATAAATACACGTATTCGCCGTGTAGAGAGAGTATATTGCATTGTTTGCATATAGTGATTCACAGACTGATACTCGCTCAAGCTATTGAAAACAACTATTGAGAGCTTGAACATACTAATATTCGCTTAGCTTGACTGTTCAAGAGGATTCATACTTGCTGAATCTCTAGCTTTCTTGTTTATTCCTCGACGTTCAATCAATAACTGCTCTCTTTTAGGGGGTCCCCGCCCCCTGTGTCAATTGTTTTACTACCCCCTCTCCATGTGTCCATTGTTTTACTGGTCACAAGTTGAGAGAATCAGTTAAAATAAAAGAGGAAAAGAATCAATCAATAAATACATTAAAGGCGAAATTTTTATGCACTTACAAAAAGAAACAAACCGTTCAACTTTGCATATAGTCTCCAAATACACCATAAGAATTAGGAAAGATATGCTACGGCAATGAGCTAAAACAAGACACACAACCAAATGACAAGACCAGCAAAATCCATTTGCTAATGAAATTTCTACACGTAGTCACTTTCCTGCTATTTTGTAGATAGTTAGATGCCAAATTGAGGGCAAATATGTAAATAGAGAAAAGTTGAGGCCCCAAATTGTCGAAGAAAATCGCAAAACGCTATCTACTATAAATACGTTATCCTCTGCGTTATCTAGAGGACTTGAAAGTTGAAACCGAAAATCATCTCTCGAGCCTCTCTACACTAGTTCGTAACATAAACACAGATAAAAAAAGGAATAGGAAAAAACTTCCTCCCGTCTACATCGACGACGCATCCGCTTCGCAAACCCTAAGCACAATCTCGCATCTACTATCTCCGTCTCTCTGGCTCTCAATCTCTTAGATTCTACGGTTTCAGTCTCGTTGATTAATTGCCGTATCCTTCTCTGTAATAGTCTCGATAACCGATCGATATATCGAAACCCTAGTTAGTCTATTTTGTCATCGAATTAGCCTATCGTTGAATCAGTTTGGTTTCGTTGGAATATTTCAATCCATCTGCGTCTCGTTTTGTAATTTCGTTTTACAATCGTCTCTTTGGGATCTTCAACGTCGTTGATTCAGATTGTCTTTTGGGTTGGGTTGGTGCCTTAGAGGAGTGTTTTGTTTCTGATAAAATCGATAGCGTTAAATCTTGGGCGGGGAAGAATACTGAATCCGAGTTTCATCTCGAGATTATTGTGTTGGAAGTATACATTTTGTCGCTTCTGCTTCTAGCGATTGTAGATCAAACCCGGTTGTTGGCTTCGAGACCGCCGGATAAACTTGTCGAAATTCCATCCTTCCTTTAGTCTTGAAAACGCTGAGGATCGAGTTTTTCCGCTTTTGAAATATTCAGAATATTTGTTCGCGGAGTTTTTGAATTGTCTGGGTCTGTATCATTTTGCTAAGAGATGGTGGGCGGAAGCACCAGGAGGGATGAAGGATCCTTTACCATTAGCAATACCAATGTTTTTTCGGCTCTGGAGTCTCTCCGCAAGAAGAAGAAGTCAGATAAGGTTAAGAAAAGCAAAAGCTCTTCAAAAGCCCCAAGCAAGGAACCTGAGCCTCAGGTATTCTGGGCTCCTACTCCATTGAATGCAAAATCGTGGGCTGATGTGGATGATGACGATGACGATGATTTCTATGCGACAACAGCTCCACCTCAGGCTGTATGGAAGGCCCAGGAGTCTGAGCAGAGCAAGGCAGGCTCAACCACTCTGGAGGTTAGTCATTTGCCTGCACATTTACTGCTGTTGATTGGTTTTGCATTGAAAGTGTTATTTCAGTAATCGTACTAACATAATTCGGAGTAGTATATTCTTTTGATGATATTGGACTTTTCTTATTGGATTGTAATACGTAGTAGTATATTCTTTTTATGATATTGGACTGTCTTATTGAATTGATGATAGCTCATGGCGAACAGTAATTAAATTGTATGAGATGATTATTCTTTTTTCTTTTTATCATAGGAAGTCGAGTATTGTGAAGGTTTCTTTGCTTATGGAATAAAAGAATGGTTGGGTATTTGGCGTTGGGTGGAAGTTTATAGATGTTTCATACGATTAATTGGTTACTTTAATCAATTGTTGTGAAGTGTTAATTTTGTGCCACCTCTGTCTCTGTCATGCTGTCTCCTGCATACAAACGGTAAAGCTGAATGGAAAATATAGATATCTGTTTCTATGTGCTCTTTTCAAAAAAAAAAATCAGTCTGTAAGGCCAGCTAGTATATCCTTACCTTACCTTTTTCTCTGTTGCTAGTATATTTGGTGTTTGTTATATCTGGCAGCATATTTATTTGGTTTATCCACCTTATAAGCCCATCCTTGAATTAATTTACATCTGTCTTTGACATACATAATGCTTTTGTTTTGTGCTTATTGTTTTCAAATACAGGAGAGTGAAAGTGAGGATGACATGCTTGATTTAGGTGATGATGATGTGGAAGAAGAGCATGAACACGAGGAAGAGGTTGTGCATCCCGAACCTGTTGTGCACAAAGTGCCTGAAGCTCCTTTACCAGCTAAAGAGAATGAGAAACAACTGTCAAAGAAGGAGCGCAAGAAGAAAGAGCTTGAGGAATTGGAGGCTCTCCTGGCTGATTTTAGAGTTGCCCAGAAAGATGGTAACAGCCAAGGTAATTCTGAATGCTATTTTCCTACTCTCTTCTTTTTCTTGGAAATATTGTGTTCTGAGTCATGATATGGAGAAAGTTGCTGTAAAATTAAATAATGCATATTTTGAGATGCAATAAATCTTACTTGACATTGTCTTGCATGAACCTTTCTGTGCTCACATGTGGTATGGTACCTCCTTGCTCTAAACCTATAAACTCACTATTTTTTTTTTACTAATGCAAAAAGCCCTGTTGACATAGTGATGCACAAAATTGATTCATATTTTGAGATCCAACAGTTCGTATTTGACATTTCTTGTATGGATTTATTGCCTTTTTGATATCCTGTTCCAAATAGTAACACGTGGTCTCTCCTTGCTTTAAGTCTCTAAACTCCTTAAAGCTGAAACCCTGCTGATGTAGTCAAGCTTAACGTATAGGTGATGCAGAAGAGAAGATAGACGGTGAGCTGAAGAAGGAACAAGCTAGTGATAATGGAGACAAGAAGGATGCTGCCCCTTCTGAGTCCAAGAATGCAAAGAAGAAAAAGAAGAAGGATAAGTCATCCAAGGAAAGCAAGGAAGCTGAGAATCAGACAAACAGCTCGGATGCCAATGGCCATCTCAACGATTCAACTGGAACCGAACAAGCTGATGAGGATGCATCTGCAGTCGATGTCAAGGAGCGTCTTAAGAAGGTAGCAGCTGCAAAGAAAAAGAAATCTGGCAAGGAATTGGATGGTGCGTCGAAAGCTGCTGCACAAGAGGCTGCTGTAAGGAAGGCAAAGCTGGCTGCTGCAAAAAAGAAAGAGAAGAACCACCACTACAATCAGCAACCAGTTAGGTAAAGACTTGAAATGTGTCAGCTGTTTTTTGCTGGACACGTGGAAATGTCATTCCTCATTGTGTATTATGGCAATGTGGAATAAGTCTTCTCTGGGAACTTGCTGCTTTTGCTTTGGGAAATTTCGGCCTTCTTGAACAGCATTTTTTTGGTTTCTAGCGAGGAAATTATACATTTGTCTTGATGGACCCGTGTTCATGTTGCCTATAACAGTATGAAATCGTTTCAGACAATTTGATTTGCTTCTGTTGTGGATGATGTGTCTCTTATTCCTCGCATAACACTTCCTTTTGTAAATGTTCTTCCTGAATTCGGCAAGAGTGGTGAATGAACACATAAATTGTTATAGTTCCTATGCATAAATTGGTCTAACAAACCTGGTGGTTTTTGGGCTTAAAAGGATCTGAACTAAACATGACCATTATAGATGGTTTATAGTTTTCAAGAGCAAGTTTATCAGAATGCTGATTTAATCCCACGATTTTTATGATCCAGAACCAACAAACCAATCCACGATTAGAAGTTTAATCTTATTATTAGAGATATATTCTTAGTATAATCTTTTTAGAGAAAGTTATTAAAGGTAGAATTTAATGATTGAGAGGTCATATGATGCTTTGATTTCTCATCAGATTGACATTCAGCAAACAAAAGCTGTCAAAAGCCTACTCAAGACATAAGTTTTACATGGCAACTGAGAAAACAAATCTGTTTACAGAACATGATCTAATGAATTATGAATCACCAAAATCTCCATGGATCCTTGGATGGAGGAACATAATTGTCTGTTGGAGGGAGAAACCGGAAGGAATCCACTGTTTTCTTCAAGACTGGTCCCATCTGCACCATGTATCATTTTAACCATATAAATTATACACATCAGTTATAAATGACACAAGAAAATATTGTATTGACAATATATGCAGTTCCTTGTACATAACAATCAGATGCTTCATCAAAAGAGCAAAGCAAACTCCTGGTATTAGAGAACAATTAAAAAAGGGGCGAGAGGTTACCACATTCCATTGCTTGCTCAAAGTTGAAGCGTTTAGTGTGTACAAATAGCCTGCAGATTATTTGTATTAGATATGACACAGAACATGTAAAGGTAAGAGTTTTTCGTCCTTGTATTAATAAGCAGGTATATTGAAGAGCATACCATCTCTCTCTGCTGTTGCAGCAACATACTGCCTAAATACGTTGGATTCTTGAAACTGTTCATTCCAGGAAAAAAAAAAGATTAGCTTCAGAAAAGTTTGCTCTATTAGATTGACAATACAAGATGGAAAAAAAATACTCACAGATCTCGTCGGTGATTTACGGACCATGTATTCATAGTACCAGTATGGCTGACCATCAATCTGGAAAGCATAGTGTGAATTCCATGGTCAAATAGCATAGCAGTGCAATAAGTACAAGAAATAAACCACAACAGTGTATTACAGCTCCCTTCTGGACTGACTTCTAGTATCAAATCTGTGCCTAATGGATTGAAATACCGATAGCAAAGGTGAGAGAGCTTACATCACTAGAATGTGTATCAAGAATAGAACTTTCAGCCATACGTTGGGTTGACGTCACTCGCTGCAAAATTAAGTAGCCTGTTACATAACACACAGCAGAAAAGACCTGATAATCTTTTGGGGCCACAATGACAGTTTTGTTGAAGCAGAGATGTCTTCCACAAAACACAGTTTAACATTCTGCACTAAATAAAATGGAGCTATGTATTTACTATTTAGTTGTGAATCGATTTTGCATATATCGCTGAACTTACAAAGTTCCTCTTGCATTGATAATCCATGAGAGAGGTCAATCTAAAATGTGTGATAGACTAAACAATACGAACTCTATGATTGTTGGTGCATATGCTAGAAGCCTCAAGTCTTAATATTTAAGTCATTCAAAATGGAAGGCAAGCAACCCAAACTTTTTAACCTAACCAACTATTAAACATGCATTTCCAACAATTCAACATCATAATGCAAGCTTCCATTATCAATTGCTTCATTACTTCAACTAGGTAGAATAATATCAAAATTATCAACAAATGTCTAGTTCAATTTGATGGCTATCAAGCATACATGAGCACATGACCAAGATGCAGTCTTCCTTTCTCTATATCGGGGTATTAGTTCCAATTAGAAGCAAAGTTTAATATACACAGTTTAAGAGAATTGCATTTAAAGACTATCACTTTCCATGACCAGTGTAAAACATATTCTTAATAATTGAGTCAGCATTGGAAGTGATACAAGGAATACATATGCACAATAAGACTACTAAACTAACATGCTACTATCAGTATTAACGGAAAAATTACCAACGCAGACTTGTCAGATAAGACCGAGTCAGCGACATCTTTTGCAGTCCATGTAGTTTTATCTTTTGATTTCAAGAATGATGAATTTGGAGGACCCACCTGAAGAGGAAAGAAAAACAATCTATCAAAACTTGAAGTAATGAAAAAGAAATTTGTGATGCAGCAATATAAATAATATTTACCGAAACTGAAATTATAAGGTTATCTAGAAGGTCAACACGCTCGGACACAATGCGTAACCGTGCATCAGCTGCACAAAGTAAGAGAATTCATGGATGGAAATGTTGTCAGCCTTAGAGTAGAACTCAGAATTATAATGACCTAATCAAGAAGTCAAGATTCCTTGAGAAGGTCTATTCAGGAAACATCAAGAGTCAAATGTTAAAACAAGAAAGATTTCGTAACTTACGAGACAATGGAGCAGCTGAAGAATATCGTTCTGGTTTTCTAGATTCCACCCTAAAAGTATATGAAAGGTATCAGATCCCTACAGTATGAGGACACCAAATAATGACTATAAGGGAACTCATCACATAATCTATTGAGTTTGTAGAGCACCAAAAATACTTACTAACTGAAATTATTATGCCTGTCACTTTTTAGAGGAAGAACAGATGACCTGATGGTCAGTCTAAAATGACAAATTCTGAATTCAATACTGGCATAAAAATCAGGTAACACTTGACAAAGCACTTCATCGTGTACATAAACATACGAGGAAATGAGGATCTGACTCATTCATAATATACAAATTAAGAGCTCGCTGTCCTAGTCGATAGACCTACATGCATACAAAGTATTATAGCTCCAATAAAATTGATCAAACTTGGAGTATTTATGAACAAAGCATGTAATAGCAATACCATTTGAAGACAAACTTTTTTGAGGGCAGCTCCACTGGACATAGATACGTATAAGCATTTATATCATCAACTATAGGAGCCATTTTCACATCTTCCCCAGCATCAATTTCTGCCCAGGAATAAGTAGTAGAATAAAGTAAATTAACTAAGCAGTGATGGAACAAGAAAGTCTACACTTCAAAATCAAAAATCTCAAATATCAACTACCAGATAAGAAGAATTGCTAAATTCCTCTTGCATTGATTATCCATGAGAGAGGTCAATTATAAGGAACGATATACCATGAACCAGTGCAATGAGCCATTCATGAATGGAATTGCAGAAATTCAGCCACCAAATAACTAAATTAGGCAGAGAAATTATACAACAATTTAAAATCCTCATTTTTTCAAAAGAACGGCAAAACCATAGAGAGAGAGGGCAAAAGATAAACTAACCAAAACAAGGGAAGACGAGAGCCATAGAAGAAGATAAGCCGAGCAGCATCAAATCCCTCTTGCCAAAGCTAGCTCTCGAAGTGGATTCCGAAATAAAAGAAGAGCACGCCATGGATTTGCATTGCAATTTGCGTAATTTTGGTGAATTATGATTTCTGAAAATTACAAGCAAATTAACAATGGAAGCATACTTTAAGTTTGGCAATTCCAGCTAGTGGGAGAGAGTAGAGAACCTGAAGATGAGAGGCGTGGGAGAGAGGAAGATAGTTGCCATCAGCTTCTCTTCTCTTGCTCACACTTCTCTTTTCTTGTAAGCTCATCCTATATTGTTGTAGCTTTTTTGTTTCATTGTTTGGGACGAAACGTTTCGGCATTCAGGCCGGGTTGTCAATTTTACGGGCCGGGTCGTTTGTGTTTTATAAGCCGGGTTGATTTTCAGTTGATGCCCCTGTGATTTAAGAAAATTTGATTGATGTCCCAATTTTTTTTTAAAGTTTCTGATAGTAGTAAATCATCTCATCTCAATTAACGTGAGAGCCTATTTGAGTTTTTTTTTTTGATAAGGAAAGAGAGGGTAGCCACTAACAAGCTAGTACCTGCCCTAGAGCATCCTGCCGGATGAGGGTAAGCAAATCCGAGTCAACTGCAAGTGGAATGGAAGAGACACGTCGGAAAGCGCCAACGATGTAGTCAGCCACAGAATTGCACTCACGGTAGATATGAGCAATACTCCAATCCTGGAACCGAGCCAACAAACAATGGATGTCCGCACGTAACAATTCGATCTCCCACGGGCAGCGCCAGTCACCAAGCACGACCTTGACCAGCTGCAAATTATCGCCTTCAATCTGGATCCGGGGAATGCCACGTCGAATGGCCTCGAGAAGTCCCTGGCGCAAGGCGATGGTCTCGGAGATCAAAACATACTGTCGACCAATCAGTCCTCCGTCAAAATGGATGGGGGAGCCACCAGAGTCCCTAAGAATGAACCCGAACGTAGCCACGCCATCTGCACACACTGCACCATCAAAATTCAGCTTAATATAGTCACTTTTGGGTTTTGCCCACTTAACAAGCTTTCTCCCTACACCAGCTCTCGCGCTATAAGTGGGATAGTTGGGAGGGTCAGAGGCTCTTGCAAGTTTCCATTCTTTAACCTGGTTTCGCGTAAACTCGCTTAGGTTATCGGCGTTGTTCAAATTTGTTCCGTTGTTGCTATCAAAGACTCTCTTATTTCAAGAGAACCATAGGCTCCACCAGGTGTAAGTGAGGAGCTCCATTTCCTCTTTTGTTGTCATTGTCCTTATGTCCTCCAGGACCTGGTGTGGTTTTTTATCGTCCGAAAATACTTGGTCGACAACCCAAAGTAGTTTTGGGCTTACAGAATTAAGGGTCGTCCTAGTAAGGGGACATGAGAGTAAGATGTGGTTTGTGTCCTCAACCTGGTTGTCACACGCTTCACAGCCTTGTGGTACCGGAATGTGGTTAGCAGCAAGCCGCGATTTGGTTGGAAGGCCGTTTTGTGCCACTTTCCATAGAAAATTCTTCATTTTTGGGGGGATGTTGAGCTTGTTGACCCATTCTAGGTTAATTTTGGGTTCACCTTTGGATTGGTGGAGCCATTGCATGATCGCGTGGGTGGAATACCAACCATTTTTACTTGGTTGCCAGTACAATCTATCCGGAATTTTATTAATAGGATTAATAATTTTAGAAATTTTTCCGAGGTCATCATGACTAACGACTTCACTCAATTTTTCTATGTTCCATGAATTGTCCTCACGAAGGTACGCATCAACACGTTCCTCATAATTAATGAGGGTTTCAACCCCGGTTTTAGGGTTAAGAGGACCGTTGCCGATCCAGTTATCTTTCCAGAATCGCATGGTTTTCCCGTCCCCCACTTGCCAGATAAGCCCCTTGACGAACAAGTCTCTTAGGCCTAATAGTTTGGACCACTGCCATAAAGTGTTATGTTTTTTCTTATAGTCCAAGATACTTTCCGTTTTGAGGTATTTTTCTGTCACTATTTTGACCCAGAGGTTGTCTGGTTCTACTAAGATTTTCCATAGAAGTTTCATTTGGAGTGCTTGGTTCATTTCTTCTGCCTTGGTGATTCCTACTCCTCCATGAGCGGGCGGACGACAGATGGAATTCCAGCTTATAAGTGGTTTGTAGTTGTTTTCCTTGTTCCAAAAGAAATTCTTGTTAATTTGGTCTAATTCTTTCAAAGTTGTATGAGGTAGCAAAAACGATTGCATTATATAGTTTGGTTGTGCTGAGAGATTTGTTTTGATTAGGGTTTTGCGCCCCTCCTGAGAAAGAGTGTTTGCTTTCCATTTTGATAATTGGGATTTGGTTCGTAGAATCAATGGTTTAAAGGTGTTTTGTGTTACTCTCCCATTAATAATCGGGCATCCTAGATATTTGTCCAAAGCAGCTCTGTTTGCTATCTAGAGAATCTGTTTTATTTGTTCCTTCGTGTTGTTACTTGTGTTTTTGGTAACTTGGAATGCGGATTTATGAAAGTTGACTTTCTGGCCAGAAATCTGGCAATAGTCATCGACAATTTCTTTAATATTTTTGCAGGCTTGGGCATTAGCTTTAGCAAAGATGATGATATCATCTGCGAAAGCCAAGAATGTGATTTTAGTTCCATTTCTTGAGATTTGGATCCCGATGCCAGTTTTTGGGTTGGTGCTCAACAAGTGAAGTTGTCTCGCCAGAATCTCGGCAGCAAGAATAAATAAGTATGGTGATAAGGGATCCCCTTGCCTAAGACCCCGTTGGGGGAAGAATTGATCTGTAGGTCCGTTGTTAACTAGGATAGACAAGGAGACAGTTTCAACACATTCTCGGATCCAACCCACGAATTTATCGTGAAAACCGAATTTGTGAAGGATATTAGTTAGAAATTCCCAGCTGATACGGTCATATGCTTTTTCCATGGCCTATTTGAGTTATTTTTACCAATGCACATGCTCTAAATATATCAAGACAATTTCTCAATGATTGCCAATTGGCCCAATTTGTTCATAAGTTTGAAAGATTTGTGGAAAATTAAAAATGATATCTAGGAGAAAGGAAAATTAAAAATGATATTCTAGAGGAAGTTAGTTAGGTAGAGCCGAGATTGGCAATTCGACCAAGAAAAAAAAACAAGTGATTGCCAATTTGTTCATAATATTGTCTTAACTATAGGGTTACTAGATGAAATTTTCGTTAAAATTAATATTCTAGAGAAAGTTGATCTAAAACGGACATTAAATAAATAAAAATAGACGATACAATATGGAGATAATGATATTAATTATTGTTTAGCAAGAAGCTTTTATCCAATAAAAAATTAGATCAAAAATTTATCTACTTCATATAAATTTTTATTGTGAAATATTTTAAAATTCATGTGTTTATATTTTCTTTATTCTTTTGTTTAAAAGTTTATAATGCATACAAATATTCTTACAAATGCTTGCTATTTAATTTAATTCTATAATAAATTACAAATTAAATTTAATATTGTGATTTGTAATTTGTAAAAGTAGACGTGGTCGTGGGGAATGTGGTTAACGCTTTTCCTTCAAATTTTCTTACCCAAGTAAAAAAAAATAGAAAAATAATTATTAATTTAGTTTTTTATTGCTGTAATTAAATTAGTATATAATTGTCTTGGAAGCACGTCGCGACAGAAAGCTCATACCCCCCATTCTCTCTTCCATCGCTTCCTGCTCTCTCGTTTCTCCTTCATTCAGTTACGCAATTGGGTTCGCACCATCATCAAAGCATCTAATTGTAGGTTACTTTTTCTCGGTTTTTATTCTTGAGATTGATTTTCGAGTTAGCGTGTGCGAATCTTTGTATTGATTTAGGGTGTGTTAATTTTTCGATTGGTGTCTTAATTGGAATCGACTGTATTGATCAATGCGTTGGTTGAATTTGATGAATTTTTGTTATTGTAGTTTGTTTTTGATTGTTCGACTATGTGAAAAGTTGTATTTGGTTACTTTTAATGAACAAGTGATTCGAATTCCCTATTCCTTACGCGGTCATTTGTGATTGCGTGTAATAAATCAGAGAATTGAAACCTTCTTTTCAATTTGTTTATAACGATGAGGATAGTTTACTTCCATTTCAAAAGTTGCATCAATTCATCTTATGCCTAGAATCAGTCTTCTTATGATAATGTTAAATGTCTCAAGAAGATAATTATACTTAATAGGCTAATACCTTTCAATCTATCGGAATCTTGGATTCATTCTCTTTCTTTGTTGATTGTAGTTGAATTCCTCTTATATTTTTTTCCTTCCTTTTTTTTTTCAAATTTATGTAGTCGGTCTTGTTTTTTTTTGGTTTCATAGAAGATTGTTCTACGAGTCTTCTTCTATCACATCTTGTCATTTTTATTTATAAATTTCGTTTTCATGCTCTCTCAATCAATTTCACTTTTCACTGTATATTAAATCTTTGACTATTTCATGCCTCTTTTGAACCTACAATGATTGCGACATCAGGAGAGTTGGGGTGTTCAATGTATCTCATTGGGTGAGAAGACAAGCCTTGTTTTGAATTTCGTCGTGAACCTACTAATCAATGATAGTAATAGGCAATGGCTTGGATTGTTAATGTAAGGGATCTGTCAAACCAGTTGCAAATGCTTTGTTCATTTTGAATTTCAATCACTAAATTTATTAATTGAAGAATTTATGTTGAGGTCTATCCTCTAGAGGTACTTAAATGCCCGCTCTCACCACAATTTCTTACAATAGTGTTTAATGTTTACTTTGAATGTAATAGTTGCCCATTCATGTAGTGATTTCTCCGGAAAGACTAGATAATGAAAGCTTCAGGACCCCAAATGAAAGCTTTATCAGCTCTGAACCCCTATGCGGAGTCATACGTACCAATTTCCCAAAGAGATGTAAGCAGTGACAACCAAGATATTATTGTCTCTAAGGATTATGGATCCGAGAAGCCTACCATTATTGATGATTCAAAGATGAAGTGTCAAAAGGCTAATAATCCTCAAAACAACACCTCTCCTTCTAATCAAGCCACCGAGATGAAATTTACTGATGAGGAGTACGAAATGGATCTAGCATATCTTCAGATGTCTTTTCCAGGCATGTCTGATCAATCCCTTGTTGATGTCTACACAGTTAATGATGGAGACCTCGAAGCTTCACTTGAAATGCTAAGCCAACTTGAGGTGTGCTTCTTCTTATCTTCATATGTTAGCTTTAATAATGATAAATATACAATTAAGAAGACTATTATGAGAAGTCTTTTTTTGAGAAAATTGCAGGGTTAGTGCATGGTTTTGAACCTATTGATGGTATAATCGATTTTGCTTTTGTTTTACATTGCTAATCTAGTCATTTGATAATCATTAATTAGAAGTTGTGAAACTAAACAAATAATTAAACTATTATGATTGGCTAACTTCATCTTCTGGGTGCAGTCTGTTGAAACTCCCGATGGCCTTCCAGATGCTTTGGACATTGGAGACGTTCCTGAATCCGTCCCATCTGTTGAATGCTCAACAACAAAGGCCAAGAACTTAACAGGGGAATCAAGCGCTACTTCTGGTAGCTCAGGCTTGGTAGTCCCTTCTTGAAATATATTTGTATGAAATTCAACTACATAGTCAACACATTGATTACAACGCTTGCAAGGTACTTAGGATGAATAGGGAAGTCAAATTTCATAATTCCAAAATGGAAAAAGGATGAAAAATATGCTTTTGTGTGGGTAGATTTTGGGGTTGTTTTTTTTCCAGCACTTCCTCTCATCATGGTTTCTGACTTTGTTGGGTCCTATGGCTCTCCATGCAAATAACTTCAATTGGAGGGTCAATTTTGCATAGGGTGTTATAGATCATTTTACTATGATAAGTCACACATGAAAACATATAGTATATGGTGTAAGCATTACAACGCGAGTTAATTAGTCTGCATGTTGTGGAGAAACATGGCCTTTATGTTTGTTTAGGGGTATTGTATGGCTTTCACCAATTTTATGTCAATCAAGTCATGATTTGTTCAATTCGAATAAACTTGCACGTGCATCATTTTTTACTCTATTAACAAAGCTAGAATATTGGTAATAGGAGTTCCCAATTATTATTACGGGTTTTATACTTGCATTATGAAAAGCTAACAAATTAGTTTTCAAGATAGACAAATATGACATTTAGAATTCAGATTAAGGAATTTAAATGTTTGGTCTGATTGCTTTTATGTCCATGACAAAAATGAGGACACATTTACCAAATTATGGGACATTTGATCAAAATTTAGGTATCGGGTTAAATTATTAATTGGGTTGATTAGATAGGGATGAAACTTAATAGATGATAATATTAGTGCTTGTTTATAATTAAGAATGAATATAGGATGTTGCCTTTCTCAACCACCACAACATCAAAGGCGGAACCTCTAAACCCCTCACCAACATCGAAATGCTCCTCATTAATGTATCCCTTGGTGTCTTAGTTATGTTTTTTCATCACATGTTCTTCTTGGATTCTTCCTTTGTTCTTCTTCTGCACTGAACATAAAGTCTTCTCTCAAAAAGTGGGAAGAAAACAAGCTTTGTATTTGTATATAAGGTCATCGAACTACTTTTCCTATCATCAAATAGTTCTAAGATGAAATCTCGTTGATCTTATTTGCTGGACTTATAGTGCATGTGCGCAAAATGGACACGTCCCCCGATTACACATCTTTATATTCTTCACTCGTCACCATGCAAACCTATGTACCACACAACATGTCACTTCTTCTTTTGTGCTTGTATTAGGCCATTGTATTAGGGTTGTTCATTTTGGGTCTAAGCTAGATTGAATGAAATCGTGGTTCATGGTCCATTATTTTACTTCTTTAAGGTTACGGTCCAATCCAATACCATAATAGACCATCATTTGTGTTTATTATTGCAAATATACCTTGTCTAACCCTAGGACTTGAAAAATACATCATTTTTAATTTAATGTCCAATCATGGTTCAATCCCAATTTATACTATAATTGAACCGTTTTATCTCAGAATGAAAAAGAATGAAAAAAACTAGTCCATTATAATATGAAACTGAACCAAACTGTAATATGAATGCAATAATAAGGGTTGAGTCGGATCATAAATTACAATCTTTCTCATTCTGATCTAGTCGTTTGGATACCCCTACATGGTGTATCTTTTTTTTGCGCCTTTTTTGTTGAAGACCAATGAAGCCCCATGTTTCTTCTTGTTTGCGACGTAAAGGCGAAAATCTACCCCCACAATCATTTTCTTCTTTTGTGATTTCATGTTAGATATTGGTCACTTACAATTTCTCTTTTGCCATTATCATTTTATGGCTATGTAACTTAGTTGTCATTTGAGTCATCGACTCAATGCTGCCTTGTTGTCGCCCCTCCGTCTTCATGGTTGTTGCTCATTGCTAGCACACTTTGGAATGAGGATTTTACCTGATAAATCCAAACTCCATACATCATACACGAGCAGATGATATTAAGTTTCCAACCCATGCATCCCAACACTGAATTCCTATTCCTCCCCTAACAAGGAATGAAATTGAATCGAATGATGGGTGGGTAGACCACTTCTATGATTAGACTTGCGAGGTCAATACTCCCCCAAACTCACCCGTCATATGAGAAACTCACCACCTGAATTAAACACACATGTCACCAATTAGGTTTTGAGTAGGTTGGGTGAAATAAACAAGTGATTATTTTTTATATTTTTCTGGATCGAACTTGCAAACTTTGTATAGAAAATATATTCTAACATATAAAATACACGAAAAATAAGTATAAAACTGGAATATTATACAAAAGTATTATTTTAAAACATAAAAATAGTTACAACTATAAAATCATTAACAAATATAGTGATCTATTATAAAATCATTATCAAATACCCACTTGTATATTAAAATAATAGATATGTGAAATGGATCGGGGGATTACGTGGGTGACAAGTGAGATATTCCTTCGCTTGCATTCGACCCACGCACCAAACGTTTCACACATCAATCCATTTGCCACTTACTTAAATTGAATTCTCATCCATAATTTGAGTCGGGTGAATTAAAGATCCATATATTATTTTCAACCCTAAACCCAACCAAATACTTATATATATATATGTCTTGTTATAGTATGGCTACACCATTTTATACGATTCAAAATAGAAGCGTTCTTCACCATTTCACCCTTCTAAATAGTTTAGTAAAGAATATTTTTTCAATTTTTTGAAACAAACCTAAATATAAGTATCTTTCAAACATGTGAGACAATGTTTTACATCATAATAATGGAGGAGTTGTGGTTTTTTTCTTGTCAACTGTTGCCCCATTCCCCGCATACGACGGTGAAAAGCGCCGTGCACAAGTTAGAAATCACCTAGCGCTACACGTTTTGGGCATCCCATCCCATTAAATCAGCCTATCATCGAATGCTGAGAAAATTTACCCTTTTGTTAATACTACACTCATCTTTTCCCAAACCTTCGAATCAAATTAAAAATAAATGAATGAAAATCGAATTAATATTTTTATACTATTGCAAAAAATATTGCATAAAATAATCAATTTAAAAAGTGGTTGCCTTTTTCTCGAGTTTCCTTACCTTCGACGCAAATAAAAATAAACGAATGAAAATCGAATTAAAAATTTGCAAAAATTATTGCAGAAAATATTCAAATTAAAAAGGGGCTACCTTTCCCTAGTTTTCTTCCTCTTTTCCGGGAAACTTGCAACTCTCCTTAACCCATGTATCACCTTGCAATTTTCCGACAATGCATACAAATGAAAGGAATATGCTATAGCTTTATTTTTCGCGTTGTCCTCATCAATCGAGACACTAGGGAGAGAGAGATTGAAAAAGCATTGTGGTGTTTGATCCTACCATTTTTGTTGTTTGTTCGTTGATACAATAATAATTGGAGAGGATAGATGTCGAAGAATTTGCTTCTTCATCTCCTTCACCGTGTAGGTGCATTGCTAGAAAGGAAGAGAAACGAAGGGTGAGAGGAGAAAACCTGGAAAGTTTTCATCTTCTTATATGCACGTTGATCATGGATATGTGCCTGATTTGAAATTTTGAGGAACGAAAGCTATATCTTAATAAATATCTCTGGGTCAATGAACTCAGATCTCCGATTTGATCTTTCCTTTTCCTTCTTTATAGCTTTGTCATTACTTCTCATTCTACTCGATTTGGAGCGGGATTCCCATATCTTTCGTCCATTAGTCCTTGGAATTTCTAGCTTTTGTTGCATGTTAAACAAGAGGATCTCTAGAGCGCTTTAGAACATTAGGATCTACTAAAGCTAAGATCTAGATCTTGGTTTGTAGGAATTTTTTCTTCTTCTCGGGGATTGTGCTCATTTTGATAACCTTAATTCTGCAAGAACTGAAATCCAGCCATCTCCCTTCGGTAGCATTTTGGCTTTCAAACTCTATTTTGATGATGAGTTTGTTGGAGATCTGTGGCTTTGATGCTCCTCTGTTGGTTTTGGTTTGAATTTGGTCTCTACATTCAATATGTAAAAGCTCTTTTTCAATTTGGGGCCATCATGTTCAAGCATATACTTAGTAAGCTTCCTCGAAAATCCTTCAAATCTGACATCGCTGATCTAGTCTCGCAAAATTATTCAAATGGATCCGACAATGGTGCTAGCCGTTCCCAAAGTGGGAATGTTGCTTCAGGCAAATCCAATGCGGTGAAGCTCACATCTTCTACAGTGTTCCCTACTGGTGTAGTTGTGGGAATTGAGCCCATGTTGGCTTTCAAAGATGTCCCTAATTCAGAAAAGATTAATTTGTTTCTAAGTAAATTGAACCTTTGTTGTGTGACCTTTGATTTTGGTGACCCTTGTAAGAATACATCCGAGAAGGATATCAAACGACAAACATTGATTGAACTTGTTGAATTTGTTGCTTCTGGTCCACCCTCAAAGTTTCATGAACCCGCCATGTTAGCTATGTGTAGGATGTGTGCCATTAATTTGTTTAGAGACTTTCCGCCTAACTATAGGTCAAGTTTAGGAAGTGGAGAGAATGATGATGATGAGCCCATGTTTGATCCTGCTTGGTCACATTTGCAAATTGTGTATGAGTTGTTGCTTAAATTTATTAGTTGCTCATCACTTGATGCAAAGATAGCAAAGAAATACATAGATCACTCATTCATCTTGAAGCTGCTTGATCTTTTTGATTCTGAAGATCCAAGGGAGAGAGATTGCTTAAAGACTATTCTACACAGGATCTACGGTAAATTTATGGTTCATAGGCCTTTTATTCGGAAGGCTATGAGCAACATATTCTATCAGTTTATGTTTGAAACTGAGCAACATAATGGGATTGCCGAGTTGTTGGAGATCTTTGGAAGTGTTGTTAGTGGATTTGCATTGCCTTTGAAAGAAGAGCACAAAATATTTTTATGCAGGATTTTGATTCCTTTGCATAAGCCAAAATGTTTTGGCATTTACTTCCAACAATTGTCATATTGTGTGACACAATTCATAGAAAAGGATCCAAAATTAGCTGGCATTGTGATAAAGGGATTGCTCAAGTATTGGCCAGTTACAAATAGCCAAAAAGAGGTGATGTTTTTAGGTGAAATAGAAGAGATATTGGAAGCCATTAGCTTGACCGATTTTCAAAATATTATGTTTCCACTATTTTGGAGGATTGGATGCTGCATTAATAGTTGCCACTTTCAGGTATTTTGTTTTTAAGTTTGTTTTTTGGCATTTAGTATTTAAATGTCATGATTAATTTGAGTTATAAAAATAAGAATAAAATTTAATTTGTGCAGGTTGCTGAAAGGGCACTTTTCCTATGGAACAATGATCAAATACTTAACCTCATTGGGTACAATCGACATAGTATTCTTCATGTCCTCCTTCCAGCCTTGGAGAGGAATGTGCATGGACATTGGAACCAAGCAGTCCTCAACTTGACTTTGAATGTTAGAAAGATATTCCAGGAGATGGATGAGATACTCTTTGAGGCCTGTCAGGCACAACTCCAAGAGGCTGAGTCAAAATTTAATTTAGCAGTTGAGCAACGGAGAGTAGCATGGGAACACCTAG
Organism: Fallopia convolvulus; assembly: GCA_964016875.1. Classification (NCBI taxonomy): domain Eukaryota; kingdom Viridiplantae; phylum Streptophyta; class Magnoliopsida; order Caryophyllales; family Polygonaceae; genus Fallopia; species Fallopia convolvulus. Next base: position 58,377,181 of record OZ024731.1, read on the forward strand.
AGCATGCTGCTAGCCTACAACCTATGACCGAAAACATAGTAGTTTTGATAACTTCTGCTCCGACTACCATTGCTTGCTAGAGTATTGTCCTTAGTTTATGAGGCTTTGTTGTAATGGTCTATCTCATATACTTTCTTCTTATTTAGGCACATGGTGGTGAAACAATTGGGGGGAGGGGTCTTGAAGAAGTGTATGAGTGTGGCTCTTTCACATGGGCACTTGTTTTAAAAAGAATTGTCTGGTGATTAGGCCAATTGTTGTAACTTAAATTCTATCTGTTTGTTGTTTATCTAGTAATGTTTCTTGATTTCTTCTTTGTGTCATCATTTTGTACCAATTGTCTAAATTTTGCCCTTGTTGAATCTGAAGAAGTGAGGTGGCTAATTCTAAGATGAATTGGGAATGCCTAAAAGCTTTATCCTCTTCAACAATTCAAATCCTAATATTTTTATCTTTGCCATGAATTGTTTTAAGCTTTAACACTTGACATTTCCTATCTATTGTTGTCTTGTGTAATTTAGGCGATTTTATTATGACTCCCAGTCTGTAAGGAGTAGTACAATACTTCTTTTTTTGTTATTTTCTATTTAGGGTAAAATGGGGACATTTGATGGAGGAGGTTCTTGTTTATTAAGTTGAGCTTCTTCTATCCTAACTCAATTGAAATGTTTAAAATTCCATTTTTTCATTGTTTTGAAAAGGGAAATAAAAATATAAAGGATTTCCTTGCATTAAATATTAATGCAAATGAGCAAGAAGCAAAAGATCTAATTTCCATTGAAACTTCACTTCTGTTTCACCAAAATATTGATTCTTGTTCAACTTTCACTTGCAAATCCAGAACATAATTGTTAGGATGTTAGCAAGTGAACACCCTTTTTGAAATTGAAAATAATCAAAATGCTTTATTTGGCTTAGTACATGCATCTTTTTGCTTACTTAAAACTCAATACATCGGACTTCCACAGTTCCACTTTAACATTGAAAGTCGTTTTAGTTTCCTCTATCAATAATTCAAATCATATAATTCTTTTTAAAAATTAATGGCCTTCATGCAAAATATAGATTTTGATATCTATTTCTATTGTGACATCCATATTGTAAATTAGTAATAAGTGAAAGACAATTGTGCTTCGAGAGAAGAGTGATGTTACACTACTGTTGGAAGCAAATAGAGAGCTAATTGATCAGGAAACCAACATAGGTGAAAAAGACATAGGTTAGTCTTCATGGTGTATGGATTGTAGTTTAAACCTCTACTTGGTGAATGGATTTTTTTCGTTATGAAATGTTATAGCTTGAATTCTTTGTCCCTATAAGATCTATATGTCCATTTTGTCTCATTAAGGAATAATCAACAAACTCTAGTCATTTGTGTGCATAATTTCTTGAATGTCTTTATTCAGTTTAGGTTTGAAAACAACTTTACATGTCAAATAAATGCATAATTCAATGGCTCGACTTGTTCATATGTCATGTATGTTGAATCATATGATCATTTTGTTCAATGTGCATTTTGAGATATCTAGATTTTGATCCATTCTTGTTTATAATTCAAATTTAGGATTAGTCTCCATGGTGGTGTTTACCAATTATCGCTTCATAAATTTCACGTGTCATGTTTTTGTACTACAAATCCCATATATAACTTAAGTAAGATCATATCAATTGTCTTTCCATCTGTCATTTACAAATTACAATTGTCTTTGATAAAACATTTTATCAAGTGATGTTCATGGACAGATCATAAGTGTCACTATATGCAGTTGATTTTTTTAAACAAGACGTGTGAATTTAACAACTGCATCCTTCCTTTGCAATCATTTATTATAGGGAATCGTCCATCTGATGATGACCTTCAAGATTCTTGTGTAATGCAAATACATTTTTAACTGTGCAAGGTTTGTGATAAAATTTGATTCTTTTGAGCCTAAAAATGTGAATGAATTGCTAATTAGATTGCATATTGATATGAGAAGACCTTGGTTTCCTTTATGTTGTTGAATGTTTGGTGTAGTGACATACAATCTACATAATGTGCATTTCTCTATGGATGTCTTCTGAATGAATCTTGTCACCCCCTCTTTGAATTTGTAAGAGTTAACTGTCGCTCAAGCAAAAAAGAGAGTAAAGTTTGCAACTTAAGTGATGAGCTTGCTTTATGGATCCCCTTTTTTATAATACATTTGGATATGGCTTTGTTGAACATGGTTTGTGAATTTGATTTGCAAGTTCAATTTGGGTTGAGTTAGTTCTCATGCAGGCCTAGGCATAAATAGATGTATAACCTTGCTCATCATTCCATTGCTCTAATGGTACATGAACAATCATCTTGCAATTTGCAACCAATGGAGATCTAGGTTTGGAAAAGTATAGAGCTTAAAATGCTTGTAATGTTCAAGCGTTCTTCATCGGTCTGGCTTTTGCAGTTTATGATAGTCTTGTGCATTTTTTCATTCAACTACAACTCCCCTCTCGATGAATAAAAATAAAATAAAATGGATGTAAATATAAGCTTAGTACATTGTGCTATTTTGCAACCCCAAATTTTCATGTTGGTAGCTATTGTATCTCAGTTTGTTAAAAGCGTTGCCAGAACGGAAAACTAAAGGAAAATGTCATGTGATATGATTGGACAATTTTAGTTTCCATTAGTGATTTTTTTATCAATTCTTTCCCATATAACTTTTAACATGAAAAACCACGATCTAGAAATTACCATTGAACATGATGTTATATGTTTTTTTTATTAAAGAGGGTGTTTAAGCGTGCTAAATTTTAGTGAGCCGATATTAAACAGGTGATGTGTTGAGTTTTTAAACATTTTACATGTATGATCGGTTTATAACTTTTAACCTAAAAGAGTAAACCAAGGGTAGGGATACAAACCATATTTTCTCACAACACATCTCAATCTCTTTATAGCTAGTTCACATTTTATTTTGTCAAGGTTATTAACATCCTATTCATTCTCTTTTAACTATGTACTCATTTTTAGAAAAAAAAATGGATTGAACCTTACATTCAGATTTCAATGGACCAATATTAATGGATGACATGTCGAGTCTTTAGCCATTTTTACATATGAGGTTGAGATATACCTTCTAACCCGAAAATTAATCTAATGGGTAGAGAATCACACCCTTATAACATGTTTATCCTATAGAAAACTAGCACACCACTTTTCTCCATTTTTTTGTTTCTCTCTGTCACATTATTTGACCATCCATCCATATTTTACTATTTTATCAATCAATTCCTAAACATCTCAAAACGCTACTTTTTCCTTCCTACTAAATTACAAACATACCCCTTCATTTCATTTAAAATGACATTTGGGTAGAAATAATTATTTTGAGATCCATGAAAGGGGTTGTTTGGATCCATGAGAGAGATATTAGAGACAAAGAAAGAGTAAAATAGATAGTGTGTTGGGCAATTGAAAACTAGCTAAAAACAATGTATTTATAGCCAAACAGAAAATGGCCTATCATTTCTTTCCATTATCACAAACCAAAAATGACCCAATCTTTTCTTTCTATTATAACAAAACAAAAATGACTCAACTAACTTTTTATTGAACTAACCTTTATTCTTCTCATCTATCTTTCCTCCAACGATCTTTAACCCAACTAACTTTTCTATCATCTACCTTTCACTAAAGTAACCTTCAATTCTCTCGTCTAACTTTCATCCAACAACCTTTAACTCAACTAACTTCACCATCTCTTGTTATAAATTCGGTGGAATGTGTGATTGATTAATTTGCCACACACATCAAATCTCTTCAACTCTTTCTTCCTAATTATTGATTATGGATCCAAACCAATTTATTGGTGCAAGAACCTATTGGTCTAAGAGCATTCCCAGTGGTCGACCAGATTTTGGTCACCACATGAGAGAGAAAATAAAATAACAATAAATGAAGAGAGAGGTGATAAATTTTAAAGAAAGAGAGTGATGGCCAGGTCTTCGTGATGACCACCTCTTCAAATTGGTCATTCAACAAGCAAGTGCCATGTGTCCTGCAAAAAAGAAGAAAAATATTGAATAAATAAGGCAATTAATTCTCAACCAACTGCTCATTTCAAAAAGGTAATTAATTCTCATTTCAACAACTGCTCATTTCGGCTTTATTTTCCCATCTCATAAATTGTGCTACTTTCATCCCAAATGTTCAAAAAAAAATTAGAGATTGAGAATTCAAAATCTGGAAAACAAAGAAACCCCCAAAATCTAAAAAAACTTCACAATCCCAAAATAATCCAAATTTCCATTCTCAAACTATTTTAAGCTCTCAAATGGATCCAAATGTCCAAACTATTAAATAAAAAGGAATACAATATATTATAATTAATTATCATAATATTTATTTAGTTTCTAATAACTAAAAATTAATTATATGTTTGAATTGTAGAGAAAGAAAATATGGTGAGGTAGAGAAAAATGTAGGTGAGAGATTGTGATGACCAAAAATAATTGGGCAACCATTGGGAGTTTCAAATTATGTTGGGCATAAAATTGGTCATAAGTGAGGTGGAAGTGAGAAATATTCTTTTTTTACTTGATGACCAAAAATAATTGGGCAACCATTGGGAGTTTCAAATTATGTTGGGCATAAAATTGGTCATAAGTGAGGTGGAAGTGAGAAATATTCTTTTTTTACTTGATGACCAACTTAAAATGGACAACCATTGAGCATACTCTAAAGAGGATGATGTACTCCTCTTTAATGGTTTTGTAAATACCACAAATGTCGATCAAACTTTTTGTTTAAAGAATATCAAAAAAAAGAAAAGAAAAACATGCTACTTTCAATTGAAGCAATGATGCTTTGATTCAAAAAAGGAGTATCGATGCTCCGTTCCTAACTCACCCCAAACTCAAAATTCATCAAATAATCAATATTTTCTAGTACTGATGCTAGAAAATTGATTGATAAACATGCTCTTATATGATATGAGACAAGTCCATATTTTCTCTCAACAACCCACAAAATCCAAATGAAGTTTCTTATTTATCTTTTTAATTTTCTCACAATGGCATGTTAGCTTAATCAATCCTACACATTCATCTATATTTCTTTTTTTTTTGGTCGAAGGATTCATCTATATTTCTAAGTTATGGACATTTACAATTATATAATAATAAAAAAAACAAAAGCATTATTGTAGTGTTATAAATTAAACCACTACATTGCAAGTTTGCAGCACACTTCGCCTTTTCATTTCAACGCACCCTAGCCTTATATATAATAAATCTATCCAATAATTATAAACCCACCCACATATCTCTCTCCATTTCCAACACCGAACTATTGGCTTGGTTGATCGACTCTCGTCTTCTTCTCTTGTCTTTCTCTCTTGGGTGTCATTTCAAAAATTCGAAGACTCTAAAACACAATGTGGGAAAGTGAGCTTAGAAGAATAATCAATTGTACAATTACTTAAGGGTTAAAAACCTAAGATTTCCAAAAAAAACTAAAATTTTATAGAAGTTTCTTAGTTTATTTGTTTGGTTCAATTTGTGCATTACAATGTGTAAATAGAGTTATAAATGTTTTACATTTGCCAAATAGATAAGGCTTTGATTTATAATGTGAAATTCCGCCATTGCGATCAAATTCCGTTGATGAGAGGAAGAAGACAATGGTGGCCGTTCCAGTCAAGGACAATTTTGCCGTTACGAACCAAGTTAAAATGATTGTTACAGTCGAATCGGGTTTTGCCATTACAACAATACATTCTTCTATCTTGCGAGGTTTCGATGATAACACTCCTTCATATTGTGTCTTGTACAAATATGATCCCTGCACATTTTTTCAATAATGATATATTAATTATTTATATTAATTATTTATATATGTGCAGTAGTGCATCTAGTTTTATATAGTGTTCATGGGAACTGAAAATATGTAAGCATTCATGCCTTTGAAGTTTTGGAATTTGTTTCCCAAACTCAGAACTAGTCTGTTATAGTCATGATTTTAAATAATATTCATTACATTGCAGAGTTGTCTTCTTCACCTTTGTGATCATATGTTACCAAAAAAATTTTCAACTTCTATATTAAAACCTTAAGATCTTAGCTGTTATCTATGAATCAATTTTTTTTTCTTTCTATAAATCTTCTTCCTACATCTTGTAAGTGTAATTCTAAATCTTTGCTTTACAATTTTGATCTAATTGTTGGAACTTATGATTGACAACTCTGCAGCAACAAAATCCCGTGCTAAAGTTCTGGCAAACGAAATTGGATCATGGCATCTTGATAAGACAGTGTCATATCGACTCTACTTTCATTATTCCAAACACTGATGGGGAAACGCCCTCGTTAAGAAGTAAATGCTTACATGCACTTTTTTGGAACTCTTCTTTCCTTTTTTAGAACTCTTGTTTCCTTAATCAAGTAACATGAATATACATGGGTCTATTTTCTTCTTCTTTTTTTTGATGAGGAAAGATTAGGTGACCTAAAGAGGTTTAGCCTAGCGCATCCTTTCGGATGAGAACGTTGAGTTCTAGATGATTCAATAATTGAACAGTCGGAACAGACGATATAGAATGATGCAGTTTAGCAATGCAATCAGCTGTATCGTTACACGAACTAGGTACATGTTTAATTTCAATTGCCTCAAAAGATCGTGAAATTGCTAGGGAATCCGCAATCATCATATCTATTTTCCATGGATAGCTCTGACTCCCTTGCAATGAAGAAATTACTTGGATATTATCTCCTTCAAGTATGACTCGCTTACATTTTAATTGCTGAGAAGCTATAATTCTCATTTTCATTCCTCTTGCCTCTTCTTGTAGTGCATCTTCACAATGTCTCTTTATTGCGTCTAATGCAATTACATTTTCGTTCAAGTTTTGAATTATAAACCCAGATGTTGAAACCCCATTCATACGCTTAGAACCATTAAAATTAATTTTTATTGTTCCCTTAGATGGTCTTTCCCATTTAACTTTCCTAGTATTTTTCCTTCCATTGTTGATCTTATGATTTTGCATTAGGCCACCTACTGTATCAGTTTTTGCCTTTTTCCAGTTAGTCACATGTGATTTGACATAATCATCAAGACTTCCTCCATAAGATAGATCGTTCTATTTATGTGATGTCAAACAAACCACCAAATAGTAGCTAATTATGTAAATTCTTTGATTTATAATTTCTGTTTTATTAGGTTCAAGTTTTGAACAAGGTTATATGATCCATTAAACGATTGACTTACAATTCTTGAGATTTTGGGATCAAAGTAATTCATAGTTCATCTGGTAAAGCCGCATCTGAACAGGAGATGTTCTATATTTTCCGAATTATGATTGCATATACTACATTCATGTGTAACATCGATGTGGTTCCTTGCTAGTCTCTCCTTTGTAGGTAGACCGTCATGACATAATTTCCAAAGAAAGAATTTTACTTTTGGATAAGGGTTGAATGTTTTTCTTTTCGTTATAAATTGTAATGTAGAATGGGTTGAAAACCAATCATTCTTGCACAGGGACCAATACATTCTATTTGTTATCATTGTTTTTGGGATTTGGATATGAAGAATTTTGTCGACCAGACGGGTGAGAGGCACCTTTTTAGATTGTCTTTGTAATACTCAGGTATCGAATACCCGATAACTAATTCTTCCGTCTCAATTTCTCTCCTTTTTATTTACAAATTCACCTTTCCTTGTTTGGGTTGAAAAGCCCAAAAATGGGAAACTAGTAAACCCGAACCCATTTTCTTTTGAGCCCAATTTCTCTCCCACTTATCTTTCTCCACCTTGCCCTAATTTCTATCCCTTTTCCCTACCTTGTTGGTGCGCCGCTCGTCAAAGATTTCAGAGAAGGAGATCGAGAGTAGATGCGCGTCCCCACCACCTCTTCCCCTCGCGCACCGTCAGAAATCCTAACCCTGGTGTAGACCTCGCTCAAGCTTACGCCCATTGTCGTCGCCAGGAACCCCACCGCGATTCCTTGCTCATCTTTCGCCGCCTACCTTTGTCATCACCGGCCTCATTCCATCACAAAAAGATGATCGAGATCTAGTTTATTCGCTCCCCCGGCCTTCGTCCTTCATCTTCTTCGTCGCCCTTCATTGTGCATCAATGGTGTTGAGACATCAGGAAGCTCCGCTGCTTGAAGTTGGACGTCGCTGTCACATCTCTTGCGATACCATCGTCGCTCAGAAACCACGCCGCAAGGTCGTGCTCCGTCCTCATCTTGGTCCTTTCAACCGCCGAACTTGCTCACTGTGGGTCGAACGCATTCCCGACCGAAGCATTCGACCATTGTGTACACTGGCGTCCTCGAGAAGAGTTGGGTTGCGCCACTAGAGTTGGGTGGTGTGTCATCCAGCGTGGTCGTCGATCGTTTTCACCTCCGACAGCCACCGTTCTCCTACTGCCATCAAGTATGAACCAGCCCCGCATCAATCGGAGGTCGAGGTCGTGTTAGATCCACCCAGTTCCGAGGCTTAATTCGAGAGGGGTTCCACTTCCGCCCCAGAGTTGTTCGAATTCGATCCTTGTAAGTGATGAAATCCAAAATAACGAGGTTCGCTACGAGACAAGAAATAAGATTATTATATTTGAGTGCAAACACTTGCTCCTTTATTTATGACTTTTCTCCCAAATAACGAGGTTACACACCTACGAGATTGATGAACAACTTTAAGAATTACACCTAGACCTACTACGAGGTTCCGAGATCAAACCTAAATGTTGCGAGGTCGACGCTAAGGCGAGGTAGATTTGGATACGTGGTGTAGAGAGCTTTGTGAGATTTTGTAGCGAGGTCTTTAGTGTAGGCGAGGTCTTTGTATGACTTGGAGTCTTTTTGTGGATTTCTCTTATCTGTAACGAGGTCTGTTGACGGTATTCCTATCACGTCGATCTTTAACAAACAAGAGAGTTCTTGAGTTCAAGTCGTTTTTCGACCCCCTCTTCCTACGAGGTCCTTCTCTATTTATAGAGAATTGGGGGGCTAAGTTTAGGCTAATGTCCGATGTGGGATACTTGAAATAGGGGTTTTTGATTGGTCCATGAGTGAGGTCACCTGTGATTGGTTTGGGAGTGAGGTCGCCGGTGATTGGTTCAGGAGTGAGGTCGCCGGTGATTGGTTCGAGCGGGCGGGCGTACTTAGCAGAGTCGGTGACGAGGTCGAGACCTCGTCCCGGGATGTTTGATAGACCTCGCGCGTGTTGGGAGTTTTTGTTTTTAGATAACCACGTGGATGTGGGTACCCAACTTGCCTCTGGGGGCCCTCCTGGGCCCACTTTTTGCTTTTGCTGTTTTGGACATCATCACAACCCCATGGCCTGGGGGCCTCGCCCCGAGGGTCGCAGGGCATAAGTTCCATGGATTTTGCGAGATGTGGGGTGTTTTTTAGTGGTTATGAAGGTCTCGAGGTTGGGAGGGCGTTTTTGCGAGGTGTGAGGCTCTATTCTGCGTGGATAAAGATCCCTGGGCCTTTTCGCCGTTTTCTGCTTAGTGGGCCGTCAAGGTAAGAGGCCCAAGAAGCCTTTCGGGAGTGGGGGGAGGCTCAGATCTACTCTATATAAGGGCGTATCCCACACGCTTCCCTCCCATCTTCTCTCTCCAATATTCTCGCTCTTTCTCTCTCTGTCTCTTCGTCTTCTTTTGAGCGGTTTCTCCAGACGGTTTCCGACGAGCTTTCCGCCGTTCGCTAGTTACGCCAACGCCTTCCGTCCGTCAACATTTAAACAAGTAAGTTCTTGATCTTCTTCCTCCTGTCTTTCGGTATTTTTTGCTTTTGATTCTTCCCTTGTTCACCTTTCGCCCCGCGTTTCGTAAGGGCGACGGTGAGTCGTCCGGCGTTTCGCGCCGGCGTCACGGTGGCGAAGCGGCGGTGGCAGGGTTGTAGCGTTTTTTGCGTTTGCTTTTTGTTATTTTTCTTCGTTCTTTCTTCGTTTCGTTTCGCATCTGGGTGGTTGTTTGTGGTTTCAGGGTGTTTCTTCGTTCTTCGCTTGCTTCCGTTTCGCACCTGGGTTAGTGCTTACGATTTCTGGGTGTTTCTCCGTTGGTTGCGCGGCGGCGTTGTTGGTGGTTTTTGTTCTGTAGAGCCCTCGTCTGCGCGTATACTCTGGTGTTGAAATGGCTTCCTCTTCTTCTCCTGATGCGATTGCTGCTGAGGTCGAGGCGAGGTTGGACGCGGCCATTGCCTCAGCTTCGGCCGCATACGTGCCCTCGAGCTTTCCCGAGGCCTACATTACTGATGCTGTATCCGGCGTTCCCGTCGTCCTGAGAGGACGAATTCCCATGAGTCCGAGTACCCCCGAGGCCTACCTGTCCGAGGGGGTGGCCTCCGATTTAAAGCTGGGTGACCTCGCGGACATAGCTAGAGATTTCCCCTGGCCCGAGGGAGTCGAGCTGGCACTGCCAGAGGAGGAGGGGCGGCCCCTGGCGTCCTACGAGGGGTGTGCGGTCGTGAACCTCGTCAGCCTTCAAGCGGGCTTTAGGCTGCCCCTGGCCCAGCACATCGTTGATTTCTTGTGGGCCATGGGTGTCTGCCCCGCTCAGTTGTTCCCGAACGCCTGTCGGTTGTTGTGTGCTTACACGATTCGAAGTCGCGAGCTTCTGGACGAGCCGAATCTCAATGACTTGTCGGCGTTAGTCTTGGCGAGGAGAGAACCTCGTTGTTCCCTGGTCAACCTCAACACACCGAACGTCAAAATCATCTCGACCCAGTCGAACTGCGGGACGTGGAAACCTAAATGGTTTTTGGTCCGAGACCTCAGCGGGAGATATCTTAATTTCTCTGTGGCACCGGGCAACTACGAGAGATGCGTGTGCTCGTACAAGGTCGCCGAGTTCCAGGCGCTCAAGGCCAAGTACGCCACAGCGTACCAGGCGCCATAAGAGCGCTACCTTTCTCAGGACCGGCTGGAGCGGGCCGGGCTGAGCCTCAGTTTCCCTCCTCGCGAGGGCGGAGAGGGTATTTTATTATCGCCATTTCCCTGATTGTTTTTTTTTCCTGTATGTTTGCGGGGTCATACACCTCGTTTCCTTCGTTTCTGACCTCGTCCTAACCTGTTGTTTTCTTTTTACTTCTTTCTTGACAGTGAACTTTCTGCACGCTCTTACCACGACGTCAAAGGGGAAACAACCTATGACGTCTACTTCCAAGACCCCTGCTCCCCGAGTCCTCAAGGGGATATCAATCAACGAGCCGAGCTCGCAAACGAGAGCAGGCACCACGCAGCCGGGACCTGTCCCGCCAACGGTCGCGGCAGGGGGAGCCCTGCCCAAGGGGAGCGTTCCGAGGGCGTCGCAGTGGGACGTCACGGGGCCGCCCCAGGGGGAGAAAAGGCCTGATGTGGTTCCGCCAAAGGGGGCCACCACGAAGGGGACCACTCATCCACCCCGGGCGTCCGACGATAAGACCCTGCGGAAAAGGAAGGAAGCGGGGTCTTCCCCTGAGAAGAAGAAAAAGCCCCGGTCGGGCGACCACCAAAGAAGCTCGCGGGAGCTGGAACTCATTCCCGCCTTCAACTTCGAAGGGCGAAGCCGCGGGGATACGGGCCCCCACCCTGCCAGGTTTCATTGTCCCGGACCCATCAGGGGGCCCCCGCTGGACTGGGCCCGGGGAGATTACAAGGAGGAGGTCGCGTGGGCCAACAACCTCACCGAGGCAGCGCTTGACGACGAAGCCGCTCGGTATTCGGCCATGGTAAGCCTCTTCTTTCTTTTTTGTTTTCGTGTGTTTGATTCTTGTCTCTTTCTTGTTTCTTTTCTTATCCTCTGTGAACCTGCAACACACCTTTTTTGACAATTACAACCGAAGTCGCATTGTCCTTCTTCATTCGAGGATGGACAAGATGGAGGCCGCGCTTCGGGCCCGCAGCGAGGTGTGCGAGCGACAGGCCAAGGAGTTGGCCGAGGTCGCGGAGTCGTCTAAGGCCGCGGAGGCTGCGGCCGAGAAGCGGGTTGAGGCCGCGGAGGCCGCGGCAAGGGAGGAGGTGAAGGCGGCGAGGGAAGGGGAGAAGAGGGCGAGGGGCGAGGGGCGAGGCTGAGGTTCTGCGGAGCGAGGTTGACGGGCTTCGAGGTAAGCTCTCCGCTGAGCATGAGTTCTACAAGGCAAAGGAGGCGGAGTTCCTGAGGGACGAGGAGGAGATCAGGCGCCTCGAGGGGCGTATTGTTGAACTCAACAAGGAAGTCGAGGCCGCGGGTCCCAGGTATGTGGACTCGGAGGAGTACAAGGTGGAGCTGGTGGAGAGTGTGAGGACGATGTTCCACCAGGCCGTCCGTATGGGCGTAAAGCAGGCGGTGGCCAAGTATGGGCACCTCAACCCCCAGATCATCTTCTTCAACCCCAACTACAATGAGACCATGGGGGAGCTGGGGTCGACGGATCCCGAGGGGGAATGCGAGTTTTTCCTCAACGAGGACGGGACTGTGTCCAGCGTTGCGCCACCCGAGGTAGAGCTTGTTGGGGGGAACCCGGAGTTAACCTCCACGGGACCTCAGCCTGCGACCAGCGTGCCCGCGCCTCTTGCTTCCGCTGCCCCTGCTGAAACTGCTCCTACTGAGGCCTTGGCTGGCTCCGCCGAAACCCCTAAGACCATTGATCTTACAGGTTCCGAGGTTGAGACCTCGAAGAGATGATAACTCTCCCCTTTTTTTTTCATTCTGGTGGCCCTACGGGGTTTGTAATTAAAACATCCTTCTTTCTCCTCTTTTTTTGTTTGGGTGACCCTACGGGGTCTGTAATTAAAACATTTGTTTTTGGTCTGTGCCCTTCGTCATTTTCTTTTCCTATGCTTGTTTGCTTTAGACTTTCTTGCATATTCCTTATCCGTCCAACCCCATGGTTCGAGTGTCACATCTTCTGTGGGGCTCGGACCACACCGGGCGTTGTAGTCCTGTGGCGAGGTCGTGAGCCTCCGTTCGGACCTCGTTTTTGTGGATGTTCGTCCCAACCTAAAAAATAGTCGTCTGCGAACCTCATTTGTGTCACGAGACTTTCCAACCCCGAGCGGGGAGTGAGGGGTGGGACTCTTCAACGAGACTCTTCAACCCCAAGCGGGAAGCGAGGGGTGGAATTTTTTCAACGAGATTCTCCAACCCCAAGCGGGCAGCGAGGGGTGGAATTTTTCAACGAGATTTTCCAACCCCAAGCGTGAAGCGAGGGGTGGAATTTCTCAACGAGATTCTCCAACCCCAAGCGGGAAGCGAGGGGTGGAATTTTTTCAACGAGATTCTCCAACCCCAAGCGGGAAGCGAGGGGTGGAATTTTTTCAAAGAGATTTTCCAACCCCATGGTTCGAGTGTCACATCTTCTGTGGGGCTCGGACCACACCGGGCGTTGTAGTCCTGTGGCGAGGTCGTGAGCCTCCGTTCGGACCTCGTTTTTGTGGAAGTTCGTCCCAACCTAAAAAATAGTCGTCTGCGAACCTCGTTCGTGTCACGAGACTTTCCAACCCCGAGCGGGGAGTGAGGGGTGGGACTCTTCAACGAGACTCTTCAACCCCAAGCGGGAAGCGAGGGGTGGAATTTTTTCAACGAGATTCTCCAACCCCAAGCGGGCAGCGAGGGGTGGAATTTTTCAACGAGATTTTCCAACCCCAAGCGTGAAGCGAGGGGTGGAATTTCTCAACGAGATTCTCCAACTCCAAGCGGGAAGCGAGGGGTGGAATTTTTTCAACGAGATTCTCCAACCCCAAGCGGGAAGCGAGGGGTGGAATTTTTTCAACGAGATTTTCCAACCCCAAGCGTGAAGCGAGGGGTGGAATTTTTCAACGAGATTCTCCAACCCCAAGCGGGAAGCGAGGGGTGGAATTTCTCAACGAGATTCTCCAACCCCAAGCGGGAAGCGAGGGGTGGAATTTTCCAACGAGATTCTCCAACCCCAAGCGGGAAGCGAGGGGTGGAATTTTTTTTCAATGAGATTTTCCAACCCCAAGCGTGAAGCGAGGGGTGGAATTTCTCAACGAGATTCTCCAACCCCAAGCGGGAAGCGAGGGGTGGAATTTTTCAACGAGATTCTCCAACCCCAAGCGGGAGCGAGGGGTGGAATTTTTCAACGAGATTCTCCAACCCCAAGCGGGAAGCAAGGGGTGGAATTTTTCAACGAGATTCCCCAACCCCAAGCGGGAAGCGAGGGGTGGAATTTCTCAACGAGATTCTCCAACCCCAAGCGGGAAGCGAGGGGTGGAATTTTCCAACGAGATTCTCCAACCCCAAGCGGGAAGCGAGGGGTGGAATTTTTCAACGAGATTCTCCAACCCCAAGCGGGAGCGAGGGGTGGAATTTTTCAACGAGATTCTCCAACCCCAAGCGGGAAGCGAGGGGTGGAATTTTTCAACGAGATTCTCCAACCCCAAGCGGGAAGCGAGGGGTGGAATTTCTCAACGAGATTCTCCAACCCCAAGCGGGAAGCGAGGGGTGGAATTTTCCAACGAGATTCTCCAACCCCAAGCGGGAAGCGAGGGGTGGAATTTTTCAACGAGATTCTCCAACCCCAAGCGGGAAGCGAGGGGTGGAATTTTTCAACGAGATTCTCCAACCCCAAGCGGGAAGCGAGGGGTGGAATTTCTCAACGAGATTCTCCAACCCCAAGCGGGAAGCGAGGGGTGGAATTTTCCAACGAGATTCTCCAACCCCAAGCGGGAAGCGAGGGGTGGAATTTTTCAACGATATTCTCCAACCCCAAGCGGGAAGCGCGGGGTGGAATTTTTCAACGAGGGAGTGTTTTTAAAATGGCCTGCAATCCTTTATTTACCAATTGTGGTGAACAGCGGGGTTTCGAGCGTATACATGTAATATTTTTCGAGTCGTGCGACGTTCCACGTTTTGCTCAGCGTGCGCCCCTCGTCGTCCCTGAGTTTGAATGCCCCGGGCGCGACTTCTTCCCCGAGGATGTAGGGTCCTTCCCAGTCAGGGTCCAAATTTCCTCCTTCGGTGCGTCTTAGCACGAGGTTTCCGGTGGCCAGGAGGCGAGGTCGTACCTTCTTGTCGTGGTATATGGCGACACGTCGCTTGTATTCTCTAGAGCGCAGGTCCGCCACCTCGCGGATTTCATCCCGGAACTGCAGTTCGATTCTGAGGTTGGCCTCGTTTTCTTTCTCGTCGAAGTTATACACCCTTGCTGATGGAATTAGGGTTTCTACGGGAACGAGGGCTTCTGCCTCGTAGGTAAGAGCAAAGGGGGTCGCCGTTGTGAAGTCCCGGACCTCGAGGTCCGCTTCACCCGAAGTCTCCACCATGAACACAGGGCATTTTTGCTTAGCCGAGGTCATGTAGCAGACGCGACCCTCTTCTTGGTTGCCTTTCACCTCTCCGACACCCACGTTGGTGGGGAACTTTATTTTCAGGTGGTAGATGGAGACCACCGCCTGAAATTTCATCAAGGAGACTCTCCCGATGATTGCGTTGTAGGCCGAGGGCAGGTGCACCACCGTAAACTCTATTACCTCGGTTCTCGTTGTCGGGCCAGTACCGAGGGTCATCCAAAGGTCTATGAGACCAGCGACGTCGACCTCGTTCCCTGAGAAGGAGGTGAGCTTCCCAGCGTAGGGCCTCAAGGATGTCGCGGAGATCCCGAGCTGCTCGAAAGCGCCGAAGTACATGATGTCCACGGAGGAACCCGTGTCCACCAGTATTCGCTTCACTATCTTCGAGCCCAACTGAGCGTGTATTACCAGGGGGTCGGAGTGGGGCATATGAAGCCCTTCGGCGTCTTCTGTCGTGAAGGCCATACCCACGTGGGACCGCGAGGTTTGTGTCACGCTGTATACCGAGGGCTCATGGTGACTCGCCCTTGCGTATCTTTTCCTCTCCGCCTGGCTCGAGCCCGCCAGCGAGGGTCCGCCCGAGATGGTATTGATGTACCCATCGGGCGTCGCGGCTTGTCCGGAGCGCGACTGCCTTGCCGGAGCTTGTTGTTCTGCGCTGCTTAGTCGGGGTCTGGTTGGTTCCTGCTGCACGAGGTTGGCCCCCGACGCGGGGTTGGCGCGCTTTTTCTCGTTTGGGTTGTAGGCGGGGCCACCTTTGCCTTTGTAACCTCGTGGCTTCCCGCCGAAGCAGCTCCAACCCCCACCGCCACGGTTGTCGTAGCGGTTGTTGTTTCTATTGTCGTTGTTGCCTCTGTTATTGTTGTTGCTTTTGTTGTTGTTGCTTTTGTAATCGGCACGCCGGTCGTGAGTTTGCGTCATGTACGCGTCCCTCGCGGCCGGCGCAGCCACTTTAGCCTTTCCCTTAGCCTCGGTTACGATTTCCTTGTCGGTCCTCGGTCGCGAGCTCTGGCTGGCAGCGTCCTCGGCGTAGACCTGTGCCGTGATCCGAGCACACAGGCTCTCATACGTGGTCGGATTTTTGAGGAAAATGCGACATTTGAAATCCCCCTGGCGAAGGTTGCCCATGAGGATGTCGCGGAACGAGGTCTCGTCGATTTGCGCGATCTCAGCGACCGCGGTGGTGAACCTCGTAAAAAAGGTACCCAGCTTCTCGTTTTCCCCCTGCTCGATGCCACGGAGATCGCGCATGTTCTTCTTGCGCTTCCTCGAGCCGTTGAAGTGCCCGACGAAGGACTCGCATAGCTGGGAAAATGAGGCTATCGACTCGACCTTAAGGCTGGTGAACCACGTCATTGCCGCCTTGTCCAGAGTGGTCGGAAAGATCCGACAGAAAATGGCGTCATTGTAAGAGTTGACGTTCATCTGGACGGTGTAGTGTTTTATGTGGTCCTCGGGGTCGGCCGTGCCATCGTAAAGTCCCATTTGTGGCCAATGGAAGCCTTTGGGCATGTGTGCCACTTGGATTTCGGGTACGAAGGGATTCCTGTACCCACTCTCGACGGATGGGCGAGCAGACTTCGACTTTGACCTCTCCAGAGGGCGTGGCGCGCTTGACGCCGTCTCGGACAGCTCCATGTCGCGCCTTTCTGTACGTCGCGAACGGGATCGCGAGATCTGCATTGGATCTCGGGAGGGCCTCTCCGTGGTAAATCCGTTCGTGGGCGCCTCCTGCCCCGGGGTGTAGCCCGGGACATATGCGGGCACGTACTCGGAGTGAGGCTGCCCCTGGGGAGGAATCGGGACGTATGGGGGAGCTTGGCCCGGTCGGTACTGCCCGTACCCCGGATAGGGATACTGGTTGAAAGGGGCGCCACCCTGTTCGTACCCCTGGAACGGGTATGGGTTTTGCGGGATGTTGTATGTCCAGCCTGGCGGGACCACAAAAGGGTACCCTGACGGATCTGCCGTCGCCCATGGAGGGGTCTCGGCCATATTGTCGGGATGTTGAGGGAAGAAATTGTTTGGACAAGCCATTTTGAGGGGGGTTTAGGAATCAAGGTTTGCACTAAAAAATGGGGAGCTGCTTAGGATGAAGAGGTTCCCACAGACGGCGCCAATGATGAAATCCGAAATAACGAGGTTCGCTACGAGACAAGAAATAAGATTATTATATTTGAGTGCAAACACTTGCTCCTTTATTTATGACTTTTCTCCCAAATAACGAGGTTACACACCTACGAGATTGATGAACAACTTTAAGAATTACACCTAGACCTCCTACGAGGTTCCGAGATCAAACCTAAATGTTGTGAGGTCGACGCTAAGGCGAGGTAGATTTGGATACGTGGTGTAGAGAGCTTTGTGAGATTTTGTAGCGAGGTCTTTAGTGTAGGCGAGGTCTTTGTATGACTTGGAGTCTTTTTGTGGATTTCTCTTATCTGTAACGAGGTCTGTTGACGGTATTCCTATCACGTCGATCTTTAACAAACAAGAGAGTTCTTGAGTTCAAGTCGTTTTTTGACCCCCTCTTCCTACGAGGTCCTTCTCTATTTATAGAGAATTGGGGGCTGAGTTTAGGCTAATGTCCGATGTGGGATACTTGAAATAGGGGTTTTTGATTGGTCCATGAGTGAGGTCACCTGTGATTGGTTTGGGAGTGAGGTCGCCGGTGATTGGTTCAGGAGTGAGGTCACCGGTGATTGGTTCGAGCGGGCGGGCGTACTTAGCAGAGTCGGTGACGAGGTCGAGACCTCGTCCCGGGATGTTTGATAGACCTCGCGCGCGTTGGGAGTTTTTGTTTTTAGATAACCACGTGGATGTGGGTACCCAACTTGCCTCTGGGGGCCCTCCTGGGCCCACTTTTTGCTTTTGCTGTTTTGGACATCATCAGTAAGGTCGGATAATCTTTCGTTATGCTGGTTTTTACCTTGGAACCTTTTGTTGTGCTTTGCGTACTAGTCGAAATTGCCTTGTAATTAATTACAAATTGAGGTGTTGTTCGGTCCTTGTACATGATTTGGTTTGGTGGATGTCTCTCTTTTCCTTATCTGATGTGCTTGCTGGCATAATTATTGTGAAGTTGCATTTGTTTAGGTGTAAGTATTTAATTAAAATTGTTAATTTGGAATTCTGATTCGTTTGGTGTAACAATGTAATTCGACTCTTGCCCTAGGGTGGTTTAGTGGTTGTAGTTGTGATGGAGGTTTGTGTTCAAGATATTCTTAAATAAGTTTGTGATGTAAGTGTGTGGGTGAACCGAATTTGTTGGGACGTTGAACTCGTGAGGTTTGACCTCTTCTAGGATACAAGTAGTAGTTCAGGTTTTGATTAAGTTGTATGTTAATCTCGACCTTTTATTGCATGGTTGTACTCGGTTGGTTTCGGACTTGTCCTTCTTGGTTCGAGAATTGTCGTTTTGAACGTATGTGTTGGAACCAAGTACTATAATTGGAACTTGAACTTCGAATTGGATGCCTTAGGCAATTACTCTTCAAGATATGTAAGGTTTGGAAATCTTAGGTTGTGGGAAGGTTGTTGATGTTGGTTCTTAAGTTGTGTTTAATGTTGGTTAAAAACATTAGAATCGATAGTAAATCTTCGCGGTTAGTCGGTTAACCGTTCACGCTATGATTCGTAGGTTTTTACTATCGACGCGTCTCTTACGTCATTTGAGGATCGCCTTCAGGTAATTCGTTCTCGACTTGCTCGGCTGTATTCTAGTCTTGTTAGATTTCATGCCGTGATTGTGAGATTGGTTTTGGGAGTTAGTCCCGAACGTATGTTTTCCATGTGAAATGTTTTCATGCATGATGTGATGCGCTTTCCATTTCAAACGTTTTATTGTAAAGAAATACTATCGCTTTCTCTGTGTTGGCTGCGTAACCGGCACAATCATGTGCGACGATTGTCGGTGGCGAAGAGGCGTCTAGCCATGGTCGTGTGTCGGCCGGGCCCTTTTAAAAATAAAAATTGATTGTTTGTTTTTGGCAAGTGCTCCAGTGGAGGCTTGACCAGGGGTTGGAAGGATGACGTATATGGAAAGTGGGAGGGCCCGCCTCTGCACTCGGGCGCAGGTGAGTTAGCGCCGTAGATGGGAATGCGGTGGTGGAAGAAAGAATGGCATCTCCCAATAGGATTGTGGTTTTGTTGTGTGCGTGTGTGTGATTACTTAGTTGGTTTTCCAACCTTGTGAATTCTTGCCACGCTTAATGAATTTTGTATTCGTTGTATCTTCCTTCAATTGTTGAATGTCGACGTGTTAGTTATTATTATAAATGCTTTACTTTTGTGCTTGTTAGTTTGATTATGGTATGTCTCATTGCCTTTCCTTTCACATATTCTCTAGGTTGTGGAAATGTGTGTTGATCTATTATGTTCTGTTCAATTCACTTGTTAAAAGTTATGTTGTTGGCTAATTGTTGTTTTTTAAACGTCTTACTATCGCCGTGTGTTATCTAGCTTGCCTAGGGTAGTAGCTGACCCCTCGGGGACTTTATTTTTTAGTTCCAGGTACTCACACAGGTCCCGTGTTGGAGCCTAGGACAGATGTTGCAGCGGATCGTTGACGCGTGTCATAGGTCACTGAGTGGGTTTGGAGTTCAGTTTAGGCTTGTTAGCTGTTTTTGAGATTTCACTATGTTGTTGACTTTAGCAGATTTCTGGTGTTGAAAATAAATTGGCTAGACATTGGGATTCATGTACGACATTATAAAAATGTGGTTTGCTTGAATGACAGTTGGATGTTTTAAAATAGTTCTCTTGTTGTGCCCGAGTTGCAAAGTCCAGGTATTCTAGTTGTCAACCAGTTCAGGTAGGACCCGTTAGGGTCAACTACCTAGTAATGTCCCGACGGTAAGTCGGGGTGTTACAGTCTTTATTCCATTTATTTTCTTCAGTTATGAAACTTCGAACTTTATCCTCTAAATTTTGTGGGTTCATTTACATGTTTGAGTCAATTAATTGAAACGATGATACCCATCTATCAGTCCAAAAGTTAATAATAGAATTACCATCTCCAATTTGCCACCTTAATCTTTCTTGAAATTTAGGTATAAGTTTCATTAAATTACGCCACTACCATGAAACATTATTTCTCCACCTATATGATAAAAGGCCACTCTCTTTTAGATATTTTTGTTTAATATATTTTCGGGGTCTGCAAGAATTTTCCACAACAATATCATTTGTAGTGCTAGATTCATTGATTTTGATTTTCTCAAACCTAGACCTTCTTTTCTCTTTGATTTGCATATCTTATCCCATCCAATTAAGGGAATGTGGTTCTAGCCTTTGTTCTAGATGAAATTTCTACTAATATCGTCAAGTGTTTTATGATTTGCATCCGACAACATAAAAGCTTGCATCATATAGTGTAACACCCCGATTTAGCAACATTGGGTATTACCGCCAATGACCTCGGATTTTACCGTCCAAAGTCACCCTAGGCTTTATAATGATATTAAAACTTATAGAAATGCGGAAATTTACATAAACGTTACATGAATAAAGGAATGCTTACGAATGAGACTTGGTTCTTTAATTTAAGATGAAATTGACTAAAAGCGGAATTTTATTTATTAATAAGAACTTTCGTTCATTACATTGAGAGTCGTTTTACAAATGTAGCAACGAAATGTAAAGCCCATATAGAAAGGGTCTAAAAGACGTAATTAAAAATACAAGTATGTTTTCCCAAGACAACTCATGTGATGATGATTTGCTTGGTTTTAAAAAGGGAAGAGTTGGTGCACTATCTTCGAAATGTCTCGCTCTTTTGAGAATTCCTTCTTTCCTTCAACGTCGTCTTGCTTTGACCTTCGATTCTCGCCTAACGCTTCTCGAACGTTCTAGACTTCGACTTCAATACTTCGGTGTATATTCCTACAGTCTGGCATTTGTGGCGAAAGGCGAGAAATACCAGGCAAAAATACGAAAGTGGGGGAATTAGTCTAAGGAGACTAAGCAAGTGAGAACGGAACTTCTCTAGGGTACTTCGGTAATTTGTAATATTCGAGATATATTATTGGGATATGTTTTAAGGTATAGGTCTTTATGTGTGGCTTATCGGGACGGAGAAGAGTGTATCTCGAGAGGAGATAACTCGTTAATCGAGAGAAGAACTACAAGATTGTAGAGTTCTTTTTAGAGTAGGAAGTATGTTGGGATCGTTATTAACTCAAACAAGTTTTTGAAAAACCCTCGCGCCCTTGCGAACCGAGAGCCGGGTTGATCATTTGAGATCGGCCCGGTTTTGGTGTCTTTTAAATGTGCATTGGGCACTTATCTTGTATGGTGATGAAAACTTTCACTTAGGGTGACGTATTTTAAGAGTGTGGGGGGCCATGTACCAGCCCGAACCACTGACAGCAACGAATATCCGGCACCTAGATAGGGTGCATACGTCCCTCCGAGGCGTAGGAGAGGACATGGATCATGATTGACAAGTCGTACTTTAGGCAAGGTGGCAATACAACTTTTTTAATTGGTTATATAGAGGTGTCGGATTAGGCCTGTTTCCCTCACTATTTCATCCAAACCGATCTCGAAAAGTGATCGTAAACAATCAAGGTCACAAACAAGACTAGAATAATGGTCGTATCGAATATTTAAATAACGGAATAACGATAACAATGGGTTCATTAATTCTAGCAATCGATATTCCTAGGTTCTTTTTATGATTAGCAAACAAGTTGTTCCAAACATCGCGAAATTTCACAAAACGAGTTTATTAAGGCTACAAGGAGAAATTCCACTTGTCTTAGCTTTGTACGATTGCGTATTAACGAATGAACGGAAAACGTTGTCCTTGAAACGGAACAGAGGCTCGACCTATCGACACGAGAGATACGAACGAACTTTAATAAGAATTTCTTTAATTCTTCTAAAGTTTTGAATATCTCTTATATCCTTATTATAAGAGAATTAAATACTAAATTATTATAATAATAATTTAGGTGGAGGTGAATAAAATAATAATATTTCTTATTATTATTTCATATTTGTAATATCCAAGTATCTTTATAAACTCTTTGTTTTATATAGAGTATTATAAGACTTCGAATTCAAGACATATTATTTTTTAAATTATTAGATATTCGTTAACCTGAGGTTAATATCCCATTAAAATATTTACAACCTTTTTATTCCTTAATGGGCATAAAAGGTGTTAAATTAAATAAAGTCTACCAATAAGATATTATCTAGATTATTTAAATCCAAAATTGATAATATTAATCTACTTTCCTTATAAGTTAAAGGGAAGTTCCTCTTTATAGCATGTATATATCTCTTTTATGCAAAATCTTTAGTATTAATGAAACCCGAAATAAACGCTAGCTACGAGACAATGAAAAAGATTATTATATTCGAGAGTGCAAACATTTGCTCCTTTATTTATGATTTTCTCCCAATAACGAGGTTACAAACCTACGAAGCTGATAAACAACTTTGAGAATTACACCTAGACCTCCTACGAAGTTCCGAAATCAAACTTAAATGTTGCGAGTTTGACCCTAGGGCAAGGTAGATTTGGGTGCGTGGTGTAGAGAGCTTTGTGAGATTTTGTAGCGAGGTCTTTAGTGTGGGCGAGGTCTTTGTATGACTTGAAGTCTTTTTGTGGACTTCTCATGTCTGTAGCGAGTTCTTTTGACGATGTTCCTATCACTCGATCTTTAACAAGCAAGAAAGTTCTTGAGTTCAAGGGGTTTTTCGACCCCTTCCTCCTACGAGGTTCTCCTCTATTTATAGAGAATTGAAGAGCCAAGTTTAGGCCAAGGTCCGATGTGGGACGCCCGGAATAGAGGCTTTTGATTGGTCCAGGGACGAGGCCGCTTGTGATTGGCTCGGGGATGAGGCCTCTTGTGATTGGTTCGAGGGTGAGGCCGCTTGTGATTGGTCTGGGTGGGCGGGTGTGTTAGTAGAGTCAGTGGCGAGGTCTAGACCTCGCCCCGGGGATTTGGGAGACCTCGCGAGGGTATAAACATTGTTCAAATAAATGAGAGGTATGAATGTGGGTCCATGAGCCGCCCTTGAGAATCTCTTCGGGCCTACCTGTTCTTGGTACCCCGGGCCCACTTCTTATTTTACTGTTTTGGACATCATCAAGTATATCTTTATTAGAAAAAGAGTCACGTGTGAATGGTCGCCTGTGTGCGAAATAAGAATAAATCTCGATCGTTCATTCAAAAAAATCAACGTCCCTGAATAAACATTCATTTAAAAAAAATAAAAAACGACACGGGTGAATTTTTCCCGTATTATTCACGTATTTTTCAATAAAATACGCCACGGACAAATTTTTCCCGAATTATTCACAAATTTTTCGAAAAATACGTTTTTATGAGACACGCCCAGTTTGTTCACCAAAAATAGCGATTTGTTCATCAATATTCACCAATTGTTCAACAATACTAACTAATTGTGCATTGAGTTTTTGATAACATTGTTCATTGATTTCGAACTTTTATAATTTTTAATTTTATTTTTTTAACCTTATTTATGTGTAGGAATACAATATTTATGTAGTTTTTTATGCACATATAATTAGTTTTGATATACCCATATTTGTTCATTGATATATTCGTATTTGTTCATTGATTTACCCCTATTTGTTCATTGATATACCCATGGTATACCATTATTTGTTCATTAGTATACTTCTTTTTTGTTCATTGGTATACCCTATTTGTTCATTGATATACCCTATTTGTTCATAGATATACCCTTATTTGTTCATTGATATGACCAAATATGCATATAGCAATGAACAAATTGATGTTATTAATGAACAAATATGCATATAGAAATGAACAAATTGAGGTTACTAGTGAACAAATATGCATCTAGTAATGAACAATTATATGAAAAAGGCATTGAACAAATATGCATAAACCAGTGAACAAATTGATGTTACTAATGACCAAATATGCACAAACCGATGAACAAATATGTCAAAACCAATGAATAAATATTTTCGTTTTTTATGAACAAAATCACAATGTTGATGAACATATTGCATGTAATTTTGATACACATTTGTTCATTTTTTATGTACAAACAATAGATTTTGGATGCACAAGCAATAGTTTATTTATGCACAAAATCACAGTTTTGATGAACAAAATCACAATTTTGATGAACAAATCCACATTACTGATGAACAAATCCACAATACTAATGAACAATCTGGGCGCGTGTCCTATTTCCGTTTTTTTCAAAAATACACGAATAATTCGTCAATAATTCGCCCGTGCCGTTTTTCCCCCTTTTTAAGTGAAATCATCAGCACCTTTGATTTTTCTTGATCCAACGACTGTTGTTCTTTCTTATTTCGCACTTGGGCGCCCATTCGCACCTGAACCGGACTCTCTTTATTATATCTTTTTACTCTTCATTTTAACCATAAAAAATATCTCATTACCAAAATATCTTATCCAAAAATCTATTTAAGTTTATGATATGGTTTTTAAAGGAAATGCAAGCCTTTTTCTATATAACTAGTCTTAAGATAATAATTTCCATCCTCTTTGCTCTAATTTTTTTATTCATTATAATAAGCTCCTAATAAGGTAAACAAATTATTTCTATTATAATTTTCATATATGTCTAACTCATATTTAAATCCCATGATTTTATCTAACAATTTTCTCATATCTATTATAATATATTTCTTTATATAAAAATATATGCAAATTATTTAATATATCTTTTTAACCTTCAACTTAATCATATAAAATTATCTTATGATAAGAATATCTTATCTATACTATTTTCAAGTTTATAATAAGGTTAAAAGGCATGCAAGACTAGTTTCTTTTACTAAAGTCTTGTTTTATTAAAACTCCCTTATTTTAGACTATGTCTTTTATTATAGAAAAATATATCCAATCTAATATTATTTTATTAAAAATCCATATTTCATGTTAAAAATTTATTTATAATGCTCTCATACTTTTATTTGAATTTATTTCATGTCTTGCTAATTTTATTTTCTTTTATAAATTTACATGCATGCTATTTTTATTCGATTTATGTAAAAGGAGAGAATCCCATAAAATCTGATTTTTCTAACCACTTAAAATTTATATTAGTATTTAAAAGATGCGTAAATAAATATTTACTTATTAATATTTGAAGGTAAAAATAAAATAAAATAAAAATTTGATTTAACCTTTTCTATGTATAGGATGTACGTAATGTTGAACATAGGAGAAGACAGGGGTGCACCAGCAGCAGGGCGGGGCTCCGAGGGCGGCTTGGTGGTCCGGCGACCCTCCACTGGCGGCGCGCGGCACAGGGGGCAGTCCGATGGTGGTCCGATGGTGGCTTGGTGGTGAAAGGCTAGGGTTTAATGGTGTTTTGAAGGAAAAATTCAGCAAAGGGGAAATTGAATTTAGGTTGGATTTTGACAATTTGGAGAGCAATAAGGCTTAGGGAGAGAGTGAAGAGAGATTGTGTGTCTTCTAAGAGGTGAAATCAACCCTTTATATAGGCAATTTCATGGATCTTGGTGATCCATGACTATGGAATCTTACCAATGGAGATGAGGAAGATTGATGTCTATTGGCCATGGTTGTGTTTGTTTGACGATGATTTAAGGTTGATGAGGTAGAGTTGGTCTTGCAAGAAAGGTTGGGGGAAGAAGAGGCTCCATTGACATGCATTGGAAGCACGTCAATTCAATCAGACAGAAGTCTAATGTCTTCTTAGAGAAGAAGAAGAAAATATGGTTTAATATTAAAAGGTTGGGTAAATGAATAGAAAGTCACAATGGCCTAGCGGTTTGAGGAGTGTGTGTGTGAGAAGGGGAGATGCAAGAGGTCTCGTGTTCGAGTCTCGACTCTTGCCTCCTTTTTATTTAATTTGCATTGTACTAAGCTTTGTAACATTCCAATATTAATCGACCCATCCCATCGCAGAACACTTTCTCAATGATTTAGTGAGATAAGTGTTCAATTATCTTCCACAAGACTCTTGATGTTTTTTCTTTCCCGGTGGAAGGTTCTCAAGAATCCGAATTTCGGATTTTAATATCACTCCATTTTATTTGGTTGACTTTTACACTTTAATAATTATTTATCATATTTTAATAATTTATTATAAAAATAATTAAACTCTCTTTTTAAGAGAAGATAATTTAAATACTTATCCGACTTGCTTAATATATTTAATTAAATTCTTAATTTCCATTGTAATAAACTTCTATAATCTCTTTATAATTTAATATGAAATTATAAAGATTATTAAGTTCTCTACTTTAGAGAGAAAAAAATTTAGCGGATAAATATCCGTTTTATTATATTAAAAATTTAGCGCATATTACATATAGCTTGGTTTTGCTACAAGACAATGAGACATACCATAATCAAACTAACAAGCACAAAAGTAAAGCAGTTATAATAATAACCAACACGTCGACATTCAACAAATAAAGGAGGATACAACGAATACACAATTCATTAAGTGTGGCAAGAATTCACAAGGTCGAAAAAACAACTAAGTAATCACACACACGCACACAACAAAACCAACCACAATCCTATTGGGAAATGTCATTCTCCCTTCAACCACTGCATTCCCATCTATGACGCTAACTCCCTGCGCCCGAGTGCAGAGGCAGACCCTCCCACTTTCCATATACGTCATCCTTCCAACCCCTGGTCAAGCCTCCACTGGAGCGCTTGCCAAAAACCAAACGATCAATTATTTTTTATTTTTAAATGGCCCGGCCAACACACCACCATGGCTAGACGCCTCTTCGAAACCGATAATCATCGCACATGGTCGTGTCGGTTACGCTGCCAGCACAGAGAAAACGATACTATTCCTTTTACGAGAAAACGTTTGGAATGGAAAGCGCAACACAACATGCATAAAACCTTTCACATGGAAAACATACGTTCGGGACTAACTCCCAAAACCAATCTCACAATCACGGCATGAAATCTAACAAGACTAGAATAGAGCCGAACAAGTCGAGAACGACTTACCTGGAAGACGATCCTCGAACGAAGTAAGAAACGCGTCGATACTAAAGACCTACGAATCATAACGTTCACGGTCAATCGACTAACCGCGAGAAGTAATTTTCGATTCTAGGCAAGCACAACTATAAGGGCCTTGTCAAGTGCGAGCCCACATACTTTCATGGTATCCGACAAAGGCGATTGACTCGATTCTAATAGATTTAGCCAACATTAACGTAACAAACTTGAGAGTCAACAACAACGACTTTCTCACATACTAAGATTCCCAAACTTTAAATACCTTGAAAAAGTGGATGGCCAAGGCACGCAATTCAAAGTCCAAGTTTCAAAGGTATAATACTAGGTCCTAAAGCTTTAACTCGAAGAGAAACCAAAACCAAGCAATAAAAAGGCCGAGGCTACCACACGTCCTACTCGAAACCCTAATACTATTCACATTCTAAGAAGGATCAAAAGCACACGAGGTCAAAATCCGATTACAATACACCAACATCAATATCTCAAACTTAACCACGTTATCGACATACAAGAATCAAATAATTGCTACACCATACAACCACACAATTCTAATTTAAAGCGTCAATGGCATTCATCCACCAAAACAAGTGTAATGCCCAAATGTCAAGATCAACACCATAAATTAAAGGCTAAAACACATACATTTAACCCATATCAATAATTATCACCCTTAAATCTAAAATAGATTGGTAGAGCGCACAAGGACAGAGCCCAACCTTGGGGAAGGGAATCGAACAAGGCCTCCAAGCTGGGTTCTGTGACAAACAACCACGCTCACGGCAGAGGTGGACCTCGGAGATGGTTCAAGGCTCGATTCTAGCGGCGTAGTCGTGTGCTCTCACTTCAGCGCTGGTGTACACAACGAGCAAATCTTGTTCAACCGGTGACGCTCGACTCTAACGACTAACGAGGCCTGCTCGTGGGGCAACACCAGTTCAGTAGGGAAACAAGTAGGAGAGAACGAGGTCGGGATCGAATAGGGTGGATGGAACTTACCGGCGGTGATAGGTTGAGGGACGACGGCAACGGTCGTGCACAGATGTCGACAGCGACGGCGGCCTCGAGCGATCGCGTACAACTAATGTCTCGACAACTCGAAGCCCGGAGGAAGGCGACGAGCAGCGGTGGTGACTCGCGACGAAGAACAACCGTGGCTCGTGGCAAAGAACGACGGTGGAGACGCCGCCGCTGGATCTCCTTGCCTGACTGAACGACGATGACTCGCGAAGAACACCGGTGGAGGACTCGCCCAGTGTCTCAGCACGACCGGAATACAAAGGAAGGAAGTCGAACTCGATGGTGAGGGCGACGAGCGGCGTTCCTTCTACTGGAGAGGCGAGATCTGATTTTTTTTTCTTTCTCCTGTTGTCGTTGATGAGCGGCGCCCAAAACCAGAAGGAAGAGGAGGTAAACGCGTAGGGCAAGAAAGGGGAAGAGAAGTTGGGTTTGGGTTTGGGCTTGGGTCCAAAAACAAGAGGAAAAAAAAACGCACTAAAAGAGGTAGATTGCAATGGAGGAAATAATTAGCGAGTTTCTCGAAAATACCGAGTGTTACATTGATTGGGGTATATTTGTAATTTTATAGGGATAAAAAATATAAAGTAGTATTGGTAATTGAGAAAATGGATAAAATATGATATTAGGTAGGAGAAGATGAATAGTTGATGAGATGTAAAGTTAAAAAGTGAGTAAAAAGTGATATTGATTGAGGGTATTTTTATAAAAAAATGTATGTATAAAAAAGGAAAGGATGGAAAGTACGACAAACATATCACGACCCCAAAATAAAATACTGGACAAATAAAAGGGAACGAAAGGAGTAATACTTTTCCACTCAAACAAATTATGTGGTGCAATCCGCCATAGTGCAAAATAGCATCAGCCTCCCTTTGCCCTTTATTTTACAATTTTTAGAAAAAATCAACCGCTCGTTCTTAGAAAAAATGAAAGCAGTATTCTTTCTTATGTAAGGAGGTCAATCAGTTGTCATGACTTGCGAGGGAACAATTGCAAGTTTGCAACCTCTTCGGATTTGGCCCTCCTCGTCTCTCTGCAGTCAACAGCAGTCAGAGAGATAAAAAATGGCGGATGATAAACCGCTCCGAAGCATCTCGGAGGCGTTCAAAGACCTCGCATCCGCCATCAATGCCGACGGCGGCGACCTGGCTGTCGATGTAGCCCCTTTCTCCCACGCCTGCTCTCTCGTCTCTCCCCTCTTTGGCTGCCTAGGGTTCGCCTTCAAGTTCGCTGAGATGGATTACGTCGCCAAGGTTAAATCCCAAAGCTTCAGTCGAAGATTCAATTTGATACGAATCGAGTTTTGCATATCTAATTTCCGTTTTGTTGTTTGCAGGTGAATGACATCGCAAATGCTTCTCAGTCGATCGCGACGATACCTGCGCTGCTCGATCGAGACATCCAGGCGAACACCGTGCAAAAGCCTGGAAGCCACACCAGGAATCTGTTGAGGGTTAAGCGCGGACTCGATATGGTCAAAGTGCTATTCGAGGAAATACTAGCAACTGAGTATGCCTTTGATCTCTTTCTTTCAAAATTCAAATGGCGGTTTTGATCTCTTATTGCTGCAAATATACTATTTTAGGGGTTTTTTGTTTCGTTGGTAGATCATCAGTTAACATCGCGAATTTATGAGCCTAAATGGGTTTTTCTCCTTTATATAATCCATACACCCAATAATTTTGTCCTGTTCTGAATTTTATATGAGATTAGTTACCTGTTTGGCTTTGAAAGCAAAAGAAGTTGTCCCAATCAATTAAAGAGTCCAGATTGTGATGGAGCAAAGCTCAAGGCTTTTTCTCTGATTATGCAGATGGTAAAAGATATGGGAAATTGGGATTAGATGTGCTTCTTGCAACATTTTTTTGATTGTTGAGGAGCTTGTGTTTGATTGTTCTTCTTGTTTACTGGTTTCTGTGTTATTTTTGTTTGATTATGATTGTTTCTAGCTTCTCTTCAGTTCTTAAATTGCAATGATGGCTGACAAATTTCTCTCTATTTCATGTCCATAGGGGGAATTCTCTGAGAAATCCAGCCTCCAAAGCTTATACTCAAGTTTTTGCTCCTTACCATGGATGGGCTATTAGGAAAGCTGTTGGTGCTGGAATGTATGCACTTCCTACAAAGGAACAGTTACTGAGGAAGCTAAATGAAGACGGTGAGTGATTTCTTCAAACTATTCCCTCTTGTTTTGCCAATTTGTGCTCTAGGGTAGTAGGATTACTGATAAGCTGAATGAAGATGCTATCTTAAAACTATATTGCCCTTGTATATCTCTACTCCCAAATCTCTGTCTTTTCTGCCTATATCCATCTCTCTGGCCTTTTCTTCTACCACTCTTGGTGTGAACTTATTCTGAAGTTTGTCTTAATTAAAGCTAGAATCTTTTAGGTAAAAACAAATTTTTTATTCATAATATTAATGAGATATGAGAGGGAGGGTAATGTGTGCTACATCAAGTACCAACAGAAATGGATAACTAGAAGAAAATAAACTCCATCTAGTTCTACTAGAATATTTTCATGTGTTTTACTTTTAAACACCATGAATCTTCCACATTTTGCATTTAGACAGAACTCTACCATGAGAATGGAAATAGCAAGTAGAATGACAAACAAAGAGTAGGATTTGGGATTCAGGAATGAGATGAATCCTTATAAAATTTCTTTCAATGCTGAACTTTGATGTAAAATGTTTCAAGTTAAAAAGTTATGGGAAAAAGTGGTCCATTGTTATGAGAATAAGCATCTTAGTTTTCAAATACTTTTACTGCACCATAATAATGCCCGTGTTTGCTTTGTCTCGAATGATTTTTTGGTAACATAAGTTTATGAGGTGGTAGGTATGCTATAATCCCTCCACTGTCTAGTGCTAATATCTGTAAGAAAATGAGACCTTATAGTACTCAAGAAACACTAGGGTATGCGACTCCGATTAGAGGGGTGCATCATAGATTCATAGATCAGTTTGTAGTCAAGTGCTTATAATATGTAAATAGCTCACTGAGGTTTATGCTTACAAGGTGACTTGTGTGTTGCAGAACACTCTGCTCGGATCCAAATGCAGAACTATGTTACTGCATCTGCGTCTGTGATCATGTACATTGACAAGCTCTTCCTCTCCCGAGAACTTGGCATAGATTGGTAGAAACATGTAGTCTGTTGTACTAATTATGCTAGTATTTATTTGCCAATTCCCAAAACTTGTATCGTTTATACTTTATAGAAACCCTCTTTTCCCATTTCCTGAGAATGGGGTCATCTTCTTTTCTTTTCTTTTTTCTGAGCAAAAAATGGAGTCATCTTAGATCACACCACAAATTTGTATCATAAATTTACAATGGCTTGGCGGCCTAGGTGCGTGTCTGATGTAATATGGCTGAGTGCGGAATTTCTATCCAAATATCATAATTTTTTTTTTCCTATGATTACCATCCCAGTTCAATGGAGAAGCTTTGTTTTATCAAACGCCTACATCAGGAGTTCGAGTCTCGCGAGGGCCCCTTTATTTTGGGTGGGACCCTTCCACTACACTCCATGCTTATTGGTAAATATCATAAAATTTAATTGCTATTATGATTTGTGATTCGAGTAAATTTTTATCATTCGATTGTTGTCCTTCATTGACAATTTTGAGATCGCGAACAATGGAGAGGCCCAATAACAATTAGCAAGAATTAATAAACTTTTATTTATACTTAATATGATTCTTCTATTATGAAAAAATGGAAGAAATATCATTTTTAAAAATATATGAATTGACTAATTGTTTTCATCCTAAATTGATTAAAATTTAAAATATGAACATTATCAGAATTTCATATTGGGTGTACAAATTTCATGTACTAGGTGTGTAATAATATACAATTTTTCGCATAAATTTGGATATGATGATATTTCTAAATTTTTGAGATCAAATAGCCATGGCTATGATTACATTTATAGGCCATTACAATGGGGAGGGGAATTCGAAATCGTGACCTAATAATAACGGACGTCATCACCTACTATTTAAACTGGAGAGGTTTGACATTCTTATATCATTACATGATCCAATTATTCTAACACTTGAACTCAACATGTAAAAATATACTATATAAAATATTAAAAATTACTTAAGAAATAAACATATATAAAAACCCTGCCCCATAATATATGTACGAGTCTGTCCTTTAATCTACTATATATATAAAAGCAATAAGGTTTGGAGCCTCCACATTACGCCACCTCATCATTTTCCACATGTCGTCTCGAGAATGTGCCACCTTGGATTTTGCCACATGTCATCTTATTATCAAGCCATGTCATTATATTTTTATATGTCCAATAACACGTCATAAGCCACATCATATTATATTATGTGGCGTCATTTACATGTCATATTTAACTATTATTATAAATAATAAATGATCTAAATCTAAATACGTTAGTAAAAACATTATTTGTTCATAGGGTTTCATTATCCTTCTCCATCAAGAATCTACCACTCATATATTCTTACTAAACGATCGACTTTTGCAATTGATTTTTGGTTGATCTACATTGAAATGCCTATCTATCGATTTCTTTATAATCTTCACTGATCGAGTTGTCACTACCATTCATGTCATCTTCCTTTGATCGGTTTGTTATTGCTCTTCATCACCTTTTTATTCGCCTTCTCCATCAATAAAAGCACTTCATGACTCATTCCTTTTCGTCCTTTCTTTCTCCGCTACCCTCAAACACGCCGATTACACAATAGTTGATGGTAGTGTTGCGGATCCATCATTACACTGCTAGCATGGCCGCCTCCGTCACTTATATCGTAAATTGTATACGTGAGAGTTAGAGATAAACTTCAATCAAAATTAGTATAAAAGTTATAAGTAAA
The DNA here is from genome assembly GCA_964016875.1 of Fallopia convolvulus. Classification (NCBI taxonomy): domain Eukaryota; kingdom Viridiplantae; phylum Streptophyta; class Magnoliopsida; order Caryophyllales; family Polygonaceae; genus Fallopia; species Fallopia convolvulus. The sequence continues at coordinate 58,410,324 of OZ024731.1, forward strand.
TCATAGTGGATTATTGATTTAGAAAATTACAAACTAATTAGATCGTATCTTTTTTTTCCTACTTTATACTTTCATTGATCTTTTTTCTTTATTTATGTAAAGATTATATAAATCATATCATATCTTTTACTATGTGTACGGGTTCTATTGATTTCAAATTTATATTATGATCAATTTTATAACTAATTTTTTCATTAAATTTTTTTTAAAAAAAATTAACTTAAATAATCAAAATTGATTTATGGATTTAGTTGTTAATTAATTAAAAAAATAATCATCACCTTCATTGATATTCTATATCAATTAATAGTAGATTTTTGTTTCGTAATTTTATCAAATAAAAACTATTAAGAAAGATATATTTTTTAATTGAAATGTGTTTCGAACGTATACTCTATTAATTGATTAAGTCGGACATTCATATTTATTATTTTATTCTTATTAGCAAATTATTTTATTCGATTCGCTAACGATATAATTTTATTGGTTTTATTTGATGGTTGAATTGCAATTTTTTATGTGGCCGGTGATGGTATCTTCCAATTCTAATTACATCATGTTTTATTTTGAGCAACTTCTTACATTATATTCAGCCTCAATCAATAATCTTTATATTAAGAAATGGCTTTGATATATATGTAAATTTCCAAAAAAAAAAAATAGATAGGTTATTGTATCCAAATTTGTTATGATTTTATCCAAATTTAAGTGGTTACATATTTTTTTATCATAACAAAAAAGATTACATAGTTGGATTTGAGAGATTTGGTAAAAAAAAAATCATTTATGGTAAAAGAAAAAAATAATTGTTCACCGTAAATTTTTATTCAAATTTAAGTGGTTCCATGTAATCATTATTTTTTCTCTTTAAGTCATATAATTTACACATTATATAAAAAAATCAATTAAATTTTTTCTCTTATTCCTCTTTCAACTTCACCTAAGTTTAAAAATATTCATGTAGCTATTATATAAGGAATGTATGTACGTAGGAGTAATTATCTTTTCCAAAATTACTCAAACAAAAATTACTTAAAAATATTGATATCAAGATTTAATATTTAATTTATTAGAATACTTTTAAAATATGTATTACAATTGTGATACCTTTTCTAATAAATAAAAAAGTTATCTAATTAGATTTTATCAAATATACTTTTTTATGTATTGAATTTTATTTAATAAAATATATTTACTTAAATTCATTCAACTAATTATTTTTAAAAAATATTCATATTAAAATTTAATCATTAATTTGGTAGATTTTTTGAAAAATATCTATTTCAATTAATCCCTCTATAAATTCTTTATGATTTCTATGAGTTTTTTTATACATGAAATTTTTGTTATGATCTGTTAAAAATAACATTAGTTAAAATTTAATGAATATATCATCAACAAGATAATAATACATACATTGCCAATATGTATTTGCTTTTTATCTAACAATAAAGCTCTAATATATATGTATATTAGTATATATGATATTTGATATGAATTTTTTCTTTCCAAATTTGTACAATAAAATTACATAAGATTTAACAATATACATTTTTATGATTTTTTATATGTGAAATTATTGTTATGATTTTTTAACAATGACATTAGATAAGATTTAACTATTTTTTTATTTTATAAGATTTGACTATAAATATTTTAGCAAACATCAAAAAAAAATATGTATTTTGATAATACATATTTTTTTTATCTTACAATATAGATCCAATATATATATATATATGATTTTTATGTTTGAAATTATTGTTTTCAATTTTTTGCAATTACATTAGATAGGATTTAACTAGCTATTTATCTAATAATAATATATTTGTTATGATATTTTATATGTGAAATTATTGTTATGATTTTAACAATAACATATTAACATCACATAAGATTTAACTAATAATTTTTTATTTTTATAACATTTAAAGGAATATTTCTTTGATTTTTAACAAAGCTAAAAATAGTTTTATTTATTTGCAATTTTTCTTTTATTATTCCTACAAATCAGTAAATTGAAGAAATTTATAATCAAGCAAAATTCCAAATTCAATAAACATGAATTTTATATTTGATATTGAGCCATATTTATAACAAACTAAAAATTCATTAAAAAAATTATTTATATTTAATTTTTTAATTTATATACTTACTTTATTATGCTAATATCAAAGTTATGAATCACTAATTATTTTTTATATATTAAAAATAACTATTTTATTGTCTGTTTCTTATATATATTGGATCTATATTTAAACAATAAAATGACATATACTGTAATATTTTTAAAAATAAAAATTTCAAAAATCCCGTGCAAGGCACGGGGATTACACTAGTTTTTAAAAGTAGATAAGATTTAAATGCTACTGTTTATGATTTATATTTTTTTGGTTGGAAATGCTTTATATATATATATTAAAAATATATATAAAAGATATTTATGTGTTGTTTCAAAAAAAATAATGATTTCTTTCATCACCGAAATAAAAAGGATACTATCGGGAAAAAAAAAAAAAAATGAAAGCAATATTTATATATTGCTTCCATTTTGTTACATCCCGGCTTCCTCAGCACTCAGCTGTCTGTTCCACAACTCACCCGCCCCCGCTCTCCCCTAAAAAAGAACTTGTTTGCTGCTTTGTACCTTTCTTCCCATCCCATAGTCCAATGCTTCCCCGAAACCCTAATTTGTAGATCACATCTACCAGAGCGCAACTCGATCCCTCCATAGCCATCATGGATGACGCCGATGGCGGTTTAAGCTTCGATTTCGAGGGCGGCCTCGATTCCACAGCCCCGACCAATCCCGCTGCCTCCGTTTCCGACGCCAATGCCCCCGCTGCCGCCTCTACTGCCCCCATATCTGCTTCGGCGTATGGAAATACTGGTGGCGGCGGCGCTGGCGGGGCAGGGGACGCCTCGATGGGTCCGGGCAACAAGAGGAGCTTCCGGCAGACGGTGTGCCGGCATTGGCTACGGAGTCTCTGTATGAAAGGGGATGCCTGCGGGTTTCTTCATCAGTATGACAAGTCTCGAATGCCGGTTTGTAGGTTTTTCAGGATGTATGGGGAGTGCCGGGAGCAAGATTGTGTATATAAGCATACCAATGAAGACGTCAAGGAGTGTAACATGTACGCTTTGCTTTACTTTGATTTCTTTATAACTCGATACCTTGTGATGGAGCGTAATTGTAGATTTCATGCTGTTTGCAATTTGCTTAAAACTTGTTCTGATTCTTTTTTGTAATCGAGGCACCCTAAATTTCTATAAATAAAGAACATTTTTCTTCCCATTATAGAACTATGTCTCATAGATTTCAGCAATTGCTAGCAATTTGTGGATTTTGAATCTAATTTCGAACCCTTGATGGTTAAACATTTCATATTGCTATATAATCTTCATTTTTAGCGTAGCGACCTAAATCTATCTGTCACTTGGAAATTGGCTTGTTTTTTTTTGTCTCCACACTCTGACCTTAATATATATATGCTCTACTGGATGGTTTAAATTAGGTTTAGTCAAAGTTTACTAACTCTGCATATTGGTTTGACAACCTATGTAATATATGCGCAAATCTTTGGATACTTTTGATGAATAAAACCCTGCTATCATTGCAGGTATAAATTGGGTTTTTGCCCAAATGGACCTGACTGCAGATACAGACATGCAAAGCTTCTTGGACCTCCTCCTTCTGTTGAGGAAGTCCTTCAAAAGATTCAGCATCTTACTTCTTACAACTTTGGTTCATCCAATAGAAACTATCAACAACGGGGTACTAACTACTCACAGCAAGGGGCTCAGCCTCCACAAGGTTCTAGTCAAGGTGCATTGTCAAAGCCTGAAGCGGCTGATTCTAATATGCAACAACAAACCCAAAATGAGCAAAATACCCAGGGTCAAGTACAAATTACTCCCAATAACTCCCAGAATCTGTCAAAAATGGCTACACCACTTCCTCAAGGAATAACTAGGTCTGTCTGGAGTCCCAAGATTTTCTGTTACTGCTAGTTCTGTTAAGTTATTTGGTTTTTCATGTTTTTTCATTTAAAAGACCATGCCTTTATAATCATGACACGTACTTCTCCAAAGACTACAATACCAAGAGAAGTTTCTGTACAGCTTGTTTATGAATATGAACCGTCTTCTGCTATTTCTTAGCAATCCTTTTTCGGTGTCCTTTTTTGTATCCTGAATTCATGAAAATGCAAGGAAGTGGAGCAAATGCTATTTTCCAACAATTTATGAGTTTTATTTAAACAATGATTGTGTTCAATCTAATTCATAAATTGGGTGTATTCTGTACTGAATTTCATTTTTCCTTTTCATTTTTGAACTCTTGGAGGTGGAGTGTAGGAATGTTTTTAAAATATTGGAGTGAAAAAGATGACATAAAACAATGAAGCCACATGTGCACTTTACATTCTCAACCTTCTGCCATGTACATGAAAACAACATCTAAGACTATACTGCTCGTCAAACAATTAAGAAAATCCGAGAGTTGTGAGGAAGTTAATTTGGTTTCAGGCATTGGGTAACTTATAAGAGATCAATAAGAATGCCTGCGAAAATCATTGCTTCTTTGAGGGTGTAAGAGATAAGTGCTTGACGCGCAACAGTTGAATTGATTCTTAAGCTGAAAGGGTTTGAGGCCCATCCAGCATTTCAATTTGATATAGAGCAGCAGAGCTAATATCTGTACTCTATTTGAGTCAATTTTATTTCACATACCCTGCATGTCTGCATGCCATACTATTGTTTGCAGACTGTGCTGCACACTTCCTCACATATGCAGACATAGAAGTTCTATTCTTTAGTAAAGGATTGAAGAAAAATCATTCAAACTGCTTCCTTTTATTGGTATGTGGAAACACAGGTATTTCATTGTTAAGAGTTCAAATCGTGAAAATTTGGAGTTGTCTGTTCAACAAGGTGTTTGGGCTACCCAAAGGACCAATGAGGCAAAACTTAATGAAGCTTTTGACTCAGTTGAACATGTAATTTTGGTCTTTTCAGTAAACCGTACTAGAAATTTTCAGGTATATATTTTACCTTCTTGCATGGATTTTCTTGTGGTATTTAGCTCGAGTGGTGATCTGCTGATCATGCTTACAACCAATTCGTATTATTGTGTCAGGGTTGTGCTAAGATGACATCCAAAATTGGCGAGTCCACTGTTGGTGGTAATTGGAAGCATGCTCATGGAACTGCACATTATGGACGAAACTTTTCAGTTAAATGGTTAAAGGTATACTCTGTATCTTGTATTTCTGCTATATATGATGGGATTATGAGATGCTCCTTAATCTTGTTGTTAGATAGAAGAGAATGAACAGATCCTAAAACCCTCTTTGTTGATTAATAAACTGAAATAGGAACAATCTCAAAAGGGAAAACCCCCAATTGAGCCAATCTCAAGGAGAAGAATCTCCAAGAGCCCAAAGGCAAAAATGCCTTGATCCTTTCTGATATTTTCTGGATACTTTTCTCTCAGCTACACATACGTACTTATAGCTACTAGTAAGGCACCCTAATAACCCACAAGGCTGCTGGCTCTAACAAACTCCACACAAAAAGACACACATGCCCTTCATAACTAACCCACTTCTATTCTATTCTAGGGCTCTTCCACATTTCTGATTATATTATGCTTAAGCATATCTGTTTCCTAACACTTGTTTACTTGCATTTAACTGTTTCTCTGAATTTGAAATTTGACCTCAGAAGTGAACTAATATGACAATTGAAGTGGTTTTTTTGTCCAAAAAAAATGGCGCCCTTCTCATCATTTTGTCATTTGTGGTTTGTGAACTGATGTTATGGAAGTGTATGCTTGGGCTAGTAAATTTTATAATGATAGATTTTGTTTTACTTTCTGTATGCAGCTTTGTGAATTGTCCTTCCAGAAGACTCGCCATTTGAGGAATCCCTACAATGAAAATTTACCAGTAAAGGTACTTTTCAACATGGCTCTACGACCCACGGTTTTCTCGTTTTGATTTGATCCTACAAGGTGCTGCCAACATGTTAGGTTGTGTTTTGTAATCGTATAATCAATTAAATTGTCTTTGTTTAATGTGGTGTGTTTTTCCTTTGTAATAAAACTGGAAACATGAATGGGGGAGTAAGCATTTTTAATGCGGACTCGGTCTGCAGAATTGAAAGCAGTAGTTTAAGATAAGGCGTGTTTCATTCTTTACTTTCGGAATAAATGAAAGTATAAGCTTGGTTATTAATAAATATTAGTAATTATATTTACTGTTTAGTTATGTCTGTTGTAACAAAGAAATATGTATGACTAGGCAGTGGAGACAACATGTCAATAGAAGGTAGTTATTGGCGTGGAAGTTATGTAACTGTAAAATAGAAGTAGTTACTTAACTGTCCTAGAAGTAGTTAGGCGGTTTGTTCAGACTACTGTCATATAAATATGTAAGGCTTTTGTAACAGATAGTTAGTTGGTTGAAAAACAGATTCAATACAAAGTAAACGTATTGTGTCAATCTCTCTGTGTGTTACACGTTTTTGTCTCTTGCTTTGTAGTCAGTTTCACATTATTCTTGGCATTATACTCTTCAATTGGTATCAGAGCAAAATAGAAGAGGATGTCGACAGAATCAAACACAAACACAACCATGATAAACACGCTACAGAACAATGATCTTTCAAGGAGTATTGGTTTGTTGAATGAACAAGTAAGACATCATGGAGAGAAGTTTCTATCTGTCAATTATCCAATGCTGTCAAAAGAGAATTATGCAGTTTGGGCAATTAAGATGGAAGTGCTGTTGACTGCACAAGGCCTATGGGATGCAGTAGAAGGCACGCAACCAATTGAAACAAGGAAGGACAAGATGGCGCTGGCTGCACTGTATCAGGCCATAGGAGAGGATATTTTGCTACAACTGGGCGCCAAGAAGTCTGCCAAGGAGGCATGGGATATTATAAAGACCATGAATCAAGGGGCAGACAGAATCAAACAGGTCAGAATTCAAACATTACTGAGAGAATTTGAATGTTTGAAAATGAATGAGTCTGACTCAATTGATGCTTTTGCAAGTAAATTGAATGTCAATGTCAGTAAACTTAGGAGTTTAGGATACAATCTTGATGAAGAATTTGTGGTCAAGAAATTGTTAAGATCAACTTCCTCTAAGTTTATCCAAATCTCCACTACATTGGAAGAATTCTGTGATCTCTCGACCAAGCACATGGATGAGATTATAGGATCTCTCAAGGCACATGAGGAACGTTTGGAAGGGTTTGTAGAGAAAGGCATTGACACGGCACTTCTCTCCAGGGCAGAATGGAAGGCTAGGGAGAAGAAGAAAACTAAAGATAAGTCTTCAAAGACTGAGAGGAATTTCAGTAAAGGGAAAGGCAAAGAAAAATCCAATGGAGACGTTGGAGATCAGAAGCCTAAGAAAAGGTTTGACAAGTCAAAGATCAAGTGCTACTCATGTGGGACCATGGGGCACTTCAAGTCAGAATGTGACTCTAAAGATGGAGAAGAGAAGGTGAACCTCACCATGAGAAGAGATGAGGAAGAACCAGCGTTGTTGATGATTAAAAGAGAAGAAGATAATCTACAAAATCTGTTGACACCAGAACAAGAGAAAGGAATGGTTGATCATGAATTCAACAAATGGTATGTAGACTCTGGCGCCAGCAATCACATGACTGGGAATGAAGACTTGTTTGCCACTCTTGATAAGAACTTTGGAGGCAAGATTAAATTTGGAGATAGTTCTTCAGTTGAGATACAAGGCAAAGGCACGATCATATTCTCCAATGCAAAAGGTGAACACATTCCACTCACTGATGTGTATTTTATCCCTAAGTTAAGAGCCAATATCATTAGTATAGGGCAGTTGGATATGAATGGGAATCACTCAGTGATCAAAGAAGGAGAATTGTGTATTTATACAAATGATGGTAGATTGGTTGCAAGGGTCAAACGCCAACCAAACAAGCTGTACACCTTGAACTTAAGAGCTGTCAAGAAGGAATGTTTACTGGCTGTTTTGAATAATTCAGACTGGGTTTGGCACGCAAGATATGGGCATTTAAATTTCAATGCTCTAAGGAAGATGTCAAACAAGAAGATGGTGATTGGTCTTCCAAAGATTGATCAAGTTCAAAAACTGTGTGATGGCTGCATGGTGGGAAAACAACACAGGAGTCCTTTTCCACATTCTTCGTCGTATAGATCAAAGAAGCAACTTGAACTCATACATGGAGACTTATGCGGCCCTATATCACCCTCAACACTAGGAGGTAACAAATACTTCTTGCTTTTGGTTGATGATTATTCGAGATTTATGTGGATTAAGTTACTGAAAAGCAAGGATGAAGCACTTTCTGGTTTCGTGAGTGTTAAGACTAGTGTTGAGTTAGAAAAGGAGATGAAAGTAAAGGTATTAAGGACTGATCGTGGAGGGGAGTTCACATCCAACAAGTTCAAAGAGTTTTGTGACAAGGAAGGGATAAAAAGACACTTGACAGCTCCCTACTCGCCCCAGCAGAATGGGGTAGTTGAAAGAAGAAACCAAACCATCATGGAAATGGCTAGATGCATGATGAAAAGTAAAGAGGTTCCTTCAAGTTTTTGGGGGGAAGCTGTGAATGCTGCAGTGTACATCCTAAACAGATCACCTACAAATAGCCTTGATGGAATTACCCCTTATGAAGCATGGCATGGTCGACAGCCAGATGTGACACACCTAAGGGTGTTTGGGAGCATTGCATTTGTGAAGAATGTCACTCCTCATTTATCAAAGCTTGAAGACAGAAGCACCAAAATGGTGTTTGTTGGCTATGAGGAAGGCTCTAAGGCATATAGATTGTATGATCCTGAGAAAAAGAGGATTGTCATAAGCAGAGACTTGAAGTTTGATGAAGAATCAGCATGGACATGGCAAACTGACAAACACTGTAAGTCCCAAGGAGATCCTTGCATATTCTCTGTAAGCTTGACAGATTGTATGAATACTGCATCATCTCATGATGGACAGTCCGATTCGAAGTCAATGGAGGAGAGCATGTCGTCTAGAGGCATTTCAGGACAAGAAGGTGACATAACACAAGATTCTCATGACACGAGTCAGGAAGATCATGTCACGAGTGGGAATTTAGATCAAACAGATAAGTATGATCATACTCCTCTAAAATTCAGATCTTTGCAAGATATCTATGATGAAACTTCAGAAATAGAGGAAGAAGTTGGATTATGTTTTATTTCTGAAGATGAGCCATGTACATTCGAAGATGCAGTCGCCAGTAAGGATTGGAAAAAGGCAATGGACTCTGAAATTGAGTCAATTACCAAGAATGGAACATGGGAACTTGTAGACCTTCCAAGGAGTCACAAAGCAATAGGACTGAGATGGATCTTTAAAGTAAAAAAGGAGCCAGATGGAAGGATTAACAAATATAAAGCAAGGTTGGTTGCAAAGGGCTATGTTCAGAAATTTGGCATTGATTACGAGGAAGTTTTTGCACCAGTGGCCAGGCTAGAAACCATTCGAGTATTGATGGCATTTGCAGCAGCAAAACAGTTTGAGATTCACCACATGGATGTCAAGACGGCATTTTTGAATGGTGAGTTAAAAGAAGAGGTGTATGTGCAACAACCTCAAGGATATGAAGATAAGAAATATCCTGGGAAGGTGTTGAAACTTTTCAAAGCTTTATATGGCTTAAAACAAGCACCAAGGGCCTGGAACTGCAAACTGAACACTTGTTTAAAGGAGCTTGGTTTTACAAGATGTAAGAGTGAGCATGCTCTTTATACAAGATTCAGCAGGGAGGAAACCATGATCTTAGGCATTTATGTGGATGATCTCATCATCACAGGGTCCAGTAAAGAAGCTATTGATTCTTTTAAGAATGAAATGAAGAAAAGCTTTGATATGAGCGATCTTGGCCTATTGAGTTATTACTTGGGAATTGAAGTCAAGCAAACAGCAAGGGAGATTTTCATTAGCCAGGAGAATCTGTCAAGGAAAATTCTGGATAAATTGGGTTTAATAGAATGCAACCCAAGTATAATTCCTATGGAGCCAAGGATCAAGTTAACTAATCAGGATGTTGATGAAGATCTGGTGGATGCATCTGTGTACAGGAGTTTGATTGGAAGTCTAAGGTATCTACTGAACACAAGACCAGATTTGAGTTTTAGTGTTGGTGTGTTAAGCAGGTTTATGGATGCTCCTAAGACATCACACATGGACGCACTCAAGAAGGTGGCAAGATACATCAAGGGAACTCTTAAGTTTGGTTGTAGTTACAAGAAAAATCCAGCATTTGATACTTTGGTTGGGTACACAGACAGTGATCTGGCGGGTGACATGGATGACAGAAAGAGTACAAGTGGAATCATCTACTTCCTAGGCAAGAATCCAGTTACATGGACATCCAAGAAGCAAAGGGTAGTTGCTTTGTCATCTTGTGAAGCTGAATATGTGGCTGCTACAGCAGGAACGTGTCAAGGAATATGGTTGCAAACCATTTTGCAGACTTTGGAAGGAAAGAAGTGTAGTGTTCCAACTTTATATGTTGACAATAAGTCTGCCATTGCACTTGCCAAAAATCCCGTCCATCATGACAGGAGCAAGCACATTGACACGAAGATTCACTTCATTAGAGATTGTGTGGAGAAAGAAGCAATCAAGCTGGATTACATAAGGACTAGTGACCAGTTGGCAGACCTCTTGACCAAACCACTTGCAAAGCAGAGGTTCTGTGACTTAAGGAACAGGATTGGTATGAAGTTACCAAACCAAGCTTAAGGGGAAGAATGAAAGTATAAGCTTGGTTATTAATAAATATTAGTAATTATATTTACTGTTTAGTTATGTCTGTTGTAACAAAGAAATATGTATGACTAGGCAGTGGAGACAACATGTCAATAGAAGGTAGTTATTGGCGTGGAAGTTATGTAACTGTAAAATAGAAGTAGTTACTTAACTGTCCTAGAAGTAGTTAGGCGGTTTGTTCAGACTACTGTCATATAAATATGTAAGGCTTTTGTAACAGATAGTTAGTTGGTTGAAAAACAGATTCAATACAAAGTAAACGTATTGTGTCAATCTCTCTGTGTGTTACACGTTTTTGTCTCTTGCTTTGTAGTCAGTTTCACATTATTCTTGGCATTATACTCTTCAATAAATATACCATTAACATCTTTCCTGTGATACTTGTCAAGATGCTTTCTCAAGGACCATGAAATATCTTTCATGTGATACTCCATGGTTATAATTTGTGATCTAATGAATTCATAAAATCATAATTGTAGATAAGCAGAGATTGTCAGGAGCTTGAGCCCTCAGTTGGTGAGCAGCTGGCCTCTTTGCTTTATCTTGAGCCAGACAGCGACCTTATGGTATGGCAAAATCCTCACCTTATTGTTTTATTGCAAATTTGTAATGGTAGGATAATGATATGTTAAAGATAGCTAATCCTAGTGCTGCTTATAGCCTGGATTTTTTTTTGAATTATTTATAGTAGTTGAACTGTAGTAGTTCTGTCTGTTGCTGCCTGATTCTCTTTTTGTGAAAATAATTGAAGCACGATCTCCCCTCATCATGTTGATTCCGAATTTGATAAATTATCTTTTCACTGAATGCCTATTTACCTCTTCAAGGGCATTAACCTGTACTTTGGGCCATGGAACATTCTAGCAACAAAGTGAAATGGCATAGAAGTGTGGAGCTTATTTTTGTATTTCATATTGTTGTCTGTCCTGAGGCTGTAGTAAACTTTCTATTTTCGTGTGCAATTTTATTTCTTTATATAAGAGTCATAACATACCAACCCTCTCTTGTGTGTCAGGCAACTCTACTTGCAGCTGAAACAAAGCGGGAGGAGGAAAAGGCCAAAGGAGTCAATCTCGAGAATGGAACTGAGAATCCTGACATTGTATTATTTGAGGACAATGAAGAAGAGGAAGAAGAGGAAAGTGAAGAAGAAGATGACAGCTTTGCCCCTCTTCCTCCTCTTGCTGTACAAGGCAGAGGAAGGGGTAGAGGAATGTGGCCTCCTAACATGCCCATGGGACGCGGGGCCAGGCCTTTACCCGGGATGCGAGGTTTCCCTCCTGGCATGATGGGCGGTGACGGATTCTCATATGGACCTGGACCGGGGCCTGACGGGTTTCCAATGCCCGACCCATTCGGCATGGGCCCTCGTCCGTTTGTGCCTTTTGGCCCGAGATATTCGGGTGATTTTGGTGGCCCGGGCCCCGGTATGATGTTTCCTCCTCGGCTTTCCCAGCCGGGCCCAGTTTTCCCTGGTGGAGGATATGGGATGATGATGGGCCCGGGCCCAGGTCGTGGACCTATGATGGGTGGGATGGGAATGGGGCCTGCTGGGGGTGGGCCCGGTAATCGACCAATGGGAATGCCTCCTGCGTTTAGCTCACAGTCAGGTAACAGGCCGGTTAAGAGAGACCCTCGAGCACCCGGTGGTGGCGACTGGAACAATAATAATCAATACGGAGGTCCGGGTGCGGAACAAGGTCAAGACGAGGACTCGAGACAGCATAATCATCATCATCAATCATCAAGGCTTCAAGGGGAGGATAAATTTGGAAGCAGGAATAACGAGGAGAGTGAGAGTGAGGATGAAGCCCCAAGGAGGTCGAGGCATAAGCAGCGCTGAATTAAGGGCCAACTGCCTGAGACTTGAGATTACTAGGAGTCACGTTTACCTTTGAGGCTTTGAGCCTGTTGTCATATTAGAACTTGCTCCGGCTGTTTTTACTGTTTCTTAGTTGTGACCCTTGGTTTTTACTGTTGGGTGTCTTCCTTTTTACCCCTTTCTTCCAAATAAAACTGTCAGTGGACAAAAGTGAAGAATGAAACGCATCCATCTTAAACTTTAAGCTTTCAATTCTCCAGACCCATGTATACACATATATTTGAAAAGGTCTAGTATACTAGCTAAAGTGTTTTTTGCATATTTGAAAAGGATATACAGTAGTGTTCTTTGGGAAATTGTAATTCTAACAAGTAACAACTGCAGGATTATTGGATGGATATTGAAGCAGGCTCACAGAGCTTTATTGCTCAATGCAAATTTTTAGCTGTCTTATTATGAGTCCGGCAGAAAGAACAATCGAATTGTAAGCACTTGGAGATACAACACTTTCTTGAGCCTAAAAGACTGAGAAAATAGTTTATTTAATTCATATACCAATTCAAGGATATGTAATAAGGTAATGCTTAATCAAGTGTAATCCGAATGGACCCGAAATTAAGATTGAGATATTACAGACACATGCCAAATTCATTAAGGGGAGCACCATAATCATAGCTAGTGGCAATGAAGGGGCCATCAGCAGTAGTCCTTGAAAAATTCGTCCCACCATGAATGATAGTGAATATTTGTTAAGTAAGTTGATATGTTTATACTCGGTGCTCGATTAAAAAAAAGCCTTACTTTTTACATAGTCTTATCACACCCACACTAAGCAGTCTAGTCTTGCAGATAATATAATACAATACCATGGAACTTGGGAATTGAGGAGAACGATAGATAATACAAGCTAGGCACAACAGCAGGTATAATACAAAGACACATATAGCACATGCATATGTATACATTATTATCGCAGTCTAGATCGTGTCACTCTTCACGCACTATAACCCCCATAGCTCCAAGGATGCCATGTAATGGAGTTGAAGCCATCACAGGCAACGGTGCAAGCTTCCTCCATGGCACGAACAGACACATGGTCGTTACAGATGTTAGCGAATGCACGCATGTGTCTCATTCCATATTGAGTTAGAGAACCGCATTTGTATTCAAATACCCTCACCTAATTCAACCATGCAAAGTAATTAAAAGAGTATCCAAAAGTATTTAACCAATACAATGTAAACCTTAAATTCCAATCCGGTGGGCGGTGGGATATGTGTACTTAGTTGGGGTCAATGTTAAGGGTTAAAGTTGTAACGTACACAATAGCTTACTTATTTCTATGAATGGTTACTTAAACCACAAATTGTATAGTAACTTACCATTGATTTCAAGCAATCCCAGTCATCGACGAGAGGCAATCCTGGAGACCTAACTTGGTTAAGAATAGAGGGCCCATTTTGCGGTCCATACAGAAGGGATCCGATGAGTTGGATGCTCTTATCCAAGTGGACACGGTGATTTGTTTTGTCCATTATCTCCTTCAAGACTTGGCGCTTTTCCGCAGAGCCATGTGAAGCTCTCTTGTACTACATACATACAAGAATTAATTTGTTACCTAAGACTTTCTAAACTAAAAAAGCAATGCTAGCCCTCTTTAGTTACGTTTTAGTGATTATAGTTTGGACATGGAAGTAGGTGATACCTTTTGCCATAAAAAGAGAAGATCAGCGTCTCTCTGGTTGACAACGCCTAATTCCTTGTCGTTTTGCAAGTGGTTGTTGGGAGGGAAGTTCTTGGTAGCAGGGTCAAAACCTTGGTACAAGTAGACCTTCTCAGATTTAAGGCTTGTGTTACCATACTCCATCACATGTGATCCCGCTGTGTACGTATTGAAGTTTGAGGTTCGATCTTTCACCTACAAACCAACCGCGCACGCTGAGTATATTATATAAATTTATTACTGATCACTTCAGAAGAAGCTAGCCTAGCTAGCTGCTACATTTATAATAACAAGGCTAGCTAGCTAATGTTAGGATGGAATTTGAGGCTTACACTCTGATATTGTTGCTCTATAGTTTCCTTCTTCAGGTTGTGTGTCTCGCTGCAAGAAAAAGAGAGAGACCGAGTTGTAAGCTAGTTTTCAATAATTTGTCAAGTGATGGAACGAATTTTGTATATAAAGCTAGCTAGCTGGCCGGCGAAATGAATAAATTGAGATGGTACCTATCCTCCATCCAGGCAATGCTATACAAGTCACCTAGACATGTAATGTATTCAGGTGGGGGTGCAGGCTCCATTCCAGGGCAGTAGGTACCCCAGCTACTCTCTTGAGCGTTGGATGCCGTTGTTACGTATATTTCTAGGTCCTCCGGCATCATACCTTCGAAAATACTCCCGCTTTCGCAAGCTTCGATGTACAACACCTGCATACATACATTATATAGTTATATATATATATATTAGCCCTTACTTTTTTTATTGATGAAAATTAATCAAGTTAATTAGAAGAGATACCATCTCCTTGTATGTGTTGGATTGATGCTTCTTGTTCAATGTTTGGATGAAATCCTTGGCAAAGACAAAGGGTAAATTGGGCATACCAAGGACGCCAGGGCCTCCATGGTCAGAGTAGTAAATGAAGATCCTATCATTAGGCTTGCTGTCGATCACCTTCCCGCTTCCACCTTTCACACCATTCTTATCCCCAAGAATGACTGCGTACAGATTCTGAGCGGTGATGTTGTCTCCCGTGTAGTCCTTGGGGACGCCCTCGTACACATTACTGCCCTGGGGGTGATTGATGATGACCCCAGGCCTTGGATTGAGGGCGTTGGCGGCAATGTCGTCGTACATGAACACCACAATGTTGTCGTCTTTCAAACCCCCCTTCTTTAGTATCTGATACGCGTGGCATACATCCGCCTGCACGTACTCAAACACCAAACAAACTCTACCATATATTACTTAATTGCTAGCTACATCATAGATATCTCGATCTACAACAATATTAATAAATAAATAAATAAATAAAATTACAAAGTGGTAGAAAATAGATATATTAATCGAGTTAGTAATCAAGTGGTGGCAAGCTGGTTCAAGATTAATTTTCACTTGATCCGGTAAGTACATGTACACAAAACCAAACCAGCAGAAAATTAAAGCTAGCAAATTTGAAACAGAAATATCATACAGCAGAAAATTACCACTTAGCCCTTTTTTCTATATTAATAAAACGCTCCCTTGAGGGGCCGGAGAGTCCGGCCCCCTTCTACCAAAAAAAAAAAAAAAATTACATGCATGAAAACTCCCAATTTAATTTCTGTAAAGAATCATATCATACAGGATTATTAAAATTGCAGAGGTATATTATAGAGAAGACGTACCTGATGCCTGTAATTGCCATAACCCTTGGAACCGGCGACGAGCACCGCCCATCGGGTGACGTTGTCTTTCTCGGCCTCGGCTAATTCCGCCGCCGGCATCCTCAGAATGGACTCCCACCGCCCGCCGCCTCCTTGCACAACCACCGCCGCCACAAAAAAGACTGCTATAATCAATCTCATCATCATCATCGGAAGAATTGATCGATCGAAGAAGATGATGAGAATTGTGGTTGCACTTTGCAGCTGAGAGAGAGAGAGAGAGAGAGAGAGAGAGCTGGATGGATTAATATAGTGAATCGGTGGGAGATATATTAATTGTTGAGTGTGGCAGCAAAATACGTAAATCCTAAATATGCAATCAACCTCACAAAACGAAAAATAGGAAATTAGAGATCGATGGAGCATTGGAGCAAGCAGCACCAGCAGCAGCATGCAAAACCACAGCCTGACACGTCGATGATATTGCAAAGTGGTGGGCCCCTCGTAGTACAAAATAAAAATGGCGTGGCGTGGCGTGCTGTGCTGCCCCTTCATGCTTCGTGCTTAATTAGCTTTAATTTAATGGAATTGTAACTGCAAATTTAATACTTGATTAATTCCTTTCCCGCAATATAATCAAGATAATTCTCCATCATAAATTGCGTCAAGCTATGTCCATGCATATACACCGTACTCCGTAGTATACAGTGGGGGAACTATGTAGGGGCGGGTATGGGCCATGGTCCCCCAAATAAAAAAAAAATTATTTTACGCGTATTAGTAATGAGGCGCAATTTTCGACTGCTCTGAGTTCGTTCTTCCGCTCCTCTTCGACTCTTCGTTTCTTGTCCATAGGTGCGGTCATCAATGGGATTCAATACCATCCTTTTCGACTCTTCGATTTCTTCACAGTTCACACAAAACTCCATTAAAGGAGTTCCAAATTCCAGATTTGCAATGCCATCCTCAACCCTAGTCCCTCAAATCCGTCTATTGCTCTCAATCTCATCCTGTCATTCAGATCCAGTCGAGGCTGTCGAGAGATCCAAATTCCGAGTTGTTGTTCCGTACGTACTTCGATTGTTGTTCGACACTTCGACTTCAAATCTCGCCAGTCGCGGAGTTGCCCGTCGATTCCGCCCTTGCCTCGGCGGCTCGGCCTCCAGCGGTCCGGGCGTCCAGCAAACGACAAGACCTCTGAAGAAGAAGACCTCTGAAGACGACACTCTGCACTGCAGTAGACGTCACTCAGCGTCTCAAGAGGTTACGCCGCCCTAAATCCCTAATTAATGAATTTGATTTAATGAATTTCTAGTTAATTTGGTTTACTGCATTTGATTTCATGATTTGGTTATTTGGTTAACTGTATTTGGTTATTTGATTTACTGAATCTCTGGTTATGGTTAGACGACACTCTGAATTTGATTTCATGATTTGGTTATTTGGTTATTTGGTTTACTGCATTTGTGCATTATGCCATTATCAATGTGAAATTGAGATTTGAGATTACTGAATTGGTTTACTGATTTGGTTAATAGGGTACTGAATTCAATTTAGTTAATTCAATTACGAACTTGATTACTGATTAAAGATTATCTTTTAGTGTTTAGATGTTTATTGAACTTCAGACTGAGATTACTAATTAATTTACTATCTTCATATCTTGTGATCTACTAATTAATTTACTATCTTCAATTCTATGTGGTCTACTAAGTTGCAATTTATACTGATTACTATTTCAATTAGTTTACTAGGTTAATTTACTATCGAGATTGACTTCAATTGGTCTACTAAATTAGTAAATTGTAATTTAATCTCATTGATAATTTAATAGGTTAATTTTATGTAATTTGTACTATGTAATTCAGTAATTGAATAAATTGATTCCGATTGTATACTTAATGACTTTGTCTTTTTGAAAGAGCGTAGAGTTCAATTCTAGTAATTTGTATGCTTATAATGTAATACATTGATTGATAATGGGAAAAAAAAAATTTGGCCCCCCCATTACTTAATTCCTGGTTCCGCCCCTGGTAGTATATATGTGACTAATAAAAAAAGCCAACGCGCTTCCTCACGCGCGAACTAGGGCGATTTTTTCAGCGATTAGGGTTTGAACGCTCGTGCTCATGGGCGACACTTCCGACGGCCCCTACTAGGGTGCCTGCTCCCTCTCCGGGGGAAGAACAGATGCAAGTTGATGGGAACAAGTGCATTGCTAACGCTTCGAATGGTGGTCGAACTGTTACACCGCCGGCGAGGTCATGGAGCGATCTTGTAAGAGGGGATGAAGGGGACGAAAGAATGGTCCTTTCCGATGAATTTTTGAAGGGCAAGGTTGTGATGACCTTTCCCGATGGCGAGGATGGTGATCCCGTCTTCCAGGTTGAGAATGAGGTTTTTCAGGCTCTTGCAACCGTGTGGGAATCATCGCTTATTGTGAAACCGTTGGGCGGACTGATTCTGCATGTAATAGCTGCGGTTTTTAAGGATATTATCGATTTTTTCTCGGATATCTTTTTAACCTTTTTGTCCGTTTTAACGCTAAATCCAATATTTTTGTTGGAGATTAAAGCCTAGAAAATTCTTGGTGATATCCTAAAATAAAAAAGAAATGATTTTATGGATCGGTGTGAATTCTAGGATTTTTCAGTGGAAAAAAAGAATATTTATTGGATAAGCCGTCTTTTTAATTATGTACCGGAAGGATTTTAAAATACGAAACGGAAGCCTTAAAAATTGAAAGTAGCAAGATAAAATCATGGAAAATTGATTTTATTGGTCTACATAATTTACGGGATGTTTTTCGTTTAGTAAGTTTTTCCAGCCGAGGTACATAATTTTACCGCTTTAACGCGAGTCCCGTTCCGAGACGGGTTTTGTTTTAAACCGCCTCTCATTTGCTTAGTGGGGAAGGAAAGAAAGAGATAAGATTTGAGGGGGTGGGGGCTCGTGCCTTCTTCCACAACATATCTTCAATTGCCTCGTCAAAGTCTAAACAACAAAGAGAAGGACGGAACGACGACTGGCTCGGGGGAGATGGAATCCGAATTCTTCATCGCCGGCTGTCTCCTCAGCCCATCATCATCATCATCATCATCATCTACTTCCTTGCTAAAAAGTGATGCGTGGCTGCTGTTAGAAGAAAACAGGACCGGGGAAAGAATCAGGCGGAACGACGACGAACTCGGGGACTCCTACACCACCGGCAATCGTTCCCGCCACTTCCCAGCCACCTTCCACCTCTTCTTCTTGCTTTGTTGCTGCTGTAAGGAAGGAGCCGAACCAACGAAGAGAATCATGGAGGAGCGGCTGGCTCGGGAGAAAGAAGACATCACCGCCGGTCACTTTTCGACCACGCCGCGCGACGTCGCCGGCGATCGGTAGCTTGTCCGACCACCACCAATGGCAAGGGCCGCTGTCGGGCAACGCCCAGCCACCCTCGGGCTCAATGATCGAGCCACACGAGCCATGGGCTCGAGTGAAGGTATATACGATCGAAATTAATTAGCGGTTTGATTGCGGAGCCACCGCAAGGGCCTTTCGGTGCCGCTTTGCTAATTAAACTTATGATTTTTATGATCTTGACGTTAATACGGTTCTACAGGTTCGAACCGCTCGTGAAACGGACGTCCGGATCTTCCGTTATAGCGAAGACAAGTTTTGGATACCGATTGTCAGGTAAAGGACTTCGGATAATTACTTGGGATTCGTCGTTAATCCGTTTGAGCTGAAATTTGGTAATCTTTTAGAATTGTTGCTGATGAACAATTTTTATTTAGAAAATTGTTTCAAAAGAGAAGCGGATAATTAGTTATAATTCCGCCAAGATGGCTCCTTGAAGCATGATAATTAAGGATTTATTATATATCGATATTCGGAAATTAAATCGTTTATCGATTAGGAAGTTGTGGGAGTTGAGAATACAACTAAGAAGTATTTCTGTGAGCTCGTTGCTGAGAAATCCTTTGGTTATATTTGTCAGAGGGATGATACAGATTACTGTTGGAATTGCTAAGGACGTCGAGCACGCCTTATAAGGCAAGTGGACGATTCTCTCTTGCGTTATTGTTATTAAATGAGGAATTGGATCCCATTTAATATTTGCGTTGGGAACAACTTGTATGATTAATAAAAATATGATAGGTTGTTATATTTGTTAGAAATAATGACCATGTTGTTTATTCAGTTTTGCGGTAGAACTGGATTTAGGTCCGTTATGGGTGACCTTGTATGCTGTCTCATGCTGAGACTTTGTTGTGATTAAGATAGTTCAGGGAGTGGTTTTATACCCTCTCTTTAAAACAATATTACATTAGGAGGGGCCTAATCCTAATGGTGAGTCATGACTCTCTTCCCCTACTCTTCGCGTGAGAGGGTTGATAGGCACTCTAGCTAAGTGCAGGTTCAGCATGGTGTAGTGTAGACGACCTGGTAATAGGCCTCTGGGATCTCTACCTCACCATATGCAAAATGAAAGATCAAGGATAACTTAAGTCTTATGATCTTGGTGTTGAGATGATTATGGATGAAACAGACCCTCTAATCTCTACAACATCGGGACTCGTGCTATTTGGGTTGTTCAAGGATGAAATAAGCCCTCTGACCTCGGTAGCATTGTGTTCCTTCGGCAGTAGTTCGGGCCGATTAAAAGCTACCAACTTGTTGTGAAAAGTTTTGAAAGTAATATAAGATAAGTGCGTTAGGCACATTAATATACATGAATGGTTCGTCCAGTCGGAAAGCCATTCTTACACCCGGTTATGAATGATCCTTAATCAAACTTTGATTAAGTCAATCTGATTAGTCGACGGAGGCCTTTTAAAATGTGATGTGATTAATATGAGTTCCCATCAATTGTTTATGCTTCTTAAAGAAACCACAAGCGGTGGTGTTCTCTCTCTTGTTTATGCAAGACTTCTTCTTATTCTCTATAAGACTGCTAACTGTTGGATCATAATCCGAGCCTAATCGGATTTTGGATGCCAATATGTTTAGTTACAACCATAAGAACCAAGTTAGTTTCCCCGCTTGCTAGTCTATCATTAGACTAACCCGTCCATCTTCTTTTCTTTTATATGGTCGGCTGGTGTCCATCGTTGTATACGATACATCAGGTTCTTCTTGGAAGTTGATTCAAGAGGCGGATTCAGATGTTTGAAGCTCCAGAAGTTGAAGAAAGGTTTTCAATGGTTATACTTGAGTGAAGATCATGGTTGAACTACTTCAAAGTGAAGCTGAGTTTCAGAAATAAGAGCTTATGGAAGACTGGATGAAGATTTTGTTTAAATAGAAGGTTGTGCTATTTATTTAATCTTTTTGGATTAAGGTTTGTATAAGACCAATTGT
Organism: Fallopia convolvulus; assembly: GCA_964016875.1. NCBI lineage: Eukaryota > Viridiplantae > Streptophyta > Magnoliopsida > Caryophyllales > Polygonaceae > Fallopia > Fallopia convolvulus. The sequence goes on from OZ024731.1 coordinate 58,431,677, forward strand.
ATTTATTCCGCTGTAATGTTTGTTTTAGTTTGTTCAGTCAGTTTAAAGCCTTGGGTAGCTTCGGTTTAGTCGTAATCGAGGTTATTGGCGGTAATACCTCCAGGGTAGGAAAGAGGGTGTTACACCGCATGCTGTTATGGATAGGAAGCTTCGAGAATTGTGGAGCCCTAGTGGGAAGACTTCAGTTGCGGATCTTCCGAATGGCTACTATGTGGTTAAATTCTCCAATGAAGCTGACTATTTGAAAGCACTTATGGGTGGACCATGGATGGTGTTTGGGAACCAGTGGCGGATGCACGTTGGGCCTAGTGGGGGCTATATCCCTCACTGGATTTTTAAAAAAAAAATAATTAAAATATATAAAATATTAGTATTAGTATAAAAAGTGTGCAAATATTACTAGTATTATACATACAAGTGATTGAACATGTACTATATATTGTCAAATATAATTAAATCGTCCCATCCTTCAACTAGCAAACATTTTTTTAATGAAAAAAGGGTCTCATATACAAAAAAAAAAAAAAATTATACAAAAAATACAAAATTTTATTAAAAAATACAAAATTTTCTGTACAAGTAGAAAAATACATTTTTTTTGTCTTGTAACCAGGAATTTAGCCCCCACAGGGGCGAATTTCTGGCTCCGCCCCTGTTGGGAACTATCTGATTATTCGGCCTTGGCGTCCGGAATTTAATCCTTTCACGGATGTCACAACTACTACACCTGCTTGGGTTAGACTTTCTGGATTACCTATGATTTTATATGAAGAGAAAATGTTGATGACATTGGCCGCTGGGATTGGTACACCTATTAAGGTTGACAAAAAAACAATGTTCTCCAATAGGTGTAGGTTTGCCCGGATTTGTGTTGAAGTAGATATTACGAAACCGTTAAAGGGATCGGTCACGGTGAATGGATGCAAATTCCACGTGGAGTATGAAGGGTTGCATATCATTTGCATTAAATGTGGTAAATATGGGCATCAGGAGGGTAAATGCCCGTCCAACCAAGCGGTGCATGCTAGCCCTAATGAAGCCAACCAGGCTGTTGTGGTGCAACCGACTCCGCAGCCCACGCCAGGTCCAACAGATAACGAGCCTCGGTATGGACCGTGGACGGTAGTACAGCGTCGTCGACGAGGGAAGATGTCTTCTAATGCTGGTGGTGCTATGCCCAAAATTGATGACAGCCGAACTGCTGGTGCTACTAATAATGTCGTAGGTGCTGCTATTAATGGGGCTAAACTTCCTAAAGATTCAAGCAAGAAAGACATGGTGAATTTTGTCACACAAGCGTCTAAAACAGACCAGAAGCAAGTAGCTGACAGGAATAAACAAACCAGGTCTCCTAAGTTCAATGTTTCGAATTATGTTCCTACGTTTTCTACTCAGAAATTGCCGGCTAATTCCAGTGCTGTTGTAGCGTCCACCTCAGCAAATAAATCGTCAAAGAGGAATGCAAAAAAGAAGGGCAAACAATCTATTATTCCTTCTCTTGATCTTACAACACCACAATTAAGCAATACGATGGGTAAACGCCCACGCACAAATGAGGAGCCTTGCTTTGAGTTTTCTACTAGTGGTCAACCGCAGGGAAATTCGGATACAGCTCCACTTCCAGAAGATATTATGGTCATGCATGTTAGTAATATTTCGAGTACGCCTTTGCCAATGAATGCTGAAAATGATCAAAATCACAACACGACTGCTCTGGGGGTGACAGCCCTGGCGCCACAGTCTCAACAGTCCGGGTTTGTAGTGCCCGTAAATTACCCCGGTTGTTAATGAATTGCCTCTTCTGGAATTGCTTTGGGGTTGGTAAACCCGGCTTCCGACGAGCGGCGAGGTATATGATTCGTCGTCATAAAGTTGATGTTATGGCTATTTTTGAACCAAGGATCTCTGGTCAACTGGCTCAGGATGTTTGCAACCGTCTTGTTTTAAAGGATTGTGTTCGTATAGAAGTTGTTAGAATGGAGGGTGGTGTTTGGCTCCTTTGGAATAAAGAGCGGGTTAATCTACAAATTATTAATCTCTATGATGACTTTATTCATGTTGTTGTTACTAGCGGAATGAACAAGTTTCATTTAGTTCCTATTTATGCGCCGCCTTCACACGGGCGACGGGTGCGCTTTTGGAAGAAACTCACAGATGTTATGAAAGCTTTTACTGAACCTGTTTTGATAGGAGGAGATTTTAATTGTATCCTACATACTTCTGAGCGACGGGGAGGTTCTGGCCGACTCTCTGAAGAATCCCCTCAGTTTATTCGTATGGTGCATGACTTGGGTTTAACTGACATGGGTTTTTCTGGTCAGGCGTTCACCTGGGCCCGTGGAAATTCAACCCGAACCCTTGTTGAAAAGCGTTTGGACCGGGTCTTTACCAACATTGTTGGCCGACTCTTATGGCCTGAGGCCGTGGTTAGGCATCTCCCTAAACTTTCTTCGGATCACTCTCCACTTCTACTCTCTTTGGAGCCTGTGATTCAGAGTAACAGAAGTCGACGCCCTTTCCGTTTTGAAGCAGCGTGGTTAACACACGCTGATTTTCTCACTTTTATTCATGATTCTTGGAAACGAGAGGTTGGTACGGTTGATGCTCTTGTTGACTTGAAGGAGAAGCTGATTGATTGGAACCGGTCTGTCTTTGGAAATATTCACCACACTAAGCACAGCTTGATTGATCGGCTTGATGATATTCAACAACGTCTGGCTGTGGGACCTTCGGATAGCCTCCTTCAGTTAGAAGCTGAACTTAGGAAGGAACTGGAAATCACTATGGAACGAGAAGAGCTACTTTGGTTGCAGAAATCTCGTATTGATTGGCTTAAATCCGGGGACCGCAATTCACGATTTTTTCACACTTCTACCATTGTCCGAAGGCGTAGAAATCGGGTAGACACTGCGTGATGCCAATGGCCATTGGATTACTGAGAAAGACCAACTGGAAGCCTATGCAATTCAGTTTTTCCATCAATTGTATACCTTGCCTGCCAATGAATGTTTGCCTAATGCGTGTAGCAGGGGTGATTTTGGAAGCAGGAACCTGGGCACAGTTAGATTCCCCAGTGACTGATGAGGAGATTTTCAGAGCGTTGAAAATGATGGGTTCGATAAAGGCCCCAGGGATTGATGGGTTTCAACCAATATTCTTTCAGAAATGTTGGTCGACAGTTGGGGACTCACTTTTGACCTCTGTTCATGCGTTTTTTGCTTCTGCTGTCTTACCGCCTGATTTGAATGAGACTCTGATTGTTCTAATTGCTAAGGTGGATGAGCCGGAACAGATAAGCCAATTCCGATCCATCAGTCTCTGTAATGTCCTTTACAAGGTCATAACTAAGATTATGGTCAATCGAATGCAGGTGGTTCTCCCGAGACTGATTGGCCCCATGCAGGGAAGTTTTCTGTCGGGTCGTCTGATTACTGATAATATTGTGCTTGCTCAGGAGGTTCTTCATTCTATGAAACGGAAAAGAGGAGTCAAGGGGTGGATGCTTTTAAAACTTGATCTAGAGAAAACTTATGATAGCCTTCGGTGGGATTTCATTGAAGACACTCTGAGTGATGCTGGTTTCTCGGCTGTTTGGATTTCTTGGATTCGAACTTGTCTGCATTCCACGTCGTTCCGTCTACTATGGAATAGGGAGGTTACCTCGTATTTTACGCCTTCCCGGGGCGTCCGACAAGGTGATCCGATCTCTCCTTATTTGTTTGTGCTTTGCAGTGAACGCCTTAGTCAGATTATTTCCCGTGCTGTTGCTGATAAGCGATGGATACCTGTTTCTCTTTCTCGTGGGGGCCCAAAGTTGTCACATATTCTATTCGCAGATGATATTATGTTGTTTGCGGAAGCCTCTGTTCAGCAAATTAAGATCATTCAGGATTGTTTAGACAAGTTTTGCTCTTCCTCAGGTCAAAAGGTTAGCATTACAAAATCTAAACTGTTCTTTTCGCCTAATGTTTCCAGAAACCTGGCACAAAGAATCAAAGCGGAGTGTGGCTTCCCTATTACTCATGATTTTGGTAAGTATTTAGGAATGCCGATGTTTCATGATCAAGTTAAAACCGATACTTTATCTCCTCTTTTAGAGAAGATTTCAAAGCGTCTCCAAGGGTGGCAGGGTAGATTTCTCAGTCTTCCTGGCCGGGTTACCCTTGCTAGATCAGTGTTAGCTTCCTTGCCAGTTTACACGATGGCTACTGTGATCTTGCCTAAGGAAGTGTGTTCTAAAATTGATGCCCTAACCCGCAATTTTATTTGGGGCGGTAGTGAGGGTAGAAATCGAATCCATCTTGTTAATTGGGAAGAAGAGAGTAAACCTAAAGAATGTGGAGGCCTTGGTATTAGAGCTATGCGAGAGCTTAATGTTGCTCTTGTTGGTAAGTTGAGTTGGCGTTTTTTGACGGAATCGAATAAATTGTGGATTGATGTGCTTCGGGCCAAATACATTCGACCGTCAAGCTCGCTTTCTATGCCTAAATCCTACATTTGGAATAGCATTGTTCTGGGAGTTAAGCAAGTTGTGATCCCCGGTTCGAAATGGTGCATTGGTAATGGTCGATCGGTCCGCTTTTGGCTCGATCCATGGCTTCAGGACTGCGGTCTTCTTGAGCTGACTACTGCTCCAATTAATGAGGAATACCTTCAGATGACTGTGGCTGATTACTGGACTGTTGGTGTTGGATGGAAGTGGGAATTAATTAGTCATGCCCTCCCTTCTACTAGTCTTATGCGGTTAGCTTCGGTTGCTGTAGATGATACTGAAGAGGCGATTGATGTTTTGACGTGGAAAAACTCGCCATCAGGTCAATACTCGGTTAGCGGGGCCTATCTAATTGCTGAGCCTCCAAGGAATTTGATTGAAGTTGATCGAGTTATGTACAAAGCTATTTGGTCACTCAATGTCACGGAACGTGCTCGGTTCTTCGCTTGGTTGGCCATAAAGGGTGTTATTCTTACAAACCAAGAGCGGGTTCGACGCCACTTTGCAACGGATGCTATGTGTTCTATATGTTCTACCGAGGAGGAGTCGCTGATCCACCTTCTACGCGATTGTGACATCACAAAGCGTTTTTGGGAAGATCTTCACCCTCCTCTTGCCAGGGAAGTTTTTTTCGAGTCTAATTTCGCCTTTTGGATTCGTTCAAATATTTCCTGTAATCAAGCACATAGAAGTGGTGGAGATTGGAATTGTATCTTTGCTACTGCTATCTGGTGGATTTGGAAGTGGCGTAATCATTATGTTTTTGAAAATGCTACTTTTTCAGGCAATCGCTCTATGTGGGTGTTGGAGCAAGTGAGTGAGTATGCTAGGGCGTGTTCCTTGAATCAGTTTAGCTTGGCTGCAAATAAAAGAGAGGAACGGTGCATAATGTGGACTAGACCGGCGGAATCGTGGATCAAGATCAATACAGATGGGTCGGTTCGCGCTGATGGGACGGCTGTTGCGGGAGGAGTGATTCGCGACAGCGATGGCCAATGGCAGGTAGGATTTGTCCATTATATTGGTATTTGTACTGTTCCTATGGCTGAGCTTTGGGGCGCCCTTCACGGTCTTCGTTTAGCTTGGGATCGGGGGTATAGGAGGGTTTGTTTAGAAATAGATTCACAACTTGTGTGTCTGTTTCTGGGTAAACCTGTGGATCGTTACCATCCCTTATTCAGCTTGGTATCTCAATGCCAAGGCTTCATTCGTAGGAACTGGGTTGTCCAGATCCGACATATTTATAGAGAGGCTAATTATGTTGCTGATTTTCTAGCTTCCTTAGCGTTTTCTTTTAGCATAGGATTTCATGTATTGCTTGACCCGTCGGAGGGTGTTTTTACTTTGCTTAATGATGATGTAAGGGGTTGGGCTATCCCCCGCTTGCTGACTACTTAGCCCATTTTTATTATTAATAAAATTCCTCCTTGAGGGGCTGGAGAGTATCGCCTCTCCTTCCACCAAAAAAAAAGTATACATGTGACTAGATTAAGTAAGATTCGATCAGCATATTATCCATATATATATGATATATCCAACTTCATTCAAACTGATTTCACTCGCACATATTTTTTTGTTAGTTCACTCGCACATATTTAAACTCATAAATAGTATATATTCGAATTCAATTCATAATTACATAAGATTTTTGTATACACTCATATATATAGATCGTAATACGGTCTTTTTGCAAATGGTAAAACGGGAAGAAAGTACAAAGCAACTTCTACCTTAAAAAAAATACAAGTGTAAAATATAACATGCTTCGTATTAAATTTCCATGGGCTAATATATTATAGAAGGTCAAGGAATATCATTATTTTTTTAATGTAAATATGTTGTTAAGATACATGTATTTTTAAAATTAAAAATATAATTCATAATAATTGATTTCATCTTAAAAACAAATTTAAATAGATAATAAAGTATTTAATATAAAAAATTAAAATAATACAAAATTAAAAATATGCGATGGGTTTGAAATCGTCTGCTGACGTAAAAAAATACAACTTTAATATATAATTATAGTAACTTATAATAACATAATGTAGGATATTAAACTCACGTGTAACATGGGTATTTGCACTAGTTGCAAATAATTATAAACAAAAACATTATTTTAAGAAGATAAATATAGAATAAATTTCAAAACATTATTGATAAATTAACAAACTAATGAGCAAAAGTAACTAAATACCCAATTTAAGGAAGCCACTTATATGTTGGAAATTATGATTCTAAACCGAGATAAAGAAGGTGGTTTGAAAGCTTTAGCTTCACATCTTTTTTCGCTGATGATATGATATTTTTACCCATGGTAAATTTACATGAATGCTCTACATTAATTGATTTTCTCAGTAAATCTAAAGGAGCATCTGATCGGAAAAGTCATCTAGCAATTTCAGAAGTTTGTTTAAGGCTTAATGTACCACGTCTGCGGGATTCGATTGCTTTGGTAATAGTAGCTTCTAGTTCACCTTCGAACCGATCTAATATTAGTGTTTGGACTTTTGTATTTTATTATGTAGTTTATGTAATCCGTCCAGCATGATTGCTTTTGCGGAAATACTTCTATAATAATATACAAATTTCCTTTCTCAAAAAAAAAAAAACTAAATACCCGGTCCAGCGGGCCGGTCTTTAAACAGGCCCAAGTTCATTGAAGTGATAAACAGCGCCCTAGGAAGGAACCAGAACCAGAACCAAAACCAGAGAGAGAGAATCAGGACGGAACAACGGACTCGGGAGAAAGAAAATCGAATTCTTCACCGCCGGCGTATCTTCTCTGCCTCGTCAAAGTCTACAATTTCGTCTCCAAAATTGGTCGGTTTGAACTTGCCGTTCTCAATTGAATTTTGTTTCATAATGTCAACCGTTGTTCATATTCCTGAATTGAGTCTGAGAATCATGTTTAGATTGATTGACTATGAACTATATGTCACTAATGGCATTAATTTAAGGGTGTACTTGCCTACTAAAAAGAGTAGTGTGCATTGCGTGCATTAATGCATTTGATTCAAATTGGGTTGACAATGAACTCTCTACTGTCTTACCCTTGTCTCTTTTTATCCCCACTCTGATTTATAATGCTTTGATCCTTATAGTTGTTTTCTTTCTTTGCAATGTTGACTTAGCTTGAATACGATCTTTGCAGATTGGGCTGATAATTTACAAGATTCTTTCTTTGCAATGTTGACTTAGACTTGTTATGGTCTGAAAGAAGTTGGGATGTGTAGTGTACGTGCTTCTTTTGCACAAGTTGGGATTAGTGGTTTGAAAAACAAAGCCCATCAACCCGTGGCGATATGCACTCGCTTCTTCAACTGAGCTTTTTGAGAAAAAGAACATAATATTGGATAGATGGGCACATTGAAGTTGCGGAATCTTCTGAGGTCATGCACCGCTACGAGATCTCAGAAACAGGGCAAAATCATCCACCAAAAGATAATCACACAGGGCTTTCAAGGCCACATCCCGCTATGCAAATGCCTGATGAATTTCTACTTCTCCTGCCACTCCTTCAAGCACGCCAAGCTCGTTTTCAACACCATTGAGCAACCGCAAGATGTCACTCTCTGGAACAGCCATCTAGCAGCTTTGACCAAGAACTTCATGTTTTCTGACGCTCTTCAACTTTTCGAGCGGTTTGTGAGCTACCCTTATCTCAAGCCTGACAGTTTTACGTATCCTAGTGTGCTCAAGGCTTGTGGTGGATTAGGAAGGGTTGCTTATGGAAATTTGGTGCACGCCCTTGTGATTAAAAGTGGGTATTTTTCCGATGTGGTGATTGCGAGCTCCATTGTTTCTATGTATGCAAAATGTGGCGTGTTTCAGCTTGCAATCAAGCTGTTTGATGAAATTACTGACAGAGATGTTGCTTGTTGGAATACCATTATCTCCTGCTATTTCCAAGATGGGCAGTTCGAGAAAGCCTTGGAATTGTATGAAGAAATGAAGGGTTTCGGGTTCAAGCCTGACTCGGTTACATTAACAACTGCAATCTCCTCTAGTGCTTGGCTTTTGGATTTGGAGAGAGGGAAGCAGATTCACAGGGAATTGTTGCATGATGGATTTGTTCTGGATGATTTTGTTAGTTCTGCTCTAGTTGATATGTATGGAAAATGTGGATGCTTGCAAACAGCTATTGAGGTTTTTGAGCAGATTTCTAGAAAGAGTGTGGTGGCTTGGAATGGCATGATTTCAGGATACAGCTTGAAAGGTGAGAGTAAATCATGTATAGAGCTCTTCAGAAGAATGAACGGGGAAGGAACTAAACCTACATCAACTACTCTTCGCAGCTTGCTAACAGCTTGTTCCCGGTCTGCATCACTGCATCATGGACTGTTTGTTCATGGATACATGGTTAGAAATTTTATAGAGCCCGATATTTTTATCAGCAGCTCACTCGTAGATTTCTACTCTAAATGCGGGTATGTGAGATCTGCTGAAAATGTGTTTCACTTTATGCCCCATGCAAATGTGATTTCCTGGAATGTGATGATTTCTGGATATTTGACGTTAGGATCTTATCATAAAGCTATTAGCATGTACCAAGAATTGAGAGAAGCCATGATAAGACCAGATCCGTTCACACTTACTAGTGTCTTGAAAGCTTGTTCACAGTTAGCTGCTATTGAACTTGGAAAGGAGATTCATGAATGCATAATTGAGAATAAGTTTGTAACTGATGAGGTAGTCATGGGGGCTCTACTTGACATGTATGCCAAATGTGGAGCAATGGAGGAAGCCCTGAAAGTGTTCAATCAGCTGCCACAGAGAGATCTGGTCTCTTGGACCTCAATGATTGCGGCTTATGGATCTCATGGTCGGGCCTTTGAAGCTATAGAGCTGTTTGAGAGGATGCAACTGTCAAGTGTTAGGCCAGACAGAGTAACCTTTCTTACTTTATTGAGTGCTTGCAGTCATGGGGGATTGGTCGACGAGGGTCATTTCTATTTTCATCAGATGCAGACTCATTATGGTATCCAGCCCACGGTTGAAATCTATTCTTGCTTGATAGACATCCTTGGACGTGCTGGTAGATTGCAAGAAGCTTATGATATCCTGAGAAAGGAGCCATTAATTAGGCACGAACCGGAGCTACTGAGCACACTGTTTTCTGCTTGCCATTTGCATGGGGCTTTGCAGCTAGGGGAGGAAGTTGCAAAACAACTTATGGAATCTGATAGTGAAGATCCTTCAACCTATGTTATCTTAGCAAATTTTTATGCTTCACTTAAGCAATGGGATTTGGCGAAAAAAGTGAGACTTAAAATAAGAGATCTAAAATTGAGGAAGACCCCAGGATGTAGTTGGATTGAGATTGACAAGAAGATCCACATGTTCCTTGTTGAAGATAAATACCATCTGCACACAGAGGCTATATATGATTGCCTAGCAATCCTTTTGAGTCACATGGAGAGGGGTGAAGTAGTCGATTTGCAAAATGAATAGGGAAAAAGGTCAGAAGAAGCCAATTTCCTAACTCCTAAGCTATTATGAATAGTTGATTTGTTTTCGATAAAATGTAGAACTGATATGTATATTTTTTAGGCGTGTAAGGATTAGTAGATGTGTAGACAAATGATTATTTTTGTTTGTTTTGTATTTCAATTTAATTATTAAAGGGGTGTACCATTCTCATAGCCGTTTTGGTAGAGAATCTTATCCTGATTGCACAATTGCACTGCAGTAGAGTCTCTGTAGGGAGCAGACTTGAGTCTCCTCATTAGATGGCGCCAGTTGCTGCAAGAGGAGAGGGAGCTGATCCGACTGATGCTCAAGCACAAAGCGCCCTATCAAGCCTTGCTGCCGAGAACCCTAAGTCAATCAACCTCAATGTCGTCGATCCACTCTTGAGCGCCGTAGCATGAGACCTAATGGCTCGATCAATATGATGCAACGCAGCACCAATGACTCAGAGTTGTACTATCATTCTGTTGGCCATCCATGGTAATGGTAATAATGCTTCGCTTGTTGGGATTGTTTCACATTGGCGGCCCCAACAGATTTGACACAATTACGACGACCTAAATTGTCCCTCACTCCCTCATTTTGTGAAGCGGAGTCTCCCCAGCTATGAAGGATCCTCAAAGTAATGTTGAAATCAATGTCCTTGACGAAATCAGTGGCCTTGCTGAACAACGTACTGAACTCGTTCATATTGTTATAACAACAGAGAGTCCACTGAGCTACATTTTAGAGGATGTCTATAATGGAAGTGATTTGGAGATGACGGAGGGTTTAAGGTGGATGTTTGATAGGCTCCGCCGGGAATCTTGGAATCAAAGTAGCAAGTTTGAGCGTTTTGAGGTGGGTTTTCGCTTACATTCTCTAGCATCTGAAACATCCAACAAGGCTGGGCATCTATTATTCGAATTTATCACTGAATTCGGAGACTTGATTCAATCGGTCTTACTTGACTCTGTAACCAAAGAAGTGAAGGCAGAGGATGTGAACTTGGAGTTCAAATGAGTATTTGAGTACGGGTATGACTATTGCTCACCATTGCGTCGTTGGCTAAACAGGTATCTCTCTCATGTTTTATGTGTTTTGAGTTGATTGGGTGCGTTTACTTTTGGGCCCTTAGATTAGTAGCATTGTGCATGGTACAAGTAGAACCACGCTTTTTTTTTTTTTTTTTTTTTTTTGATAAGGTAAAAATTAGGAGAACCCCTAAGGGGGTTGTCCTAGAGCATCCTTACGGATGAGAACTTGGAGTTCTACATTATCTATTGGGGTGTTGGCAGGAAAGTTGTGGCCCAGCTTGGCAATTTTGTCGGCCACAGCATTACATTCCCTACCAACATGACGAACTGAGAAGGTTTGAAAGTCTTGAAGAGATACCATGATATCCGTGATTAACATCTCTACTTCCCACGGGCATTGTCCTTTTCCATTAATTGCATTTATTATTGTGATATTATCCCCCTCTATTTCCAGATTCGTGATTCCTAATCTTTTCGCTTCTCGTATACCCTCTCGTAGTGCAATCGCTTCTATTTGTGTGACTGTGACTGGTCCATGTTTTCTAGTGCCTATGCTAACAGGTGTTCCTTCGTGATCTCTAATGATAAATCCCGACGAGGCCGTCAAGTCATTATACTTTGATCCATCGAAATTCAATTTGTAGTTATGTATACAGGGCTTTTTCCATTTGGGTGTGCCTCTTGTTCTTTTCCGATTTGGTTTTTTAGCTTGTTTTGGAGCTTCCTCATCTTCACTCCATTTCTTTGTTTTTTTCCATTGGCTAATCTGGTTCTTAATATGTCGTTCAAGATCTTGAATGAAGTCATTTGGTGTTTGTTGAAAAACTAGTTTGTTTCTTTGATGCCAAATACATCACCACGAGATAGCAAGGTCTTGGAAATCTTCTTTACCCAACTGTTGGTATAGGTCGTTTAGAATGACCATTATAGTTTTGTTATTAGCATCATAATTTCTCAATGTTGTCTCTGTTTTATTATTTATTTTTTTGACTATTTTATGAGTATGAGGACATTGGAGTAGTAAGTGCATTGTATCTTCATATGTGCAGAAACACATTAAACACCCAGGAGGGGTAGGGACCTGTTTTTCAAGCAATCTCGCTTTCGTGGGCAGTCCATTTTGTGATATCTTCTACAGAAAATTTTTAACTTTTGGAAAGGTATCTAACCTCCAAATCCATTCATTGGGATGCTTATTTTGATGTTGCACTCCTGATATCAATTCATATGCAGAGGCAGTCGAAAACCAACCATTTTTGCTAGGGGCCCAGTAGAGGCGATCTCGTATTACATTTTCCGGGATAGTGGTTGCCATGATTCGGTTTACTATATTAGGCGGAAGTATTGTGCTTAGCTCCTCATTTTGCCATTTCTTATCGGTCGTAATGAATTCTTTAACCAATGTTTGTTCGTTCGTCACATTAATGTCGAGTGCATGTTTACTCAGTGGTTCCTGTAGTAACCAATTGTCTGTCCAAAACTTAATTGATTCCCCATCGCCTACTTGCCATATTAGTCCTCTCTTAAATTCTTCTCTAAGGTGCATTAGTTTTGTCCATTGCCACGACGTATTTATTTGTTTTTGATATTCTAAGAGGTGCTTGTTTTTTAGGTATTTTTCATTCATTAATTTAACCCATATGTTATTTGGTTCTGCGAGTATTTTCCATAGTAGTTTCATCTGCATTGCTTTGTTCATATGTTCAGATTTTCTAATTCCAAGTCCTCCATAGGCTTTTGGTTTACAAATCTTGTCCCAGCCTATAAGTGGTTTATGATGTATGTCCTTATTCCATAGGAATGTTCGGTTTAATTGGTCAAGTTCTTTGTGCACATAACTTGGAAGCATGAAGCTTTGCATTGTATAGTTGGGTTTCGTTGCAAGGTTTGATCGAATAAGAATTGTCCGTCCTTCTTGAGATAGTGCGTTGGCTCTCCACTTAGTTAGCTGCGTTTTGGTTTTTCCTATTGTTTCCTTGAAAGTGTCTTGGTTGACTTTTCCATTGATTATCGGGCATCCTAGATATTTTTCCAGGTTTGTCATTGTTGTGATTCCTAGTGTTTGTTGTATTCTTGTTTTTTGTTGATTATCTACATTTTTGGAAACTTGGAAGGCGGATTTGTGATAATTGACTTTTTGTCCTGATATGGCATAATATTGCTCAATGATTTCTTTTGTTTTTGCACATGCGTTATGGTTTGATTTGGTAAATATTATGATGTCATCTGCAAAGGCAAGGAATGGGATTTTTGTTCCAGACCTAGCTAGGGTGAAACCTACAGTGTTTTTGTTTTGAATACTTGTTTCTTGTAATTTTCTGGCTAGTATTTCAGTGCCAAGGATAAATAGGAATGGGGATAGAGGGTCTCCTTGACGGAGGCCCCTCTCAGGTTTAAAGGGTTCAGTAGGGTTGTTATTGACAAGTACCGAGAAAGATACTGTTTGAACACAATCTTTTATCCATCCAATTAATTTATTGTCGAATCCAAATTTCTCAAGTACTGCAAATAAGAACTCCCAGTCTAATCGATCATATGCTTTTTCCATATCAAGTTTAACAGCAACCCAACCCTCTTTCCCTTTCTTTCCTTTAAAGGAGTGGAATATTTCATGGGCGATAAGGACATTGTCCTGAATAGAGCGCTTTGCTATAAATGATCCTTGGAGAGGGTGAATTATTTTCTGCATTACATGTTTTAGCCTTTCAGTTAGAACTTTTGCAATTATTTTATATATTGTCGAGCATAGGCTAATCGGTCGGTAATGGTTAGTTGTGTTAGGGTTCTCTTTCCTTGGTATTAGTGTGATGAATGTGTGGTTTATTTGTTTAAGGATTTTGCCAGAGTGGAAAAAACTCTTTACAGCTTTTGTAACCAATGGTCCTACAATGTTCCAGTATTTTTTATAAAATCCAGATGACATACCTCAGGGCCTGGAGATTTTTCTGAGTCAATATTCATTATTGCGTTTCGGATTTCTTCATTTGTTACAGGCTTGATCAGTTCCCTATTCTCTACATCTGAGATTTCTTTGTTTATTAGTCTAAGATATTCTTGTAGTAGTGTGCCATTTATTTGTTCCTTTTTATACCTTGTTTTGAAGTCTTGTCGTATTTCTTCTCTAATATTTTCTTCCCCGATAATTTGGGTTCCCTGAGCCGTTGTAATTTCTTTAATAATTTTCCTATTTCTTCTACCACTTGCAACTTTATGGAAGTATCCAGCATTTGTATCTGTGAATTTAATGTGCTTCGTTTTTGCTCTTTGTTTCCAATACGTTTTGTGAAAATTTAGTATACTTTCTTTCTTGTTTAAAAGTCTAATTTGCTTGTTTATGATTCTCTCTTCTGGGGATAGGAGAATTCTTTTTTGGATGTCTTGAAGTTCATTTTCTAGTTGTTGGAGTTGTTCAAAGGTATTGCCAAAGGTTTGTTTGTTCCATTTCTTTGCATGGGCTTTAAATAGTTGTGTCTTTTTAACTAACTGAAACATGTTTGAACCATTGAAGGATACCCTCCAAGCTTGTTTCACAACATTTCTAAAGTCTTTCTTGTTCATCCACATTTTTTCAAATATAAAGGGTTGGGCTTTAGCTATTGTACCGTTATTTAGTGTAATTGCAATTTTACTATGATCTGATGATGAGAACGCATAGTTCTTTGTGGCGATGTCTGGGAACCATTGTAAAATTTGGTCGCATACAAGGGTCCTATCTAATTTTTCATATATATTGTCAATTTCGGTTTTGTTTTTTCGCCATGTGAACTTGCTTCCTATAACCGGGATGTCTACGAGATCACAATCATTTTTAAATTTCATAAGTCGTTCAAATCTACTATTCTCGGGTTTTGCTCCACCTCTCTTTTCACTTTGGTTTAATATTTCATTGAGATCTCCCATGACAATTGACGGTAAGTTTGTTTGCTGAATTGTCTGTGTTAATTGTTGCCAAAAAATTTCTTTCTCATTTTCATGTGGGGGGGCATACACAAGAAAAATGGCAATCTTGTATTTTGTTATGAAATTGGTGTATTTTAAAGCTATGATTCTGGCCTCTTGAAACATTATTTCAATGCTTTCGTTGACAAGTTGGTGTTCTTTCCATAGTAAACAAATACCTCCTGCTCTACCATTGGCAGGAGACCAAACTATGTTATCAAATCCTGCTCGTCTCCAAACCTGATCTGATGGAATTTTTTCAGTTTTTGTTTCCACTATTGTCATTACTTGCACTCTCTCAATTTTGCAAAAAGAATCAATCTCTGGCCAAAATGACTTACGTCCTATCCCTCTACAATTCCATATGCTTACTTTCATTATGACACTTATAATTAGTTTGCCTCCTCACCGGCCAGTTTGTTATCAGGGTGTAGTATAGGTTTGTTATTTTTGTTAAGTTCATCTGTTCTCTGTGCCATTGTTTCTTGCACTTTAGTTTTTCCTTTTTCTTATAATGTTTCTTTCTAGCTAAAGGTGTCAAGAAGGTCACCCTTCTGTTCTTCCAATTTTCCTGGTTTTCTGCTCTAGTTTGTCTTATTTCGCAATGAGGTTCAATCATGTTATCCTCTTTATAAACTGTAGTAACTTTGTTCATGTTAACACCACTACTTAAGGTTTTCTCAACCATAGTGGAATGGGGTTCAATTTTTCTTTACTGGCACTTGAGCACCAAGCACAATAATCACAAGCAATTTTACAACTCCATATGCAAATTTCGTGACAATTTTCAAAGTGATTCATTACTTGGATTTGGCAATAATCATATCCAACCACTATTTTCCAACTGCTTTCAATTCTATTAAGGCATTCGTGGTTTTTAAATAAATAATACACAAGAGTGATCTTGCTAGCATTTAGAATCAAGATTCTTATTATCATGTTCATTCTCAACCAACAAAGATGGTTCCAAATTAACAACCAGACGTTGTTAGTTTCAGACACTAAATGTCCAAAAGGTTCAACAAAAAAAGACCAGCTTTCAACCAGTTTAATGAGGTGAGCTGCCTTATACAACTTGCTTTTTCCAATTTCTTCATCTTCCTTAGTCTCAAAAGGACAAGATAAACACTTGTTCATTTGAACACCACTACTTTTGGTTTCCTCAACCATAGTGGGTTCGGGTTCAGATTGTTCATGGGGGTTCAAGTACAAAATTTGTTCAATAGAGGGTTCTTTCTCATCAAGTCTAAAGAACTGGATAGGTTTCTTACCTTTCTTATCTTTCTCCATTAAACTGTCCCAAAGGCACAATACCAACATCGCCAAAATCGCATATATAGCAAGTAATCTATAGAAAAAGACTTTCAAATTACCACTACAGTTCGCATGAATTGAAGAACAACATGAATTAGTAAAGGACACAACTTTCACCCAACCCAAAAAGGTCCAATTAAAAGCAGAGATTAACACTATTGTTTGTTCATCAGATTTAGTATAGAGGAGATCGAGAATAGATAACCTGGGAAGCCAGGTGAGATGCCGACCAGCCCAAGCAACCATTCCAAAGTTATGGAAACTGTAGCCCTCCATACCGCTCCTCCTCCTATGAAGTACGTGGAGCCGCTCGCGCCACCACCCACACTTGTTGTCCTCCCCCGTTGCAAGTAAGAGACAACACCAAGGAAGATTGTCTTTGTGCCCCATCTCCATTAGATTGAAACTCAGATTTAGGGTTTTCTTCCAACCACCAGATCGGGATCTCCATGGAAGCAATTGGTACCACCGAATCAGCAGTGGCCTCCAACAAGTATTAACCAGCCTATTAATGGCATGCATTTGAGTCAATTTGACAAAGAACCCCCAAATTATCGTTCTAGGGTTTTGGTGTTCTTGATTGAGATTTGAGGTTGAGAATAGGGCAAGCCAAAGCTTGTGCTTTTGTCTTTGAAGGGAACGAATGCTGTCCTCCAGCGAAGGGTTTGATAAGAGATTTTTAAGAGGGGCATTTCCATTGAAATGGAATTCAAAGTTGTTGAAGATGGGTCGGGGGATACAGGGGCGAGGGTTGAAAGAGAGGTTTTCGGGGGTCATTTTCTCTCAGTTACATGTAGAACCACGCTTTTAGATTGGGGCATGTTATTCATAACCCCATAAAAATAATAAAAACACACAAAATTTTATAAATTTGCTAAAAAGTCCTCAATGTTATGAAAAGATTTATGAAAGCAAGATCACTTTAACTTTTGGGAAAACACTTAAACAAACTTTATGAGGACTTTTAGATCATTAGAAGAGAGGGAGGGAGAGTAAGAACTTTAGAGAGTGTATTTCTTACTCTACTTTGGTGCAAGTTTTACAATGGATGATGGCCATATTTATAGGCCAAGAGTGGGGTAAAACTTTGGTAAATCTCCATGATTTATGCATGGAAATAAGGAGGTGAAGAAGGTGAATAATTCACCTTGTACAAATTTTCCTCCATTATACACTTGTTCATACATAATATGTGTAATACATGTGTGTGTAAATAGATAGCTTGTAGTATGATAATTTGGACTTCATAAATTTGGACTTCATAACACTCCCCCTTGAATATTCACCTTCTTTTCATGGAGTAGGATATGGGTAGACGGTGCCTCATTAAAAACCTTGTCAGGAAAAACCGAGTGGGATAAAAACCTGAACGAAGGGAAAAAGAGTGCAACCATTGATCCCATTGTACGCCTTGATGCTGCCTCATTAAAAACCTTGTCAAGCAAAACCCAGTGGGATAAAAAACTTGATCGAAGGGAAAAAGAGTGCAGCGCGTATGATACTCCCCCTGACTTCAACATATGTCTCGAAGTCTGCACATTCCAATTCTGGATACCAGTTCTCCAAATTTCTTGGGGATTAAAGACTTTGTGAACAAATCAGTCAAATTGTCATTTGATCGAATTTGTTGGATGTCCACTTCACCAGCTTCTTCCAATTCACGAGTGAAGAAGAATTTTGGAGATATGTGCTTTGTTCGGTCTCCTTTGATGTAGCCCTTCTTCATCTGAGCAACGCATGCTGAGTTATCCTCATATAATATTGTTGGATCATCAGTCATTGGTTTCATTCCACTTTCTTTCTGGATGAATTGAATCATTGCTCGAAGGGACACACATTCTCTTCCTGCCTCATATAGTGCAATCAATTCTGCTTGATTTGATGATGTTGCAGTCACAGTCTGCTTTGTTGATCTCCAAGAGATGGCAGTGCCTCCGTATGTGAACACATAGCCATTTTGAGATTTGGCTTTGTGTGGGTCAGACAAGTACCCTGCATCTGCATATCCAATTAAGGTCGCATCCCTTTGGTTACGATAATACAACCCAAGATCATGTGTGCCTCGGAGATAGCGGAATACATGTTTGATCCCGTTCCAATGCCTCCTTGTGGGTGCAGTGCTATACCTGGACAACAAATTTACTGCAAAAGCAATATCTGGTCTTGTATTGTTAGTTAAGTACATTAAAGCACCAATTGCACTTAAATATGGTACCTCAGGACCAAGAACTTCTTCATCTTCTTCTCGGGGACGAAATTGATCCTTTTCTACATTGAGGGATCGAACTTCCATTGGAGAGCTCAAAGGGTGTGCTTTGTCCATGTAAAATCTTTTAAGAACTTTCTCAGTGTAATTAGACTGATGGATAAAGATTCCATCCCTTAAGTGCTCAATTTGTAAGCCAAGACAAAGCTTCGTTTGTCCGAGATCTTTCATCTCGAATTCTTTCATCAAATATTTCGCAGTATCTTGAAGCTCATTTGGAGTTCCGACGATGTTTAAATCGTCAACATAAACTGCGATAATAGCGAATCCCTTTTCGGATCGCTTGATGAAAACACATGGACAAACGGTGTCGTTCTTGTATCCCTCTTTCATGAGGTATTCACTGAGGCGATTGTACCACATTCGTCCAGATTGTTTTAGCCCATACAATGACCTCCTCAATTTTATGGAAAACATTTCTCGAGGTCCACAATTATTGGCCTCAGGCAGCTTGAGTCCTTCGGGGACTCTCATGTAGATGTCTGTATCAAGTGATCCATATAAATATGCGGTCACGACATCCATGAGGCGCATTTGTAACCTTTCAAAGACAGTCATGCCAATTAGGAATCTCAATGTAGTTGCATCAACTACCGGAGAGTATGTTTCTTCATAATCAATTCCATGGATCTGAGAAAAACCTTGTGCTACAAGCCTTGCTTTATACCTTACAATTTCGTTTTTCTCATTTCTTTTACGTACAAAGACCCATTTATAGCCGACTGGTTTCACACCATTTGGTGTATGAACTACTGGTCCAAAGACCTCTCGCTTTTCAAGCGATTTTAGTTCTGCCTGAATAGCCTCTTTCCATTTTGGCCAATCATTTCTTCGTCGACATTCATCGACCGATTTTGGCTCAAAATCATCATCTTCAATTACAATATTACTAGCCACTGAGTAGGCAAATACATCATCGACAATTACATCTTTTCGATTCCATTGCGTGCCTGTTGACACATAGTTTATGGAAATCTCAAAGTTGTCGATATCATTATTCTTGTCTAGAATATCATCCTCTGTTGAGGTATTCTCATTTTCAATATCTTTGCCTTTACCATCATTCTCATGATCCATTGTGGCTTCTCCTGCTATACCCTTTTGGCTTCTTGCCTTTCTCGGTTTCAAATCTTTTGAGCCTAATGGTCTACCACGCTTTCAGCGTGTTGTAGACTCGCTTGCGATGGATGCATCTGGCAATCCATTGGGTATTTCAATTCTTGCTGGAGCATTTGCTGCAGGTATATGTGATTTAGTTACCTTCGGTGTATCAGTAAATGCATCTGGTAACTGATTTGCTACATTTTGCAAATGAATGATCCGTTGTACTTCTTGTTCACACATTTTTGTTCTTGGATCAAGATGGGATAATGCAGTTGCATTCCATGTGATTTCTTTCACATGTGGGTCCCCATTTTTCTTTTCTCCCCCTAAGGCTGGGAATGTATTTTCATCAAAATGGCAATCAGCAAATCTTGCTGTAAATAAATCACCAGTTGTTGGTTCAAGATATTTGATTATCGAGGGAGACTCAAAACCAACATAAATTCCCAATCTCCTTTGGGGTCCCATCTTTGTGCGCTGAGGTGGAGCAATAGGGACATAAACCGCACATCCAAATATTTTTAGATGTGAAATATTTGGCTCCTTACCGGACACAAGTTGCATAGGGGAATGTTCATGGTTTGCACTTGGCCTTAATCGAATTAAGGTTGCTGCATGTAATATTGCATGTCCCCATGCCGATGGTGGTAATTTTGATTTCATCAATAATGGTCTGGCAATTAATTGCAATCGTTTTATCAATGATTCAGCGAGACCATTTTGTGTGTGAACATGAGCCACTGGATGCTCTATATCAAGCCCAATTGACATACAATAGTCATTGAATGTTTGAGATGTAAATTCTCCTGCATTATCGAGCCGGATTTTCTTTATTGTATAATCCGGAAATTGGGCCCTCAATCGGATTATTTGGGCAAGGAGTTTAGCAAATGCAACATTTCTTGTTGATAGTAGGCTTACATGTGACCAACGTGTAGATGCATCAATTAGCACCATAAAGTATCGGAATGGTCCACATGGTGGAGCAATTGGCCCACATATATCTCCTTGGATTCTTTCTAAGAATGCAGGATTTTCACTTGCAATCTTGTTTTTAGAAGGCCTGATAATTAGCTTTCCAAGTGAGCAAGCAGTGCAATTAAAATCACTGGACGGAAGAACCTTAATGTTCTTTAATGTATGTCCAAGTGAGCTCTTTATGATTTTGTGCATCATTACTGCCCCTGGATGACCCAATCGATCATGCCATAATGTGAATGTAGTTTGGTCATATGACCTTTTGTTAAACATTGCATTGACCTCAAACGGATAAATGCATGTATGATATAATCCGGAGGTTTGCGTTGGCATCCTTTCGAGAATCTGTTTATGGCCAGATTCATGTTTTATGATGCACAAGTATTCTTTCCCATTTTCATTCATGGTTTCCATATGAAACCCATTTAGACGCACATCTTTAAAGCTTAGCAAATTTCTTCGAGATTTACTCGAATATAGTGCGTCATTTATTACTAGCTTTGTTCCCTTTGGGAGTAGAATGACAGCTCTTCCAGAGCCTTCGATGAGTTTTGACACACCGGATATTGTAGTGACATTGCCTTTAAAGGCTCTTAATTGGGTAAAGTATTCTTTACTCCTTAAGATGGTGTGTGTTGTTGCATTGTCCAAAAGACATTGCTCCTTCCCATCGGGTTTCACTTTAGGTGAGTCCATGTTTTTCTATAAATATAAAGAGAAAGAGATTAAGACATCAATAAAAGCTTCATATATTATATAAGGATAATTCTATTACACAAGTTCAAAGCCTATTACACAAATCCTTACGAGATAAAGGTTAAAGCATGGGATATAAAAGACATTGCAAATAACATGGAAGATAGTAGAGATATTTAGGGGCTCGTGCTTTTCATTTAAGCCCCTAAGGCATAGCCATCATCATTCTCAAGGTTGAGAAAGTCATTGACATCCAGACTAGTCACTGGTGACCTATCCACATCTTTATTATCGATGTAGTTGGTATCGGTAGCCATTTCTTTATTCTTTTCAGCTTGGTAGAGCTTCACTAGGTGTGGAGCTGTGCGGCATACCTTTGACCAGTGACCAATCACGCCACATCTGTAGCATGTTGATTTGGATTTCTGGGAGGATCCTGATGGACCCGTCTGGACCTTTTGCTTCATATCCCCTTTGTAGCCATGGTTCTCACGGTGATTATCGTGGCTTTTGTTGTAGACTCGGCCACGCCCATGGCCACCACGACCACCACGGCCACCACGACTCCCATAGTTACCACGACCTCGTCCACGCCCATTGTTACGGCGTGATTGCTGCCCACATTCATTGTCGTTCCTATCATGGAACGCTTTGTTCATAGCATTTGCTTCTGGGGCAGCTGTTGAGCCAGTAGGCCTTAGGTTGTGGTTTTTCATTAGGAGCTCATTATTCTTTTCAGCAACCAACAATACTTTCAACAAGTCAGAATATCTTTTGAAATTTCTTAATCTATATTGTTGTTGCAATAATATGTTTGAAGCATGCATAGTGGAGAAAGTTTTCTCCAACATCTCTTCCTGAGTGGTCATTTTACCACATAGTCTCAATTGAGAAGTGATCCTGTGGATAGCACTGTTGTACTCAGTGATGGACTTAAAGTCCTGGAACCTTATAGTGTTCCACTCATGTGTTACTTGTGGGAGCAAAACTTCATTTTGATGAGCATAGCGCTCATTCAGGCTCTCCCACAATTCTATAGGATCCTCCACAAATAAGTACTCAGTTTTGAGACTCTCATGAATGTGGTGGCGGAGGAACACAATGGCTTTCGCCTTTTCCTGTGGGGTGGCATTATTGTTTGCCACAATTGTTTCCTCAAGGCCATTTGCCTTGAGGTGAGCCATGGCATCTACCCTCCATTCGAGGTATTTCTGGCCCGATAGGTCAAGGATGTCAAACTCCCTCTTAGCAATGTTTGCCATTAGTTGCTTGGTGATTAGTGAAGCTCAATTGGTAATTAGAGACTCGTGCTGATAACGTGTTATGAAAAGATTTATGAAAGCAAGATCACTTTAACTTTTGGGAAAACACTTAAACAAATTTTATGAGGACTTTTAGATCATTAGAAGAGAGGGAGGGAGAGTAAGAACTTTAGAGAGTGTATTTCTTACTCTACTTTGGTGCAAGTTTTACAATGGATGATGGCCATATTTATAGGCCAAGAGTGAGGTAAAACTTTGGTAAATCTCCATGATTTATGCATGGAAATAAGGAGGTGAAGAAGGTGAATAATTCACCTTGTACAAATTTTCCTCCATTATACACTTGTTCATACATAATATGTGTAATACATGTGTGTGTAAATAGATAGCTTGTAGTATGATAATTTGGACTTCATAAATTTGGACTTCATAACACTCAACATAATTTTTGGCTCTCTTTCTGACTTCCTCCTCTCTCTTCCTCTTCGATACAATTTTATGTTCAAATTGAAGGCAAATCAATATGTCGAGGTTGCATATGTGGACTATAGGAGTTTCCGCCGACGGTTTTGTCCATTCTGGCTTTGCCGACGCCGATTTCGAAGGGCGTTTGTTCAATGTTGCCGGCGCCGATGATTACTTTCGCTCATAAAACCGCTGCATACTCCCTCCGTTCAAAATCAGATCTCAAGATTGTGTTGTGTAATTTACCCTAATTGAAGATCGAAGATCAATTTCTTTGTCAAAAAAAAAAACAAGATCCGGATGATGATTAACCTAAAACTAATCAGTTTGAGGTATTTTCATCAAAAAAAAATCAAATTGAGGTATAAGTGAAGTTTTCAATTCTGTAAAATTAAAAAATGAAAATGAACAATTTCCTCTACATTTGAGTGAAATTAGGTGTATATATTAGTGAAATATGGCATACTTTGTTGATTTTGTGTGTTTACTGGGTTGAATTTGCACAAATTCAGGATACAATTAAATTGTGGTTGTTTAGGGTTCTATAACTAGGCAAGACGACAGAGGAGATAAGCGAGGAAGAAGGCATGGGGTTGAGGGACTAATTTGCAAATGATATAATTTTAGGGTTTTATTATTAGTTTTAGTGGGTTGTAAATAGTAATTATGTTTAGATTTAGGGTGTTGTTAAAATAACTAGCTAGTTGAAATTAAAATTCTAATCTACAGCTTATAATTTAAACTATTTGTGCAAACACACTCTTCGCCTTAGTTGATGAAATGAAACTGGCTAAAGGGACATGTCATGAAATAGATCAAGATATGGCTCAAGTTATATATACCTCCTATTAGTCTTGGACAATCATGATGGGATTGAGATAGAGTTGAAGTATCATTTATTTGCCTTTGGGGAGGAGGGAGCATTAGGTGAAGTCTCTCTTTTGGAATTGTTTTTTAGTCTTGGTAGTTTCGTGGAAATAGCCACAGAACTTCATTCAACAACAGTTGTCTAGTTAGAGACAGTTGTGACTTGGTTCTAACTTGTAAATAATTAACTATTACATTGTTCATATGATGATACTTGTTTCCTAAATGAGCAGAAGCTAACTAAACCATTGAACTGATAGCTTAGCTTACATTAAACTTTGGGACCAACTGTGCTGAAAATCTGAGAGAAAACAACTAATTAATAAAATATGTTGGTTATCAAGGTATTTGTAATTCTCGATGAATTAAAGATAAAATCTCTGGTGTTATTGTGTTGGTTCATTTGCAGCGATTCGCACCACTCCGGCCTATTGCTCGACTGAACTTCGTCGTCTTCGCACGCTCCGTGATGGTGGGTATATATGAATATGATTGTGCTTTCATAGAAATTACTTGCAAGAGCTTAAGACAATTTTAGTATAGCTTACATTGCAATGCCCATAAGATGGAGCGTCAAAAATCATAAAGACTTGCAATTTTTACATTAGTCATCATATTGCAAAAATGATAGAAACCAAATTAAACTTTAAGGACATATTTTGGAAAGATGAGCATATTATACCTTCTCAATAATTGACGATAGAGAACTTGATCGAGTACTTTACTTATTAAAACGTTGTAATGAAAAGGGGAATAGTCAAAATTCATAAGATAATGAAAGGTTTCTGATATTTGTAACCGTGTAAGCGTTAAAAAAATTCTAATAAATAATAAAAAAAAATATATTGTAGTTGTTTTTAGTTATCAACATATTTTTTCAAAAAAAGTGGTTTTTTAGTATTTAATTTGTTATGCTCTAGTTTTGCATTCTCATATGAAGCCGAAACGTTTATTGACAACAGGTCGGCAACGAAGTGATTCAATCATGAGTATAATATGTACAAATTAATATATTATAATATATGGTTGAAATGAAATGATAAAATATGACATTGTTCAAGGTCAAGCTTCAAGGATTTTAAGGACTTCAATATGTATGTGGCAATTTTATTTTCTCTTATAATTTCCCTTTATGTGTAAAAAATGAAATGTGTGTAAGAATCATATGTATGGGGTGACATTTTTTCTATTACAGTATATTTTTTGGGATTCAATGCCTTGTTTAATTAGGTTAGGGTAATGAATGGGCTGAATATCTCAATACCTTGGTAAAACAGGTAGATTATTATATGATATAAAAAAAAATGTAAAAGAAAAACGTAGATAGATAGTAAATGGGCTGAAATGCTGAATATTTCAATACCTTATTAAAACAGGTAGATTATGATATGATATGATATAAAAAATGTAAAAGAAAAACATATATAGATAGTGAATGGGCTGAATGTATTACAAAGTACTGCAAAAACCAGATAAATAATTAAACAATAATACTTGCTTCATCATACAGTCTTTCTGTTAATTAAACATAAACATGCCTATATTGGAAATTGGAATCGCGGTAGCCGTATTTATTTCTAAGAAATACTCCAGTGTATGAAATAATGAATGATATTAAATTTTGTTAATAAATTAAATTGGGTGATCAACGGTTAAGAAAATGGATGTAGACGGTGAATTCTAAAGGCCAAAATTGCATTTCAGGGATTGACATACTGTATTTACCAATGAAGGCCAATATTAATACAAAATCTGCAAAATAATTGGCACTCTGTATAGGTTACACTTTGAGTTGAACCGTTGAACTTCCTCCCGTGAATCAATCCATCTCTATAAATTTGGGTATCGCCTCAGATCGAGTGCTTGGATTCATATACAAATGGCTGCAAATACAACATCTTTTTCAGTACTTGTGTTGGTCTTAATCCTACTCCCCTTGCACAGCCATGGTATACATTTTTGAGTCTAGGTTGGTCGCCGATGGACAGCAGCAGGTATACATTTTGAGTTAGTTTTTAAATGTAAACTTTGATTGTAGTACTCCGTATTATGATGTGTACGTTGATGAGTATATTATGGCTTGTATGTGTGTGTAGAAAACATGGTGCGTGGCGAAGCCTTCATCGAGTGAGGCAGAGCTGCAGAAGAACATAAACTACGCGTGCCAGGTCATCAACTGTGGGGCCATACAAAAGGGTGGGCCGCCACGACAGCTGGCAAGCCAAGCGTCGGTGGTGATGAACCTCTTCTACCAGCAAAATGGAAGGAGGGACTAAGTATCAGATCAACAACTAGATGCATAATATAATGGAATAAATTTGAAGGACCGCCGTATATATACGTATATGTTGAGATCGCCCGCCACAAAAAAGAAGAATGTTCACGAGCTGGGAAAAGAATCACAATTTCACATTTCCAATCCTAAAAGAATAACAAAATTAAAAAAATGGTAACATCAACAGCTCTTATGGGGTGAGTGGTGAGTGGAACAAAACGACATGGGCAACCCACATCAAAGAAGGATCAAACGACAAGCTCTCCCGTGGGCGGTCTAAGCTCCTTCCTAAGCTTGTGGGAGAAGGGCCTGCAAGCGTCGACGCTGAGGTCGGCCGCCGCCGCCAAAGCCACGAAGACGGCGGCGTCCTCCGCGCACGTCACGTGCTGCGCCCCCACCTGCACCTGCGCCCTCTCCTCTCCCACCGTCGACGACATCACGAACCCTCTGTACATCCACTGCGGGCCCCAGCACCACCCCGACCCGGACCCGCACTCCGACCCGGACCACGACCCCAGGTCGAAGCTGCTGCTCGGGGTGCTGATCGGAGAGTTGAAAAAGGGCCCGGGAACGTCGACGGCGAACCTGCCGCCGGAGCGCCCGCTGAACTCGCCGGTGGAGAGGGTGATGCCGCCGGCGGCCGAGAGTATCTCGAAGCGGTAGGCGACGGAGGAGCCCTCGCTCCAGGCCTCCAGGCGGCCCCAGGGGTTCCAGGTGCCGTCGGCCGGCCGGAGGATGAGCCACGCCCCGGGGTTGGAGCGGCTCACCCGCCCGGAGCCCGGGGACGCCACGAAGGGCGTGACCATGGAGGCCGCGGCCACCGGGGAGCCGGAGAGGTCGTGGATTGTGACCGTCCAGCCTTTCCTCTCTCCGGATCTCAAATCCCCCGAATTCCTGAAGCCGAAATTGCAGGAGAAGACGGGTTGCTTGATGTTGCCTTGGACCTGGAAGACCTGCGGGCTACACTCCGATTGGCCGTCGAACTCGAAGACGAATCGCGGGTCCGGGTCGAGGTTGAGGCTCACGAATAGCTCGGCCGAGGTCTTGGCGTCGGCGACCGGGACCCAGCCGTTGTGTAATAGGCCCACCTGGGACAGATCCAAAACCAAGCAAACCCGGCCGACGAACTTGCCGGATCTGGATCCGAATCCGATCCCGCAACCTAGTTTACTTGTGGCACGGTACACGTCGATGCGCAAAGAGAGAGCGGGGCTTTTCTTCTTCTGGGACTGGAGGCGGAGGAGATCCGGTTTGCTGAGAGTGAAGCAGGCGGATGAGGCGGAGGTAGATGAGGCGGAGTCCGGCGCGAAGACGGGGAGGGAGGTGGTCTGGAGAGGGAAGCCGGCGAGCTTGATTTTGCAGTAGAAGAGAGAGGAGGTGGGAGTTGGGAGCTTGAGGGCGAGGCTTCCGACCCGTATCCGGAAGAACGGGCAGGGATCCATTTCTAGTTTCGAGTAATTACTAATTAGTTGGTTGGTTGATCCAAGAATGAAATTGGAAGAGAGGAACTAGTGAGCAAGGAAAGAGGAGGGAGACGAGGAGGATTTTAATGGGAGAGAGAAAGGGAAAGAGACAGATACAGTCATATTACAGATGATTACAGAGGGGGGTTGGTGCTTGGTGCTCAACAGCCCAGATCGCACGTAGCCCAGCGGATGCCAGCCAGCAAAATCCCAATCAATTCACAAATCAATTAATGAATCAAATGCTGAATGCTTTGTCATCTTCCTCCTGTATTACTGACTTACTGTATGTCCTGTATGGCTGTATTGCATTTGCACCACTTTTCTTTTTTTTTTTCTTTTTTCTTTTTATGTCATTTTCTTCATTCTTCCTTGTTTTTTTAAATAACGAATTCCTCCTCCCCTTTTACATCCTTATTCCTATTGGAGTATATATGGTTTAGGAAATTTCACTTCCTATCATCCTGGACATTGGTTCATCAAATTTATTCAACAATATAAATGCATGCTCAAGACTTTTGCTCTTTTTCCAATCTCATGACATAGCAATTGAGAAATGTTTGTGTATTAAGGTTATTCAATGGTGGTTCAATTATACGAATCCTTAAGTTTTGATCGATTTCTAAATTCTAATGGTAGCGTTCTTGTATTCGTACCACAGACAATTATTTGGTATAGTGAATGCGGTTTGGACAAGATGGAAGGGTACCATATGAATTTCTCAAAAATATTGGTCATTAGTGGAAATTATATATTTTTCAGCAAAAGATAATCGTGAAAGACTAAAAAACCTTAACAACCGCTGCGCTGTTGTTGTCATGGGTCATGAATGGCCCAGGGGGATGATGGTGTTGGTTTCAATCGTTTGGCGTGATTTATTGTTATATAATTGGATTGGATTGGATGTGAAGCTACAAAATATATACGGAGTACTATAAATAATGGTCAAATGGGCGTCTCACCCTGGCAATCGGCAAATGGAGTGGAAAGGGAATCTTGGCTTTTCCTTGGTAAGAGGCAGCTGATAAGCCATGGAGTTTACCAGAAAGAAAGCCTAGCTGGCAATTGTCCATTTCCAGATACTACTACTCATGGATGTCATCCTAAATATTAGTATTTGACTCTATCCAAAATTCAACCTAAAAATTCCTAATTAAATACTGTATTCCATTTGTGAGAAGGCTATTACATATCACGTTTTTCAAGCCCCTGTTATCGGTCCAGATTATTGGAATTTCGGAGATTGTGTTGTGTGTGCTGAGACAATCCCCTGTTGCAACTTGCAAAATGATATGTTAAAAATTGCAATTGAAAGTCCCTCGAACCACGTGGCTTGAAATGGGCCCACACGAGAAGCATACTACAGGTCCATCGTAGTATACATACATGATACATTGCTCGTTGAAAATTCACACTACTGAGTCTGTACAATCTATTACGACTGTCTCTGCCTCTGCTTCAAATTTACTGATCCTTTTTTACGACCACCCATTTAGCCTCATTTGTAAGAATACTACTAGAAATTATAAAGTCATTCGATATACTGGTGGCACACAGGTAGAATAAAACCATGCACAGTCGTCTAGACACAGCCCTATATATTCTGCATCATGTCAAAGTGGTCGTCAAGTCAAGCAGACAAAGTAGAATCAAACAAAGCAAAGACTCTGGACAACATACATGATCACAAGTATTTCACACTTGGCTGGCGCTTCTTACAATTCTAGACTCCTCAAGTCTGCTGCTTGACTTAAACATGATCACAATACTATTCCAGCCATAATCTCTACTAGAGCATACTATTTCATCCATCTATCTAGCGCTCGTAGGGTTTCAGACAAAAGACCAGTTATAGAACATGAAGGCAAGGCAGTGGTTGTTGTCTTCGTCGTTCACCACCCTCCATGCAACCACCTGTTCGTATGAAACCGGTCGGTTCATGCTTGACGTGCATATTCCTGCCGGAAGATAAGCAACCCCCTGCCAATAATATCAAACCAATAAATATCCAATTTCTCTTTAAATAAACAAATCATTGGGAAGCAGAGTTCAAATTTGTACCTGTTGCGATATAGTGGGAAACTGGGAGCACAGATTCTTCATACCAGCTTCATCAAGGATTTTGTCAAGCATGATGTCCTGAAGTGCCACAAATGTGGTTTCCAGCATATCAAGCCCTGCTTGGTTAGCAAACGTGAAGAATGGAGAGGCCTGTATGTATTTTTCAGTTTTGACAGATTATCAGAAAGCAAGGACTTCAATACAAGTGAAGCGGAAAAAAAAAAGGATGTTTATTACCGTATTTTTCAATGAGCAGCACAGTAGTGCATCAGAATGTTGCCACAGTTGCTTCAACAAGGAATCGCCACCAGATTCAGAATCAGCTGGGAACAGATCTCTTTCCATGTGCAGCCTAAGGGCATGGTATCATGAGATGTTCATTAGTCAAAAGAATATACATACATACAGTAACCGAATTATAATTGAGATGATGATGGTGATATTATAACGCACTTATAACTACGAGAGATCCAGCGGGCAAGTGTTAGAGCTTCGGAAGAGCCAGGTAAGGACTTAAAGCCGCCACCTAAGCCCCCCAGTTGAGGGGTTAATCCGGAGGGAGCAATAGCCATTGCAACCCTCTGAACGGACGCCACAATGCTGCGTACATACTGGCGGGCCATGGCAGCAACAGTGTCGCGCAGGTTGTTCTCAAAGGTGAACTGAAATGCTATGGTCAGCACAGACCTAAGGTTGTAACTACTGCTCGTATCAGCTGAACGCGCACTGCTATGTCCCACTTCAAGAGTTGACGCCAGGTCCAATGTACGGGTACCACATCCACCAGTCTATCAAATGAAATTCAGCAAATAACAACATATATAATTAAGAGAAACGGTAAATTTGTCGAATAATACTTTCCCATATTGTTTTTCACTATGTTGAAAATCCTCCACTTCCCCCCGTGTTGTTTTACATTATTCTGGACATTAGAACAAAGTCTTTTTTCTTAGTAGTATGAGAAGGTTATTTGTATTTCAGTGCCAAAAGAGTAGTTAATCTCACTCATACTTCATGTGAATTGGATTACAGAATCCTAAATTTCCATCATCTACCAAGTGCAAGATACTTGCTAGTTGCTACTAGTTTACATCTTTTTATTTTCACTGTCTGAGTTCAAATATTATATTTAGCAGAAGAGACTATAGTATTTTAGATAGTTTCTTACAAAAACCATACTGGAACTTTTTGACTTGGAGGTGTTTTTCTACATGAAATAAGGAAACTTCTGGCATAGCAATTTCACCTTGAGGTTTCCTTTGATTTACCCAAGTCTGTGGATGTGTTGGATTCACAGAGGCTGCCTCTACGAATCCAGCACAACCTTAGTCTGCTAAATCAGTAACAAATAAATTAACGGAAAATTACTAACTTGTTTGGGATCCAATGGAATGACACGGAAACCAGATGGAAGCAGAGGAGCATCATCAGCAAAGGATTCATCAATTGGAGCAAAGACCAGCTGAGCACATCCACCGATTGCATTCTCATCAATCCCGCTACACAGCTGTTGCATAACAAATTTTAAAAACATTCCCAAGCTCTATAAATCAACATAAAGCAACAAATATTAATAGAATATGAGTCAAACCTGCAACAAAAACATATCTCGTGCAAATGCAAGATCCTCAGGAGTAAACGCCTGCCCTTCAAGTCGGACTACCTCCAAAAACTGGAGAATAGTTCCCAGTCAGGCATCATACGACAGCTGAAACAGATTATTAACAAAAGGAAACCAGGAAACTTATCATCACCTCTTCATGCTCAACAGTATGTGCAAGAGGCAAGATAACATGACTGCTAGGGAATCCTCCGGGCCTTGAACAAGGGAAATTGTAAGGGTTACTCCTCAAACAAGCAGCAGAGTAGGAATCAACAGCGTAGTCAGCCCATTCAGAACGATGCTCCCTCAAGAATTGAACAAGAATAGCAGGAGGAACATTCTGCACGTCATTTCATCATAAAAAAGCAAGACAAAATATAATCTTGAGAACCATACGAACACATCCAAAAAATGTAGATGTGGAAAGAAAAAGAAATCATCTTTTGAATTACCTGCAGCAGCATTGATGCCTTGGCACATAGGACTCCTCCGCAAGATTGCTGCAAAGTTGATGTGGTGTAATGTGACTGAAGGAGTTTGGTGGGCGAGGTGTTTATAGCAATAGTAACATCTTCCATTCCATCACTGCTCATAACTATCCACCCATCATCCATAAACCCATTGATTGCATCATTGAAACCCCTGTAGATGAAACCAATAAATTGGTAAATGATAATGAACACCTTTACCCCCTCCAGATGAGCATGTCAAAACTGCAGTAAAACATTGAGGTGAAGTTTGAATGAAAGGAGCAATGGCAATACCGACAAAGCCTCTGACTAAATGTTCTAAAAACTGCAGGTTGGCGGCCCCCGCCATACACGACATCACCGCTTGCTTCTTGTGCTATTTGTCGTATGTGTCTCAATGCCTGTATTCTCATGTAATAAATCAGTAATTATAGGAAGGGAAATTGATGACAACAAAGGATGGATTTATTAACTTACAGCAACAGTCACTTTCTGCGCCAAAATTTTGGGCGATTCATAGAGTGGGCGCAGAACTTCAGGAACACTCTGTGCCTGAAATATCAAAAATTATGCTAATATATAAGCCGTAATCAACAACTTCTGCTGAAAAGAATGTGTTATAAAAGTGAATTTGCCCATACATCCAAGTCAACATGATCAACAATACGAATCATTGAGCCGCCGCCTTCACACGGCCTTATTAGATAGCCACTAGGAAGGACATCACCACGAACAAAAGCTGTAGCAGGAGGCCCAGGTGGGCCTCCAATAGTGGTGGTTAGTGATCGCTCACATATCTGCATTAGTTAAGCCCACGGTCAGGATCATTAGTTAAGCAAAACTGAGCAATATTCCCTCAATAATTTACTAAGCTAAGCTTATAGACAATCTTCAGCCTAAATACCTATGATATAGGCTTATTGAAGTAAGTATGTCATTTTTCTTTTTTGTTTTCAGGCTCAGCACTTGTAAGAAGTTATTGCCTTTAGAGAGAAGACAAACTCTGACGTCAGAATATTTAAGCTTAAGCTAAGCACATATTTCAACAAATTGTCCAAAAAAGCCTTAATGCAACAATTGATTACATATACACATAAATGATGTGGCGTCACTCACCACAAGACTGCCATCTTCCAAGCTGGTGGTGTACCTCAAAGTCCAAAAATCACGTGCAGATGCAAGAGTGGTCGGCGCATAAGTCTGCAATAAGAAAGTTCATAGGACATAAAAGTTACTGGAACCCAGGAACAAGACTATTGATTATTCCCAACCACAACTTGAGAAAGAACTAGCAGAGTACAAACCTGCATATATATAAGCTCTATGGTTCCACCATTTCCAGTAGAGACTACACTTGCAATCTCCACGCATCGACAGTCACGGTACCAAGATGGACGATCTTTGAGGATTTCTGCGACCTGAAATGCTATTTGTCACTCACCAAGATCATCTCAGACAGGATGGGGAAAAAAACATTACCAGCTAGGAAAGTACCTTTGTGGGCTCTAAACTCACAAGACCGCAGGCACGTGCTGCTACACCAATGACACTGTGGGAGACAGCAACAATGCCAATGGAATCCGGACCAGGCTATCATAGAAAAAAAAAAAATCATTAGAAGCCTTATTTAAGTAAAATGATAGTGGCAGGAAAAAGGACATTAAGCAAGTCAAATCCATAACTACTACTATCTAGCCAGGACAATTGATAAAGTTAAACTTGAGTAAAAATTGCCACCAACCTTCATCCCAATCAACTGCACCCAGTCGACAGCAGTTCCTGTAGCCTTGGAAAGGAACTCTGCCAAGGTCTCATCTGCTATAGCAAGAAGACTACAACATAAAAGTAAGGGTTCAGTTTTTTGCAATCAATACACAAACAAAGAACTTCAATTCACAGAGGAGATGGGGCTATTTCTCTTCACCCTGCTGGGCTGTTGGCATCCCTTGTTGGGTGCCGAGGTGTTGGGCCTTTTTGTTGGTTCTGACCACTCATAGCAACAGACTCACAACTTGTGTCTGTAGTAGTAGCGCTCGGTGCCTGTTAAAAAATCAGTTTAGTTTCTCCACGACTAAATTATAGCAAACTTCCACTTCCAAATATGCATTAACATAAACTTTAGCGCATTGGACCACGAACATTAATATTGAAGTACAGACTTATGGGAAAATAAGCCTCGGATAAAATAAAGTAAGGTTGTGACATAGAACTACTTGTGAAAAAGGAAATCCTATGAAATTCTGAACATTCTTTTGAGGACAGAACAAGAAAGATGTTGAATCAGGCATGAGAAGAGCTTATAGAAACAATTTATAACTCCTTAGAAAAAACCTATGATGTATATCCATCATTTTTCATAGCACAACCAAAGCAAATTATGAGCATAACATGTTTTTTTCATCATACCAGTTTTTTTTATCAACGAAGTGCTATAAGCCTATAAACCATCAGAAGCTAAGGAAATAAGAGACTAACCGTTTGCAATTGTTGCTTCATATATCCATTCTCATACACCAAGTGAGAGACCTGCTTCTGCAACCTGTCATTTTCCTCCATTAATAGCTTATTCATGGCAGACAGCTTCTTGTTTACTGTCTGGAGACGAGATGCTTCCTTTCTCTGCTTCTCTCGGCATCTAGAAACATAGAAACAAAAACAAAGCAAAACTTTCACCAATCCATCCCCATGACAAGATTCAAACTGCATAATTCCTTTGAAAACTGACAGGGATTCTATTTTTTTTTTCAATCAGCATGTATATCATCTAATTCGTAAAGGCAAAAAAAAGGCCTTCAATGGATAATAGTAGTAAATTCACCTACAGTCCACAGTACTACATAGCAACATGCATGATTAAAAGCGAATAAAGTTTAATTAGAAACTAGCCACAACAACCAGAAGCCAGGTCAATAGGTCACAGTTAAACTAACAATCCAAGAAGAACAGGTTTCAAAGATTAAAACTTTGAAAAGCAAATCACTGCTAGTAAACGAGCATATTGACTGAAAAGCAGTGAACAGGAAATCATCCACAATGACTCACCATTGATGGCTGAGAAGTACAAATTCTAATGTGAAATCAGAAACCTAGATTTTTAAAAGAACCTCAATAATGGGAAAAATATCTCCCAAATTGAACCAGAAAGAGTAACAAAAAAACACTCTTACTTCTTCACCATACCTTCTATTCTGAAACCAGACTTTGATCTGTTTTGGCTCAATATTAGAGAGAATAGGACACTCCCTGATCAACTGCTGCCTTCTCAGAGAACTGGGCTTAGGGCACTCCAGATAAACCCTTTCAAGAGCCTCAACTTGCTCTGGTGTATACCTAACATACTTGCTGTTGTCAATCTGCTGCTGCTTGCTGCTTGAATCTCTGTTCATGGGAAACTCCATTTTATTTCTTCTTCTTCTTCCCTTTTTTTTCTCTCTTTTAACAGAAGAAACAGCAAGGCAAAATAGATCCAGGAAACAAATCAGAAAACACTTGAAACCTCAAAATCTCAAAAAGAAAGAAACCTTGAGATGGGTTGAGATATTGTGTTTGGGGCTTAGGGTTTGTCTCTCAGGCAGGCTCTCTCCTCCACAGAGAGCCACCTCTCTCTCTCATCCGCTCCAAAGAGTCTCTTCTTCTTCCAAGTCTGACCCTTTTGCTACTCTCCCTCTCCCTTTCACTCCCAAGTTCAAACCTCAACCCAAACCAACCCAACCCAGCTTTGGAAGAAATAGAGAGAGGGGGGAGAGAGAGAGAGAGAGAGAGCAGTGCTCTGCCCTGTGGTCTACTATCTGAAATGGGCACCAGTCTCGAGAATAATGTTTTTTATTAATTCTGGGCTCGTCAAAGAAAGAAATAGAATTGTGAGAAAATTCAGGAAAAAAAAGGAAGAAGAAACTGAAAAAAAAAAAAAAAACAGCCAAAACCCACAGAGAAAACAAGTACCACCCAAATTATAAAAGGAAAAATTAATACTCCCAAGTCCCATCCCCTTCTCCTCTTCTCTCAGGCTCTCTGCCCCCGTCTTTGCTTGTTTTTTCACCAAATTTATTTCCCTTTTCAAAAATTGAGCAGAAAGAAAGCACAAAAAAAGGAAAAAGAATAATAAATTGGGTGCAGAGCTTAACCTCACTGTCAGAAGCCTTTTTCTTGACAAAAGGTTGTAGGTGTCCCTCTCTCCCTCTGTTGCTACGAAAAAAGGCAAAATTGGTACAGCCTTTATCACCCCCTTTCTCTCTCTCTATAATCTATCCATCCTCCATCCTTACTTAAAATCCTATATAATTACCCTATAATCAAGTCTCTCTACAGCTTATTAAGTGTTAGATTTTCATGTGAATTATTGGTAAAGTTGCCACAGTCACGCTAAAGCCATCGCAAGATGCACTTAAGAATACGCATTTTGCATGCGTATTTGTATGGATGTAAATTGTGTAAGTTTTTTTTTAAAAAAAATGCATATTGCGCATAGAGATTGTGCAGAAAAATGAGAAAATGTGTTTTATACACTTATGCATAGAGTTTTACATAATTTATTTTTAAAACTTAATAAATACAGTAATATGAGAAGGGAGTTCAATTTTTGTGAGGCATGGCAAATCCAATGCATGGGGTGGGTGGGTGACTGGGTGGCAGTGAGAGTGGGCAGAATACATCAACAAACTCCTGTATTTACACTTTTTTTTCTATTAGACTCCTGTACTATGAAATGTTCAAAGAAACACCTATACTATAAAGATTTTGTTCAACCGGACACACCTTATTTTCGTGAAATTGACGCGCGCTTATGTGTCCCTAAAATTTACCATCTAAGCGCCACGTAATCCTATTTTATTACACATAAGCGCCAAATAAGCCCAAAAATTTTGCCACACAGCCCCAACTAAATATTTTTATTAATTTTAATAAAAAATGTAATATTTTTTTTCTTTTTATGTCTTCTTCCTGATGACTTACGTCTTTTTTGGAACAATATTTCAACAGAGAATCAATTTCAGATTTGAGAATTAGGTGGAAGATTTTTCCTTCCACTAGATGGCTTTGCCCGTCCGTTGGACGGGGTCATTTTTTTAATGTTAGTTGTTAATTAATTTAAGTAAAATGGAAGCAAGAAATGTTAATATTGAAGTAAAATATTACCTATATTATTTTTTCAAATGCATGTGCAAGCTGGATAGGACAATATTGAAACCCTAAGTATTGCTTCCTTTCTTTATATGTTCCACCGCTTCTGGTGAGGCACTTGGCGTAGTTTTGCTATTTGGTGTGTTTATGAGACAAATGGTAGCATAGAACATGGCTTATGTGGAGATCAAGACTCGAGCATATATATACACTCATGAGGTGCATTCCAAAAGCCATAAATAAATATTATGCAATTAAAGTGTAAGGCCAACGGTCATTGTTTATTGTCTTTGTCTTTAAATGCATGCGTTTAGGAGTCACCGTAATTATATGTCCATATGCTGAAATGTAGACGAGTCACCGTAATCAATTTTGAGAGTTTTGACTTCTTGTGTAGATTAAATTAGAGAATTCATGAATCACCATAGGCATATTGTGAGCTTATCTTAATTGGTTGGATGCCCTCTTTGTAAATGGAATTATGCCTAAAAATAGTGCATTTTTTAATCTAAGAAAAATTGATTGAATAAATGGATTGAATAGGAATTGTACTGCATTTATTTATCTTTTGAGGGAGAACTTTTAGAGTTGTAAAGATTCTCTTATGGCTCTAAATTGGGAATTTTATGAGCTTTGGTTCTGATTTATGCATTTTGGTTCTGATTTTTGTATTTGTGAATAATCCCGGATGGGTCGAAACCATGTCGTTCAGATCCGTCCTCCAAGTCGCCGTCGTCCTCCAAGCCTGTCGCCCTCCCCGTCGTTGTCGTCCTCCAAGCCCGTCGCCCTCCCCGTAATTCTTCACCGTCGGCATATCTTCTCTGTCTCGTCGAAGTCTTCACCGTCGGCATATCTTCTCTGCCTCAGAATTCTTCACTGTCGGTGTATCTTCTCTGCCTCGGATTTCTTCACATCCGACATATCTCCCCTTCTTGCCCCCCTCTTCTAATTCTCTCATCTAATTGATTTGGCGTCAGATCTGGATATGACTTGGCCTCAGATCTGGATTCTTCACATCCGACATATCTCCCCTTCTTGCCCCCCTCGTGTAATTCTCTCATCTAATTCTCTCATCTAATTAATTCTCTCATCTAATTGATTTGGTCGAAACCATGTCGTTCACATCAGGACGGAGCTAATTGATTTGGCCTCAGATCTGGATAGGACTTGGCCTCAGATCTGGACTTGACCACTTGGATTATCAGATCTGAATCAGGACGGATTGTTTTTGTTTAGTTTTGAGGATTTTTTTTGAGATGACTGAATTTGGGTTATTGTGTATAAGAATGGGGAGAAGCCCTTCAGGATACAACCCCTTGAACTCTTCAAATTTGTGTACAAGAATGGGGTACAACAATGGGAAAGAGAAAGGAAGAAGATAAAAGAAAAAAGAAAAAAAATGGAGAAAATAATGAAATAAAAAAAAGGAAAATTATTTTAAAAAAATGTCATTTAAGTGAACATCACTTGCAATAAGGTTGATTGGTGTGCACGCGCAGTGCCACTTCAACACGGAGTGTTTAATAGAACATATTTAGTCAAGTATAGGTGTTGCTTTGAACATTTCATAATACAGGGGTCTAATAGGAAAAAAGTGTAAGTACAGGGGTCTATTGATGTATTCTGCCAGTGAGAGTGGGGCTCCAT
The DNA here is from genome assembly GCA_964016875.1 of Fallopia convolvulus. Lineage (NCBI taxonomy): Eukaryota > Viridiplantae > Streptophyta > Magnoliopsida > Caryophyllales > Polygonaceae > Fallopia > Fallopia convolvulus. The sequence continues at coordinate 58,470,188 of OZ024731.1, forward strand.
GTATGTCATGCTTATGTATGCGCATTATGGAACGACAGTGGTGTGTTGACGAAGTTGCCCCTTGTAAGTTAATAACCTAAATGACTTGAGATGGGAAATTAATTTTGAGGGAATTGGGTTTGTACACCCTTTTTTATAATGGTTTAAACTAAATATACTCCCTCCTAATTTTATTAACTAAAAGATCCCTTAATATTTTTTTAGACAGATTTACCCCTTAACTAACCCTCTTTTTCTTTATCCTTTCCAATCTTACGCTGCAACAAAACACCACCACCGTCTTTCTTCAATACACATGTTTTCTCAAAGTCCAAATTGCCTCAAGAGGTTTATCGATGTCTTCGGTGGTTCACAACACCATGAACACCAACAGTTCTTCTCATCCTCCCACCACCAAAGGCTCTTCACCAACAGTGGCACCCCACCAACAACCCTGGCCAACCATAGTTAAGCTCTACAAGCATCTCGCCACCATCCCGTCATCATCCTAATTCAATTGATATTTCGATATCATTCAAAACTCGATTTTTGTAGATTTCTTGTAAGAGTTGTATCTTGTAAAATGTTTATTTCTTTTATTTCTTGTAGTTTTCTTGTAGATGTCTTGTACATAATCTGATGAAACCCGAAATAACGACTCGCTAGAAGACAAGGAACGAGATTATTATAGTCGAAAGTGCAAACACTTGTTTCTTTATTTATACTTTTCCCTACATCGAGGTTACAAGCCTACGAGGCTAATAAACAATTGAGAATTACACCTAGACCTCCTACGAGGTTCTGAGATCTCGGTCTAACAGCGTTCGAGATCTCCTACTTGCTAAATGATTCTAACACCTAAGTATTGCGCGATTGGTCTTGGGGCGAGGTGGACTTGGGAGCGTGGTGTAGAGAGCCTTGTGAGATCTTGTAGCGAGGTCTTTAGTGTGAGCGAGGTCTTTGTGCGACTTGAAGTCTTTTTGTGGACTCCACTTGTCTGTAGCAAGGTCTTTTGACGATGTTTCTATCACGTCGATCTTCAACGAGCAAAATAGTTCTTGAGTTCAAGATGTTTTTCGACCCCCCTCCTCTTACGAGGTTCTTCTCTATTTATAGAGGATTGGGGAGTCGAGTTTTGGCAAAGGTCCGATGTGAGACGCCCGAGATTGGGGACTTCTGATTGGCCCGAAGGTGAGTCAGCTGGTGATTGGCTTGGAGAAGCGGCATCAATGAGTGGTCTGTGTGGGCGGGCGTCAGTAGTATAGGTTACGAGGTCTAGGCTTCGTTCCGAGGTTTAGGGCAGAGTCGGTTACGAGGTCTTGGACCTCGCGGAGGTAGGAATTTCGTTTAAATAAATGAGGGATAGGGGAGTGGGACCCAGCATCGTCCGTTTGTTCTCTGCACCCCGGGCCCCCTTTTTACTTTTACTATTTTGGACATCATCACAACCCCATGGCCTGGGGATCTCGCCCCGAGGGTCGCAGGGCATAAGTTCCCTGGGGTCGCGGGGTACTAGGTTTTAGAGGTCAGGGGGTATTTTACGAGGTGTTTGGTTCTCGAGGTTGGGAAAGTGTTTTGCGAGGTATGGGGTTCTCGAGGTTGGGAAAGTGTTTTGCGAGGTGTGGGGTTCTCGGGATTGGGGCGAGCATTCTGTGAGGTTTTCCCCTTGCGAAGCTCCGCACTTAGGGTTTTTTTTCTCGTTCGCGTGGGTGAAGCTTCTTGGGCGTCCTCTTCATTTCTTGCTTAATGGGCCGTCCAGGTGGGATGGGCCCAATAAGCCTTCCGGAAGCGGGGGAGGCCCAGGCCTGCTCTTTATAAGGGCCCAGGCCTGATCTCGTGTTGCTTTTTACTTCGGGGTTATGACCTCGCGCTTTTCTCCCATTTGTTGTGATCTCGCGTTGCTTTTTGCTTCGGGGTTATGACCTCGCGCTCTTCTTCCCTTTGGTTATCTCGTGTTGCTTTTTACTCCGGGGTTATGACCTCGCGCTCTTCTTCCTTTTTTTGTGATCTCGTGTTGCTTTTTACTTCGGGGTTATGTCCTCGCGCTCTTCTTCCCTTTGGTTATCTCGTCCGATGTCTCATCGCCTATCTCTTTTCCAGGTGCTAGCCTCCCGCGGCCTGGTCGTTGTTTTTTCATGCCTAGGAGAGCTTCTGTGAGCCCCTCACCTGGTTTCGTGTTCAAAGCTCAAGAGGGTTTTTACGAGGAGGTCTCCGAGTCCGTGGGAAGTGTAGAGCCTAGCGATTCCCAAAACCCGAGGTCGCCTTCGCTGGTCTTTAGCGACCCTTCTTCTAGCAATTCCGAGGTCTCCATTAACTCCTGCTTTTCCTGACTTTGCGCGTCGTCGGGTGTTGAAATGGCCGTGTCTTCTGTCTCCGACGAGGTTGTTGCCGAGGATGTGGCGACGTCGTCCGAATCCTACGAGCCCGCGGACTTTGAGGCGGCGTATATCAATGATGCCGCGTCCCGCGTCCTGGCTGTTCTTGAGGAGAGGATCCCCATGTCCTCGGATTCCAGCGAGGTTTTTATGTCTGGGGGAACGCCTACCGAGCTGAAACCTGAGGATCTTGAGAAAATTGCCAAGGACTTTGCTTGGCCCGAGGGGGTTAAGCTAGCACTTTCGGAAGAGGGGGGCAACCCCTGGGCGTCTTATGAAAGGTGCGCGGTTGTGCATTCGTTCAGTCTTCAAGCGGGCTTTAGGTTGCCCCTGGCCCAACACATCGTCGACTTTCTGTGGGAGATGTAGATATGCCCTGCACAATTGTTTCCCAACGCCAGGAGGTTGTTGTGTGCCTACACGGTTCGCAGTCACGAGCTCGGGGATGGGCCAAATGGTAACGACATGTCGACGCTGTTCCTGGCAAGGAGGGACCCGAAGTCTTGTCTCGTCAACCTTAGCTTGTCGGGCATCAAGATTACCGATAATGTTTCGAACGTTGGGCCATGGAAAAAGATTTGGTTCATGGTGTGGGACGTCACCGGGAGGTATCTTAATTTCCCCACGGTGCCAGGCGACTTTGTTCGGCAAGTAGGTTCACACGGTCCCCCAACTCAAGGCGCTTAAGGCACGATACGCCCCGGTGCGCCAAGCCCCGCACTAGAAGTATCTAGCACAAGACCGGCTTGAGCGGGCCGGCCTGAGCCTTGTCCCTCCACCACGCGAGGGCAACGAGGGTATTTTATTCTTCTTTCTTTGTTACATATGTATTTTTGTTTGTCCTCCTTTGTCAGATAACGAGGTCAACAACCTCGCAATCCTAGTTTATTTCAACATCGTTTTTTTTAGAAGCCTCGCTAGACTCAACTCGTTTCTTTGTCCTTTTTAACTTACTCTCATGTTTTTCTTTGACAATTGATCTTTTGCACGCTCTCACCTCGAAGTCAAAGGGGAAGAAGCCCATGACTTCTAGTTCTACGGCCCCGGTTTCCCGATCTCAAACGGGGATAGTTATCAAGGACCCGAACCCGCAGGCGAGGCCACCCACCACGCAGTCTAAACCTAGACCCCTGCCGACGATTGCGCCCGGGGGGAAGACTGCTGAGGGGGTTCTGTCTAAGGGGGACGTCGCGAAGACGTCCCAATGGGACGTCGCGAGGCCACCCAAAGGAGACGTTGCAAGGACGTCCAAAGGGGAGAAGACACCCGGGGTGGCCCCGCCGAAAGGGGACGTCGCGAGGACGTCGTCCCATTCTTCTCGAGGGTCTGGTGACAGAGCCAGCCATAAGAGGAAAGGCGTGGATTCCCCCCTTGGGGAGAAGAAGAAGAAATCTCGGGCTGACGATCAACGAGGTGCGTCGGGGAAAGACATTATCTGTAATAACTGCGGTTTTTTAGGATATTTTTGAATTTTTCTCGGATATCCTTTTTAACCTTTTTGGTCCGTTTTAACGATTAACCCAATATTTTTGTTGGAGATTAAATCCTATAAAATTGTGGTGATATCCTAAAATCACAAAGAAATGATTTTATGGATCGGTGTGAATTTTAGGATTTTTCAATGGAAAAAGAATGTTTATAGGATAAGCCGTCTTTTTAATTATGTACCGAAAGGAATGTAAAATACGAAGCGGAAGCCTTAAAAATTGAAGGTAGCGTGATAAAATCATGGAAAATTGGTTTTATTGGTCTACATAATTTACGGGACGTTTTTCGTTTAGTGAGTTTTTCCACCCGAGGTACATAATTTTACCGCTTTAACGCGAGTCCCGTTCCGAGACGGATTACGTTCTAAAACTTATCTTTTCATGTCTTATAATGGAAGGAACCAGCGTGGATTAGGATGAATTCAAGGCATATCTTATGCCTCGTCAAACTCCATCTTTTGGGGGTCAAAGGAAGGGAGAGAGGGCGGACTGAACGACGGGCTCGGGGGAGATGGAATCCGAATCCTTCACCGCCGGCTGTCTCCTCAGCCCATCATCATCATCATCATCATCTACTTCCTTGCTAAAAAGTGGTGTGTGGCTGCTGTTAGAAGAAAACAGGACCGGGGAAAGAATCAGGCGGAACGACGACGAACTCGGGGACTCCTACACCGCCGGCAATCGTTCCCGCCACTTCCCAGCCACCTTCCACCTCTTCTTCTTGCTTTGTTGCTGTTGTAAGGAAGGAGCCGAACCAGCGAAGAGAATCATGGAGGAGCGGCTGGCTCGGGAGAAAGAAGACATCACCGCCGGTCACTTTTCGACCACGCCGCGCGACGTCGCCGGCGATCGGTAGCTTGTCCGACCACCACCAATGGCAAGGGCTGCTGTCGGGCAACGCCCAGCCACCCTCGGGCTCGAGGATCGAGCCATGATCGAGCCACACGAGCCATGGGTTCGAGTGAAGGTTCGAACCGCTCGTGAAACGGACGTCCGGATCTTCCGTTATAGCGAAAACAAGTTTTGGATACCGATTGTCAGGTAAAGGACTTCGGATAATTACTTGGGATTCGTCGTTAATCCGTTTGAGCTGAAATTTGGTAATCTCTTAGAATTGTTGCTGATGAACAATTTTTATTTAGAAAATTGTTTCAAAAGGGAAGCGGATAATTAGTTATAATTCCGCCAAGATGGCTCCTTGAAGCATGATAACTAAGGATTTATTATATATCGATATTCGGAAATTAAATCGTTTATCGATTAGAAAGTTGTAGGTGTTGAGAATAAAACTAAGAGATGTTTTTTTGTGAGCTCGTTGCTGAGAAATCCTTTTGTTATATTTGTCAGAAGGATGATACAGATTACTGTTGGAATTGCTAAGGACGTCGAGCACGCCTTATAAGGCAAGTGGACGATTCTCTCTTGCGTTATTGTTATTAAATGAGGAATTGGATCCCATTTAATATTTGCGTTGGGAACAACTTGTATGATTAATAAAATATGATAGGTCGTTATATTTGTTAGAAATAATGACCATGTTGTTTATTCAGTTTCGCGTTAGAACTGGATTTAGGTCCGTTATGTGTGGCCTTGTATGTTGTCTCATGCTGAGACATTATGGTGAAGTAAGTTAGTTTTTCAGGGGTAGGAGCCAAGTCTCCGATGACCTCTTTATAACACAGTCTATGTTGGGAGGTTTAGCTCGTTACTATCATATCCCAACATTCGGGTCATGACTCATACCTCACTCAACGCTGGAGGAGGTGTTATGCACTCTAGCTAAGTGCAAATTGGTACTAGGTGTTCGTCAATGATCATGGATTTCTTCCCTTTCATCTTGACGTCTCCATGTACAGGTGGATTCTCTGCGATTTTAGCCGCTTAAAAGTTACCAACATGTTTGTGAAAAGTTATGAAAGTAATAAAAATAAGTGTGTTAGGCACATTAATGTACCCGGATGGTTAGTCTATTCGATAACCATTCTTACTCCCGGTTATGAATGATTCTTAATCAAACTTTGATTAAGTCAATCTGATTAGTCGATGGAGACTTTTCAAGATGTTATGTGATTAATATGAATTCCCAACAATTGTTTATGCTTCTTAAAGAAACCACAAGCGGTGGTGTTCTCTCTCTTGATTATGCGAGCCTCTTTCTTATTCTCTATAAGACTGCTAACTGTTGGATCAAATCCGAGTCTATTCGGATTTGGATGCCAATATGTTTAGTTACAACCATAAGAACCAAGTTAGATTCTCCGCTTGCTAGTCTTTCATTAGACTAACCCGTCCATGTTCTTTTCTTTTATTTGGTTGGTTGGTGTCCACCGTTGTATACGATACATCAGGTTCTTCTTGGAAGTTGATTCAAGAGGCGGATTTAGATGTTTGAAGCTCCAGAAGTTGAAGAAAGGTTTTCAATGGTTATACTTGAGTGAAGATCATGGTTGAACTACTTCAAAGTGAAGCTGAGTTTCAGAAATAAGAGCTTAATGAAGACTGGATGAAGATTTTGTTTAAATAGAAGGTTGTTCTATTTAGTTATTTATTCTTTTTGGGTTAAGGTTTGTATAAGACCAATTGTATTTATTCCGCTGTAATGTTTGTTTTAGTTTGTTCAGTCAGTTCAAAGCCTTGGGTAGCTTCGGTTTAGTCTTAATCGGGGTTACTGGCGGTAATACCTCCAAGGTAGGAAGGGGGTGTTACAGAAGTGGTATCAGAGCTAAAAGTTCCTATGTCTTGCTTAAGACTTTCATCTTCCATATAGAATTATGGAGAATTCTATATTGGTGTTGTCTTAGAACCATTTATGGAAAGTGGTTAAGTTTGGAAGCCAGACTCGTGAAGAGATAGAAAGAGGAAAGGAAATTGGAGAACATGAGGTAATGAGTTTGTAATGGCTTTTGTGAAAAAGGTCCTATGGTGGACATTTGATTCCCTGGAGATGGGAATGGATTCCGAGAAGGATCCAAAGCATGATTAGGTGAAGATTCCTAATGTTGAACCGGTTTTAGCCCAAGTTCTCAATGAATTCCTATTCTCTCTTGAGAGTCTGAATTGGGTGTACCCTCGTCGCTTTTTCCATATTAGGAAACTTCTTGTGAGACTTTGAAGTTAAGTATTATACTTCATAAAGACTTTTTAGTTTGAAGGTTTCCTATTTTAAGCTCGTATGATGGGAGATTTCAAGTTAAGAATTTTTGTTAGAAAGTTCATGATTCAAAGTTATGTGAAAGAAATTGTTAATTTCTTTTCTTGATATGTGAAAGTTCAAGTGTTGTCTTGAAGTCATAAGAGTAAGAGTTTTCCCGAGAAGATTTCTTAGGAATTTCTGAATTTGGTTGAAATTCGATTATCAATAGAAGTTTGGAGTTGGAACCTCCACTTCTCAACGTTGAGATTTGGAAAACCTTAAGAGTCTTGAATGATTCTAAAAAGATCAGTATGGATCATGAAGTGATGTAAAAGAATCCTGAAAAGAAAAGGATTGTCTTTGGAAACTTTCTTCAACAACTATGTTTGTGACTCTATAGTATAGAATCATGGATATTCTGTACTTTTCTTTGCTCAGTTGGAAGTTAAAGAGCTTGGAAGTGCTCAAGTGTTGGATCGATTGAATTGTTAATCTATTGGAAAATGCAATTCAATTTTTAACCTGATAGTGTTCAAACTCGGATTTTCATATATGTTGTTATCCTTTGAGTTAAGAGGATTGCGATTCATAAATGGAATGCGGATTTCTTATGGTTATAGTAAGAAAGAAAGGAAGAATGTTGGTTCAGTTTAGGTTGTGAACAAGTGGTTAATCATCAAGGTTGTTGTGAATAAGGTTGATTGGTCAAAATGGATTGAACAGGTAAAAGTTCATCAGTAATGTGTTTATGTTCAATTAACTACTAGTGCAAGTGTTAATTGATGACACTGAGTTGTTGATATCCTGATGATTAACCTATGTGACAACGTTATGGGAATTTCGTTGTATGATACCTAGCTTGGGATAATGAGAAGAGACTTGAGGTCTATAATTGACTAGTAATGGAATCAGCATTGAGATCTTCTAAAGTGCCAATGGTATTGGCTTATGTTTCTTTAAGGATGGAAATGATAAAGTTCAGGTTTGAGAAGATCAATCAAGGAATGATCTTAGTATATTTGTCTTTGATATTCTAAACAGTTGGGAGGAAAATATCAATCCTTCAATATTGTGGTTAATAAGGCTTAGACGTTATCGATGAAAGATAATTTCAGTTGTGTTTGGGTTTTGAAGATTTTATATCAGTCAAATCCAAAGCCTAAGGTGGTACTGGTGAGACTGTTAAGTTGTCAGCAAGCTTCCTAACCACAATCTCTTTCTTTGCAATTTGGTTTGAAGTTAAATTAATGAAAAGGTATACGAATTGAATCTTTTGAATTAGATGCATAGTTTGAAAGTTCATTTTTTTTATATATCAAGAAGATTAAGTTATAAGAGGATTGAAAGTCCTTAAACTCATCAGAAGAGTTTGATAGTTTACTTTTGGATATCAGAATTTATATAAAGATTCACTTACAGAAGGCTCGTTGTCTTGTGAATGGATGAACTCAAGTATTGAATTTTGTCAATGGATCATATTTGCATAACTTTAAAGTAGTATGTCAAGGAGGCATACAAGTTGAGAATGATCGAAGAAGAATCTTCGCTATGAGTATGAAGATGTCGGAATCACATTTTTCCTAAGGATTGCAAGTAAGTGGATTGGAGTGATCAACTCTTTTCTTGAACTTGTGAAGATAAGTTAGGTTAGGACTGAGTAAATCAGGTAGAGATTACTCAATACTATGGTTTATAGAAAAGTCTAGGACTGAGTTGGAGTTAATTCGATCAAGAGTAGACTTTAATTAATTTAGTACCGGTCGGACAAGTTGGTTAAAGAAGGGAATAAATTCACAAGTCACTTAGATGTCTGGTTGCTCTAAGTGCTTGTTTCTATTGATAACTTGAATCGTCAAGCTGTTATTTAATTGAATCTAGAAGGTCTTCTAGGTTATTAGATAATTAGGGTTGTTAGACTGGTAGTTCTATCAGCTAAATATGAAGTTTGGGTTTTAGTCCTTAGTAGGATCATTACCCACAATAGATTGTTCAAGTGAAAAGAGAATCAAGAGAATCGATGATCAATAAAGCAATATCATGATGGATCTAATTAGTTGAACACGCTTTTCTCATATTTGTTAAACTCAATCATATTTGCATTCATAGTTAGTTTTCAATTTTGCATATTAGATTAGAATTTCAATCAATAAACCCCCCCTTTAGTTCTATTACTTGGTACATAAGTAATAACATTAATACACGAGTCTCTATGGGATCGACGCTTACTTGCCGCTCTATTGAGTTTGGTAAAGGTAAGGATTCTTTGATAGGTATAACGACCACCGAAAATACCTCATCACTTGACGACGAGGCTGCTCGGTACTCGGCCATGGTAAGTCTTGTTTTCATGCATTTCACTTCTTTTTAAGACTTTGTGCCTTCTTTCTCATTCCTTTTCTCACTTTTTGCGAATCTACAACACACCTTTTTTGACAACTATAACCATAGCTGCATCACCCGTGCCCATGCGAGGATGGGAAAGATGGAGGCGACGCTTATAGCCCGTACTGAGGAGTGCGAGTAGCATTCAAAGGAGCTCGTTGTGATCAAGAAACGGGCTGAAGCCGCGGAGGTTGCGGCGAGGGACGAGGCTAAGGCGGCGGCGAGGGCGAAGGAGGGAGAAACTCGGGGGAAGGAGGGAGAATCTCGAGCGAAGGAGGGTGAGACTCGGGTGAAGGAGGGCGAGGCCCGGGCCAAGGAGCGAGAGAGCAAGGCGAGAGAAGTGGTCGAGGCCTTACAGGGCGAGAATGATGAGCTTCGGGGTAAGCTCTCCGCCGAGCACAAATTTTTTAAGGAGAAAGTAGTGGAGCTTTCGAAGGCGGAGGAGGAGATTACCCGCCTTGAACGGCGTGTCGTTGAGCTTAACGAGGAGTTGGAGGCCGCGGGGTCCAAATACGTGGACTCGGAGGAGTATAAGACGAAATTGGTGGAAAGTGTGAGGAAGATGTTCCATCAGGCCGTCCGCATGGGCGTCAAGCAGGCGGTGGCCAAGTACGGGCACATTGATCCTCGCATCGTCTTCTTCAACCCCAACTATGACGAGACTCTGGGGGAGTTGGATGGGGAGGAGCCTGAGGGAGAATGCGAGTTCTTCCTTAACGCGGACGAGACCGTGGCAAGTGAGGCGCCCCCCACGGTGGAGCTCGTTCATGAAGGTTCGGAGGTCCTCACCACGGTCCTTCAGCCTGCGACGGACGCGCCGGGATCCCAGCCGTCTATCACCGCCGACCCTGTTTTAGAAACTCCCGCGGGTTCCGCCGCCAACGCCCCAAAAACCCTTACGGACCCCGCTAACCCCGCTGAAGCCCCGAAGAGTTGAAAGATGTTGCCTTCTCGTCTTTTCTTTCTTTCTTTTTTTATTCTTGCCGTGTTGGTGGCACTACGGGGTTTGTAATTTGAACATCTTGGCCCTTGTGGCCTTTATTTTGGTGGCCCGGTGTGGTCTGTAATTAAACATCCTGGCCCCTGTGGCCTTTGCTTTATGTACATATCCGCCTTTGTAGTCTTCGTTTTATGTTGTCTTTCTTATCTTATGGATTGTTTGGTTTGTATTTTTCTTTGCTTGTATCCGTTTATTCACATCGACTCCTCATCGATCCATTCATCCAACCCCATGGGTCGGGTGTCACAGCTATTGTGACACCCGGGCCACATTGAGTATTTATTTTCATCGAGAATATGCCGAGATTACGAGCCTCGCTTGGAACTCGCACATTGATTATTATGATGGCGTTGTGGGCTTCGTTCAGACCTCGTATGACTTAATCGAGATTCTCCAACCCCAAGCGGGAAGCGATGGGTGGACCAAACGAGATTCTCCAACCCCAAGCGGGAAGCGAGGGGTGGACCAAACGAGATTCTCCGCCCCCAAGCGGGAAGCAAGGGATGGACCAAACGAGATTCTCCAACCCCAAGCGGGAAGCGATGGGTGGATCAAACGAGATTCTCCAACCCCAAGCGGGAAGCGAAGGATGGACTTTACGAGATTCTCCAACCCCAAGCGGGAAGCGAGGGGTGGACCCAACCTCAAGCGGGAAGCGAGGGGTGGACCAAACGAGATTCTCCAACCCAAGCGAGAAGCGGACGCACTTACGTGATTATCCGAGAGTTAGGTCGGATGAGGAGAGCAGGTTCCCACAGACGACGCCAATGATGAAACCCGAAATAACGACTCGCTAGAAGACAAGGAACGAGATTATTATATTCGAAAGTGCAAACACTTGCTTCTTTATTTATACTTTTCCCTACAACGAGGTTACAAGCCTACGAGGCTAATAAACAATTGAGAATTACACCTAGACCTCTGATATGCTCTATTTAGTATAGGTTAACTCTTGTACTTTAGGTATGATTTGAGTGTGTTTAGGTTAGTTTTGAGCATAATTGTCATATGAAGACCGAAGACACGATTTGAAGAATTGCAAAAATTTTGAAGACAAGTGTTGATTTGGAGTTGTTTCGACACCACTTTCTTATAACGCTTATTCCGGGAGCTACGGTGATCGGATGGAACTGAATTTGGTATCATTGGAAAGCTAACTCGAAGAGCTAAAATTCATCTTTTTACGGCGAGTTCAAATTCCAACTCTAAGTGGGTCAAAACTACCTCCGAAGTTGACACCAGAATGCTGAAACGCAGGATCCGCGCCCGCGGAAATATTCCGCGCTCACGAATGGAGGAGTATCCGTGGCCTCGGACATCAAGCAGATCCGCGCCCGCAGAAATATTCCGCGCTCGCGGATTTTGGCTTTTCAGCGCCGCCTCTGTTTCGTTATTTTCTATCTTTTAGTATTTTTATATCTTAGGGTTTCGGACTTATTTCTACTATTTAAGTTAGTTTCGAGTTTCACTTTAGGGTTAGACAATTTAGAGACACAAATTCTAGCATACTTTTACTTTTAGGTTTTTATTTCAGTATTATGAAGAACTAATTTTCCTTTGGAGTTTGTTTGATCAAGGAAGCCTTTTTATGTTATTCGTGAGATTCTGGTAACTTTTCTATCCCTTGGTTAATATCAAAACTCTTGGTTTTATTTATATGATCCATGTTTGATTTGATAAGCCTGATCAACTTGTTTGATTGACTTAGATCTACTGTTTGGATTAGGTTTGATTGTTGTCTGTGCAATCTTATTTATCCTTGAAACAACTCTTTTCTAGGACCGTGGACTAGAATTGAAAAAGAGTATTTGATTGTTATTTTATGCTAGAGACTCGTAGCTTGATTGAATGAATTAATATCCTTCTATCCTTAATATTTTGCATGATTTGAATTAAGCGTTCTTGTTCATATCATAATTCTGCGTGGACCGTGGACAAGCGGAAATCTTTTATAAGGATTGGAATTAACTAGGGAATTAATATAAAAGTAGATGAATTGATGATCGAATGATTAAAAAGGTGGAATTGGTTAAATAAACTCTGCTTTCTTTCAATTGATTTAATCCCGATAATATTTGTTTGTTTGTTTATTTGCCTGAACTTCCAAAAACCCTGTCTTTGCTCTTTGCTGATTGATCAGAATCCCGATTCTCTTGGGTTCGACCCCTTGCTTACTTGCTATACTAGTTAGTAGTTTAGGGTTATTTATTTTTGATCTTGGCAACAACGATTTTAGCCCAGTCAACCTCCTACGAGGTTCTGAGATCTCGGTCTAACAACGTTCGAGATCTCCTACTTGCTAAATGATTCTAACACCTAAGTATTGCGCGATTGGTCTTGGGGCGAGGTGGACTTGGGAGCGTTGTGTAGAGAGCCTTGTGAGATCTTGTAGCGAGGTCTTTAGTGTGAGCGAGGTCTTTGTGCGACTTGAAGTCTTTTTGTGGACTCCACTTGTCTGTAGCGAGGTCTTTTGACGATGTTTCTATCACGTCGATCTTCAACGAGCAAGATAGTTCTTGAGTTCAAGATGTTTTTCGACCCCCTCCTCTTACGAGGTTCTTCTCTATTTATAGAGGATTGGGGAGTCGAGTTTTGGCAAAGGTCCGATGTGGGACGCCCGAGATTGGGGACTTCTGATTGGCCCGAAGGTGAGGCAGCTGGTGATTGGCTTGGCATCAATGAGTGGTCCGTGTGGGCGGGCGTCAGTAGTATAGGTTACGAGGCCTAGGCGTCGTTCCGAGGTTTAGGGTAGAGTCGGTTACGAGGTCTTGGACCTCGCGGAGGTAGGAATTTCGTTTAAATAAATGAGGGATACGGGAGTGGGACCCAACATCGTCCGTTTGTTCTCTGCACCCCGGGTCCCCTTTTTACTTTTACTATTTTGGGCATCATCATAATCTATTGTAGGTTTGTTGTATTGTACATTTTGTAATTAATTAATTAGAGTACATGGAGCTAATTACAACTAATTTGTAGCCAAGATGGTTCAAGTTAATTAATTTGGTGTTATAATATATACTTACTAGTTTGGAGTTATAATGGTTACATGGGATTAAGAAGTTTTTCCTTTATTCTTGCTAGTTTGTATGAATCTTGTAGGTTTGGGTTGTTATATTTCTCCTATTTTTTTTTATAGATTTTGCTTGTGTAAGTTTTTCTTGTATGAATTTTGTAGGTTTTGGTTATATTTATCCCATTTCTTGTAGATTTTGCTTGTGTTTTTCTTATTTCTTGTATGAATTTGGTAGGTTTTGGTAATATTTCTCTTAATTCTTGTAGGTATCTTTTTTTTGTCAAAATTTCTTGTATGTATCTTGTAAATTGTGGTTGTGTTTCTCCTATTTTTCGTATGAATCTTGTACTATCATAAAGCAATAATACTTCCTTAGCCTAAACGTGTCTTGTAAATAAATTTCAAGGCAAGATAACCGAATCAAGTACAATATATGAATAAAAAAATTTTTATTGTGTTTCTCCTATTCTTGTATGATTTTTGTACAAATCTTGTACGCAGTTTCATGTAGGGGGCAATTTGAATGTACCTATGAAGAAGAAGAATCGATGAAGAAGAATAGCGTAGAAATAGTTTTGACTATTGCCCTAGATAGATTAAGTAATAATTAGTTATTAAAATAAAAAGATATTTTTCTCATTAATTAAGGGTATTTTAGCCTTTTCAGAATAAAGGGGGACATTTAATTAGAAAATTCTTAAGGGGTCTATTTTCCTATTATATTATTGAAAGTGGTACTTTCCCTCTAATTTTCTCATTAATTTTGGTACCTTGTGGTTTTCAACTTTTTTTTAGTGTTCAAAATAACTAGTTGTTCTCGTCGTGTCTTGCACGATTATGACTCGATATTTTTTTAGATATAATATAAAAAACTATTAATAAATAAAAATATAATATAAATAATAATTGTGAATTGGTGATGTATATATATTGTAAAATAAAGAATAATTCTAAATTAAAGATTTTGATATCAAAAATGAAAATATTTGGACATTTAATATGGATTAGCAAATAAAATTGACTTGACATGTACGTATATTATCAAAAAAACATTACCAAGTAATTATAATTGAAAATTACAATTGTAATTGGTTAGATTTGTATGTAAATCATCAAAAAAATAAAAATTGAAAATTCAAAGATATACCATAATTGAAATTTAAGATTTGGTAACAAAAAGATTCGATTCTATCTAGATATCATAATAGGAAAAAAAATATCGATTAATAAAAAAATTGACTTGATTTGTACATAGATTGTAAAACCGTAACTCATTTTTTCTATAAATTTATATGATTCATTTTTTTAACACCGTAACTCATATTGGAAAAGTCAAAACAATGATAAGGTTGTCGGAAATATGTTACGATTATCTCTAGACATATCTATTCTAATTCATTTATTTTAGAAAACGTGTTAATTGTTGAATTTTCTGTGCAATTTATTCGTATGTACATATGGTCATATAGATCAATAACAATTTATTATTAATTTTATAATTTAAAAATATTATAGGATAAGATCTCGGTCTATATTATGTGAGCTTTTTTAGATTATATTGGAGAGTTGTTAGGATCATGAAGGTATGTTAAAATCTTATCATATAAAATAAATAAATAAATATTTTATGTCAATTTCATGGAAATTAATTTTTTCGAATCAATTTTTATTTTGCTAGAAAATAGGTTAACTACTAATTTTGTTTTTCAATATATTCGTTATGTACTCAATTACATATATGATCATATCATATATATGGATCATTAACAATCTATTATGGAGTATTAATTTTGTAGTTTAAAAATATTATAGGATAAGATCTCGATATATATTTAGAGGAAGTTTTTTTGGTAGATTATATTAGAGAGTTGGTAGGATCATAAAGATATTGTAAAAAATATTTTTATATGTAAATTTCTCGAAATCTACTATATATATAAAAACAATAAGGTTTGGAGCCTCCACGTTGCGCCACCTCAGCTTTTTCCACATGTCACCCTACGAATGTGCCACTTAGGATTTTGCCACGTGTCATCTTTATATTAAGCCATGTCATATCATTTTTTACACGTCATATGACACATCATGTTATTTTTGCCCCATCACTTACATGTCATATTTATCTAAAATTATAAATAAAAAATAATCTAATAAAATATATTAATCGACAAATCATTTACAACTCTCTTCCACTTTCTTTTCCATCTTTATCAAATTTTCCATAGGACTTATAAGGCCATCAATGGCTGTTTTCCGAACCACCTTGCACACGCTCTCTATGGCTGCCTCGCTGCTTACCTTGCACAAACATTGTTGATGCCACTCCTGATCGATGTTACTCACCATTATTGGTCTCGAGTTCAACTTCACTAATTTCTCCTTCTAAATCTAATAATTATAATGATGGATCTCAGTTTTCACTTTCATCCTCTTCGCATTCTATTCACTAAAGTAATGAATCTACTAAACAGTAAAGAGTAACGAATTAAAATTTCATAATTAATTAGTGAAGCACTATCACCTAGCATAATTAGAATTATTACTTATGGTCGTGTAACACATATCACGTTAGCATATTACATAAGGAATATTGGTAGTAGTACATTCTCTTTTTTTGGTCGATGTTAATAGTTATCTCTTCCATCTATATATTAAAAAATATAAGATCTTATAAAATCAAATCTCATGATCAATATGTTTCCTTATACATGCAAAAGATAAAGGCACGAACAATTAGAGTCGGAGCAAAAACGTTTTGCTTATCCATAGATAAGATTACATACTTATATGTTTATGGGAGGGATAATGTTAATCGCTTTTGTTAGATAATTCAAAATTGAAGTTTCCAAAAAAAAGAATTAAAAATAATACGAAGTACTACGTATCAATTTACTATATATACTTGCCTTTTTAACCATTTTTCATTTATCATAGTTGTTATTTTTTCTTAATTAAAAATATTAATTTTTATTTAATTGAAGATGATGTGGAATCTACTATATATCTATGACTAATAATTAAAATCGAAACAATTTTTGCCCCTACATTGCGCAACAACACCCCTTTATTAAAACAATAGTTTTAAATAGTTAATTATACAAAAAATTATCTCTAAATAAATATAAAATAATGTTTGTAAAAATTTATCCCAAAATACACATAAAGATAACATAATATTAGGAGATTTAACAATATAGGTAAGAGAAAGATATTATACTTATTATATTTGTAAAAGATAAATTTAAAAAAAAAAATAAGAAAAAAATATGTACAAGTGATCACATATATATCTTTGAAATAAAAATAATCATATTAATAATAATATCTTTTAAATATGAATTATGTGTAATTTTAAATAATTAATATTTTTAAATAAAGATAAAATATATCTGTCACTATATTACATCACATCACATTGTATTAAAATAGCTATTTAAAATAATGATATTAAAAATGTACCAAAAATACTTTTTTATTTTTATTTGTAATAACTTGAACAATATATATAGAAAAATATTAAAAATTGACGACTACAATCTTATTTTATTATATCATATTTAAATATATAGTGAAAATATAGATAAGGAAATATTTTTAACTTAATTTATCATTTTTTAATAAAGATATTTAATTGCAAAAAATATAATATAGTAATTATTTTAATATAAATGGTTAAATAATTAGTTCTATCCTAAAATTGTAACATCTCTCAAATAGTAATTTTATATTTGACAAAAGAATTTTGAGTAATTTTTATAAATGAGGACGTAACCAATTTTCCCAAATTTATTTTCTTAACTTTTTTTTCATTTACTAAATTTAATAATGTACATTTTTTGTAATTTTTAAATTTTATTATTTATCTTCATTCAAAAAATAAGAATATAAATTTATTAATTCAATTTATCATTTTATCCGAATAGAGTATTCAATTATGAAAATTATATTTTAAAGCTCTTTTAATAGAAAACGTTAAACAATTAGATTTATCCTTATGTTTTATGTTTTTTTAATATACTAAATCCAATGATTTATCTTCATTTTATTATAAATAAATAAATTTCATTAATCTATAACTATATATTAAAGTTGAACCTTTTCATAAATAACTTATACTTATCTTTCATATTAAATTATATCTTATTTATTAAAATAATTTTTATATATTCAAAATTTATCTATTTCATATTTTAAAAGTATATATATATTTTTTATTTTATACATATTTTATCTCTTATTTTTAAATTTAATATTATATTTTATCTCTTATTTCATATATTGAATTTAATATTATATTTTTCTTTATAAATATTATATTTATAATACGTCTAAAAAATATTAAGTCATAGTCGTGCACAGCACGACGGGTACAACTAGTATGTAACTAAATTTCCAAAAAACATTATTTTAATCCAATATAAAAAAAAATTAAAAAATTGATTGAGATTTGTAGATTATGTGGCAATATGATGTGTGCATAACATATGAGTGACATGGAAATTTTTTGACATGTGGACTATGACATGGAATCTACTATATATATAAAAGCAATAAGGTTTGGAGCCTGCACATTGCGCCACCTAGGATTTCGCCACGTGTCGTTTCGAAAATACGCCACCTCAACTTTTGCCACATGTCACCTTTTCCTTAAGCCATGTCATAAAATTTTTAAAACTTCATATGCCACATCATTACCATGTCATTAACCTATTTATTTTTATTTTTTTATTTTATAAAATATGTCAACAAATAAATCTGTATCCTAACTAATGAATTAAATTAGGTAATCTTCTTATTTACCTTAAATAAAAATACTTACTTTACTTAATTTAAACATTTACTTTTAATAAATGATAATAACTGATTATTTTCATCCATAGACTCACAATACTTTAGGAAACTATAACCCATAACAATATCTTCAAACAATAACCCAATTTTTTTTTAAAAGTTGTTAACACTATCGTCAAAAGTTGGTTTGGTCATCTGATATGATTCAAATTTCGATGTTGTTAATGAAATATGAAAGAATATTTAAGCAAATAATTTTTTAGTTAGCAAAAGATCATAATTTATTTTGCACCATGATTTTAAAATATTATTTTATTAGGTTGAATACGCACAAAAAAAAATTCTATTTGTTTTAATATAATGTTTCGGTAAAAATTAGATTATATGTAAAATTAAATAATTTGACAAAGCTAATTTAAAATAATTTGTTATAATTTTTCTTAATTCAATAGTTTAATGGTTTTATGTTCATGGGAACTACTTAATTAACATATTTTATTTTAAAAATATATTTTTTTATAAAAGTTTAGTTCATACTAAAAATATAGTTAATATTTATTTTCTTATATAGTCTGAAGTTTTGAATACCATCACATATAAGTAATAAGTCTTGATACGATACAACAATCTACTATATATATAAAAACAATATAGTTTGGAGCCACCACATTGCGCCACATCAGCTTTTGCAACGTGTCATTCCTAAAACACGCAATATTGGATTTTGACACGTGTCATCTCCTCATTAATTCATATAATTATACAAATAAATTGGTAATTTTGACAACAAATCTTATGAATTCAAATATTAGATCTGGAAGTTTTGATATCATCTAATATATTAGAAAGAATACAAATTATAATTTTGGAAGTTTCTAACATATTTAATTAAACGTGAATTTCTATAAAATATAAATAAAATGATGATGTTAAAAAACGACTAGATTATTGTAATTTTGGAAGATTTGCACAACAATGATAGATCAGAAATAAAAAAATCATAGAAAAGTTTTGCACAGTAGGGAAAAAAACATGTATACTAATTAACCCATAATTAATTCATTTTTTTAGTACTTCGTAAGTTATGTCTTACCTAGAAAATATGTATAAGACTCTAAACAATATATGCCAATGAGCCTATCTACTATTTTTAATGTCAGTGCCATTGAACCTATCTACTACGGAGTATTTTTTTAGATTCTGTAAACAAATCTTATAATTACCTAAGATAATCTGTTAAAAAAAATTAAACTTTTGATTTAATATTTTGATTTCTACTACGGAGTAGTTTTTGGATTTAATATTTTGATTTCTATTATTTTAATTTTTGTTAAAAAAAAGATTCAATGGCACTGTTTTGGTTAAGATAATACCAAATTAAACTTTTTTATTTAAAATATATAAAATATTTTGGTTAAGATAATACCAAATTAAACTTTTTCAAACTAGAATCGTGGATTTCCAAACTACAAAATCGTGGATTAAATACAAAAAATCTAAAACAAAAATATATAAAAGATATAATACCAAAATGGAGAAGATATTACCAAACTAAAACATAGAAAATAACTTTTTTTTATAATATCTTATAAATAATGGAGATTCTTGGTTAATATCTAAACAAACTATAATCATCGAGTATGATATATATTGACAACTAATTTTATTTTAAATGAAAGATATCTAAGTTATAATTTTTTTAATTTATAAAATCGTTAATTACTACTATTTTAAATTACCACTGTTTTGAATTTTAAGATTTAAAATTATGCTCAAATCGGTAAAAATGAAAATAATCTACAGTACCAAACTTGAAATTATAATTGCAAGTTCTCTCTCTTCAAACCTACACATATTCCTCTATACTTTATTTTATTTTGTACCAAGTTCTCAACCATTAATTTTTTTTGTCACATGTTAATTCACCTCATTTATGTATCGGGTAAGAAATAAGGTCACCACATTAAGTCATCTCATTTTTCCTGCCGCTCCTCCTTAAGCCACCTCATTTAAAATATTAGACCGTGCGTTAATTATAAAATTGATGAAAATAAATTACTTTAAGTAAATACAATTTACGTTCAAATCTTTTACCAAATTTTGTTAAAAGTTGGTTATCATCATATTCAATTTGTAGATCGTACTTAATTCATTTTTGTATTTAATATTAGTATAATATACATATAAGGACATTTTATTTGGTATATTTATTCTATTAATATGATTATCTAATGAATCAATATGCAAAATGATACATTTTCGATATAAAATCCAAGTAAAATTGTAACAAGATCCGCGTACGGCGCGGGTACTTACGCTAGTATTTATAAAGACGTCTAAATTATAAGAAAATGACACGAGTAAAAATCTGAGGTGGTTGAATATAGGATCGACATGTGGCGAAATATTAGGTGGCGTAAGAAAGCTCCAAATCTTATTGCTTATATATATATATATATTGTAGATTCTTATTTCTTTTAGTACCTTCTACTTTGTACAAACATTGTCACGTAACATCTTTATTATTTGTCTTATAACATTTAACAATAAGCATTGGAACAACAACCTATACCGAAAATCGTAGAAATTGATCCAGAAATTAAGAATCTCCACTGTCTCTACCATCGAAACGAAATCTTCTAATGAACAACATTGAAAATGTTCCAATTAGGCAAAAAAGAGCAAAATGCATATTTGGATAGTCAAGACCTAATAGAAGAGAATGAACTTCAAAAATTCATAGCCCTTCAAACAAATCCAATTTGTTAAACTCGAGCACCGAATGATGACTAGATGTAGAATTTCGGCACCGAATGATGACTAGATGTAGAATTTCGGAGAGATGGAAATAGAGATCAAAATTGAAATTTGGTTTCACCATTTTGGGAATAATTAAATTGGTTCGCATATCAAATATGATCTGAGGAATTGAAATTTGTTATAGTGTCGTTCCAATTTTTTTTTAATTTCTAACGGAAAATAAGAAAAGATGGATAGAAAGTTGGTTTTGGGATACTTTAGGCCAAGGGGCAATATTTGTACAAATTATAAGGGTAACAAAAGGAATAAAAAAAATTGGATACCAAATGAAAAAGTCAAAAATTGGAGGGCGCTAAAAGAAATTTCCTTTGAAACTAGAGAGCGGTTCACGTGAGAATGGAACCCTAAAAGAGAAAATGAGAAGGAATCTCGGTCGTTTTACACGTGCGCGGATAAAAAAATTACCTTAACAGTGTAAATTTTCGAAAATCAATTGTAGAATTTTGTATGGGACTGTGCATTTTCATCTTATTTGTGTATGTATAATAATATATTAATATGAAGGCATGTGTATGCATTTTTCACTAAAAGTGCATTGTATCACATGTGACTATGCAATACCTTGTTTGTAATTGTGCATTATTCTGTAATCGATTGTGTGTGTTATTTTATAAGTGAATGTGCATAGTATTTTAAATGAAGTGGTTATGACTTGTTCACCAAGCGTGCATTGTATTACATGTGATTGTACATAGTATTCTAAACAAAGTCGTTACTGGAAAGATGCACACTCATTGTAACACCACCATGCACACTTGATGTTCGCATTTTTAGTATAGTTTTTAGTAGGTTTTCTTTGCTTAATAGGTTTAGTTTTGTTTAGTTTAGGTTTAGTTTTGAGTGTTTTTAGATAGTTTTGCATATTTCTATGAAAAGAGTGGAATCTACGCTATTTTGTGAATTTTGTAGGTTTTAGCGAGAAAAAGAGCTATATGGAGCTGAATTTGGAGCATTACAGCGAAAGACGGAGGAGTGCAAGATTGAAGAAGTCAAAGCTCAAAGATCACAAGAGGAAGTGTGGAAGAAAATGAAGCTCAGGCTCGTTAACGAGGCTGTGAGGGCTCGTTAACGAGGCTGTGAGGGCTCGTTAACGAGGCCACGAAGGATAAGATTTGAAGTATTTATTTTATAATTCACCGATCATGAGCGGGAATTTATTTCCGTGTCGGTTGAGTATCTTTTTAGAATCTTTTGGGGTTATTAGAATATGTATTTTAGGTTTTAATATCTTTTTAGATTTTATTTCTATCTTTTAGGGTTTGTTTCTATCTTTTTAGGAAAGTTTATATCTTTTAGCCTTTTTAGTTTTTAGCTTTTTAGTATAAATATCCTTCTATCTAGCATAGAAAAGGAGAAGCTTTTTAGGGAGAATTTTTAGGAAGAGATTTTCGAAGGGCCGAGAGATAGAAAGAGTCGGATCGGAGAGGACCGAGGAGGCTCGGTAGACGACAGTCACCGGGGTCGTTGGTCGTGATTGTGGTTCGGTATTTTGATGTTTTTTCGGTTTCTTCTGAATCTCTGTAAGACGATATTTTCTTATTAATTCGAATTTGAGTTTTGTTTCAATGTTTCTTTTGATTGAAGTTTTTAGTTTCTTAGTTATGATTAGTGAGTAGTTTCCTTTTCTAGGGTCGGGGTTAAGCCCGGCATAGTTGAGCATGTTTGATGAGTAAGATTGTGTTGTGGATGCCTTTTATCTTTGATTGAGAATTGTTTGTTGTGCTTATACCAAAACGAAAGTTGAGGTAATTTGAGTTTTTAACTTAATTGAAAGAGAAAGTTAGTAACTTGAAGGTTGATATTGTTTGAAAACGAAAGTTTCAAGCTTTAGATCCAAAACATGCAATTAAGTGAATTAGGATGCGAAAGTTTGTTAATTTACTTGCTAAGTCAACGAAAGTTGACGACTCTATCTGTTTAAAGGCATGATCTTATCTTCTTACGAGTTTTTATTCTTGTCTATGTTGTGGTGTCCCTAGTCCTAGATTTTTGTTTTATTTGAATTATTTCTAGTGAATTTTCGTTGCTGAGTACTTGCCTCGGTATCGAATTTAATTAGAATTTAATTAGGTCGTTAGTTGAAGTGTTTTGTGTTCGGTGGTTCGTTAACGACCTTGACAACGTCGTTAACGAGGATGCTCGTAAGTGTTTTTATTTGTTTTTGTTTGTTTTTAGTAGATTGATAAACGAACAACCTTGCTTCCTGTGGAACGATCCTGACTTCGCTGTACTCAGCGGGGTCTTGACTTACAAATTTATTTGTTGGCCGAGAAACCCTATCAACAAATTGGCGCCGTTGCCGGGGAAGCAACGAGTTTGTTAGTTTATCTTTTGGTTCGGGAATAGCCCGACCCCGTTTTTGCTTTTAATTTTTGTTTTCTTTGTCTGTTTTCTCAGTGTATGCCGGTAGGACGAAGAAGGCTTCAGTTTGATAACACAGGTTATTACTCAGAACCCGAACGTTCCCTGCACCGTCGACTCCGAGAAAACCGAGCCATGGCCACAACAGAAGAGATGGCTCGCGAGTTAGAGATCCTCCGGACCCAGATGGAGGCACTGAAAGCCGAGAAGGACGGCGCAGACGCCGAAGCTGAGCGTCAACGAGCTGACAAGGCTCGACTACAAGAGGAGCTAGATGCCTATCCAAGGAATGCCAAACAATACATGCATCCGGAACTGAGGGTGCCAAAATCTCTATTGTGCTTCCAGCGATAGAGAAACCTTTTGAGATCAAGTCTCAATTTATATCCTTAATTAAAAGGGCTCAGTTTGAAGGGAAACCTGCTGAGTGCCCTATGGAGCATATTAGAAATTTTCTTGATTTATGTGATACCATAGCTGCTGAAGGTGTCTCGTTAGAATATGTTCTATTAAAAGCTTTTAGATGGTCTCTTACTGGAAAGGCCCTGAACTGGTTGGAGAGCCTACCTTCTAAGTCTATCAGGACTTGGAAAGCTTTGTATGATCAATTTCTTACAAAGTTTTTCCCTCTTGCTAAGACAACAGAATTGAGGAAACGCATCACCTCTTATCACCAGTTGCCTAATGAAACATTCGTTGAAACATGAGAAAGATTCAAAGAGATGCTTAGACAGTGCCCTACTCGTGGGCAACCTTTATATGTTTTGCAAGAAATCTTTTTCCAGGGTATCAACGCAAAGACCAAGAACCGCATCAACACGCATACTGCGTGCGGTTTTATAGAGATGAACCCGACAGAGGCGTGGGAACTGTTGGATAAGCTGGCAAATTACGATGCTATGTATGGAACCCAGCAGACTCCACAAACTCAAAAACGTCTCTACATACCCAACAGAGATGAAGTTGACCCAGATGTTAAAAATCAATTCTTACAAGATGAGGTCAACCGTTTGAGAAAACAGGTAAGTTTTCTGAAATCCTCTCAATCATGTCAAAAATGTGGTTCTTCTGCAAATAATACTTCTGCTTGCACTAACATTGAGCAGGTTAGAACCGCTGAGACAATAGCTGAGATGAACTATATGAGAGGACCATACAGGAACCAGCCTAATTATAATGACAGGTCGAACAACTATCAAACATGAGGCAATCAGAATACAAGTCAAAACTACGCAGGGCCCCCACCAGATAGACGACCTGCACCATATCGACCTCCAGGCCATCAGGAGACGCCATCATGGGTTCAGGAGATAAAGGAGAGCATCAACGGAGTGAACAACAAAGTTGATGACGTTCAAGCCAAACTGAGCCGACAAGATAAAAGATGGGGAGAGTTCGATATTTGGAAGAGGAGTGTTGATTCCCAACTAGGGGACCTAGCTGCACGGATTCCAAGACCACATGGGCAACTCCCGGGCCGCCCCGAGGAGAACCCTAGAGGCCAAATAGCAGCGGTACACCTCAGAAGTGGGAAGACACTACCGGAGAGAATTCAAGCTGAAGAGAAGGAGGAACAGGACCTCGTCAACAGGCTCGTTAACGAGCCAGCGAGAACACATACCGAGCCTACAAACCAGGATGACGAGACTCAGAGGGTCCCCAACGACCCCAACCCAGGTAAGTCTACTAAACCGAGCCTCCCTCTCAATCCCAGGGTAGTTAACGACCCCACCAGGGTCGGTAACGACCCGCCGAGGACATCAATCGACCCCAGTGTCGACCCGGTACTCTCACCTCTCGATCCTAACTTGGTTTCGAGAATGGTGAAATCTCTTCCATTTCCAACTAAGAAATCTATGGACTCTACTGAGAGTAAGTTCAAGCGTTTCGTTAAGATTCTTCAGGGCATTAATATTTCCATCCCATTCGCTGAGGCCCTAAGCGAAATGCCGGCTTACACAAAATTTTTGAAAGATATTCTTAGCAGGAAAAGGTCCATTACAGAGCTGCAGGATGAAGTCAGATCAATAGCTCTACCGGAAAAGCTAGGTGATCCAGGAAGGTTTGCAATAACGATCGGCATAGGCAACCACAAGTTCAAGGCTTTATGCGATCTTGGTGCCAGTGCTAGTCTCGTTCCGCTCTCAATCTGGTCAAAAGCCAATATGGGACCACTAGAGCCAGTAGACATGAATCTGTACATGGCAGATGGGTCATGTGTCAAGGCCACAAGAGTGGTGGACGACTATCCTATTCAAGTCGGGAAATTCTTTATACCGAATGATTTTATCGTCCTTGATATGCCTGAAGACCCCCATGTCCCCATAATTCTCGGGCGACCATTCTTAGCCACAGCAGGAGCAAGAGTTGATGTGCGGAAGGGACTCCTCACTTTTGATATAGGAGAAGAACGGGTGGAATTCAACTTGGATCAAAAAGCCAACGACCCAGTTGGAGTCGCACAAATAGAGTTGACTCAACCCGAACTCGACACAACAGTCCCTACCGAGCCTCATTTGCCGATCACTGAGTCCCACGTGCAAGAGTTTACCCAAGGCCCTACTATAGGTATTACAGAAAAGTCCAAACTACCTTGGCTTTCGGACTACACTGACAATCCAGAGATATCGAGTGTACTGATAGAAGAAAAGAGTCCTAATTTAGCAACTCAAGCACACAGAGGCTGCAAGGCTACGAGCGGGGTACCTCAAGACCCCAACATGTCTACAAATGAACCACCATGAGACTAGCAAGTGAGCTCGTCGAGCTAACGACGTTAAACATAGCGCTTACGGGAGGCAACCCGCTTTTTAGAATAGGTTTAGTTTTTTATTTTATTTTCTTTTTCTTTTTAGATTATTTCTTAGCTTTCTTTTGTTTTTCTTTTTAGTTTTAGTTAGGATAGAAATTAGAATTTTTGAGCTAACAAGATTTCAGGAGAAAGGGATCGAAAAATCACTCCAAGAGGCCACGGTGGCTCGTTAACGACCCACCCAGGGTCGTTAACGACCCAGTTCGAAGACCCGACTCGTCAAGAAACGGGGCAGGTAAGAATTTTAACCTAATCTATCTATCTTTTACCCTAGCCGCCGCCTACCCCTACCCTTTTCCCCTCCTATATAAACCCCTTTTACCCCCTTCCACAACACTACCCTCTCAAATTCATACTCCCCCAAACCCAAAAAGCTCTTAATCCCTCTCCCTTCTCTCCCACCGATTCGGAATCCCCCACTCCACCGACCACCGAGAGGCCGTCGTTTCCGGAGCTCGGAAACCGTTCACCGACGAGACACAAGCTCGTTAACCACCCCGATTCCGACCTTTGTTCTTCAAATTTCTCGATTCTCCAGTATGATTTCTAAACCCTTGCTCGAAATTGCATGATTGATTATCTTTAGGGTCGAAATTTCGTGTCAGGAATCGTGTTCTTAGAAAGGTGGATTTGCATGCTAGATTTTTGTTCATAAAAGTTCTTGATTATGCCTAGTTGTTCATGTTTTAGGAAGAATTATTCATGTTGGATTATCTATTGCAATCCTCTAGTTAGGAAAGCATGAATTTTTCTTGTTCTAAATCTTAAGTTCGAACTTTGCATGTCAAAATTTCGGAAAATTTTAGCATGTTCGGGATGGGGAATCGAGCAAGTATGGGGTGCTTATACCCGTTTTTGGGATTGGAGGAAAAATATAGAAGATTGCATGCTTGATTTGTGCTGTAATTTAAGGTAGATTAAAATCGGAAATTTTGGTTTTCATTCTCGGTGGCTCGTTAACGACCCATACAAACTCGTTAACGACCCTGCAAATCCTCAGAAATCAGTACCGAGCCCAGAATCGTAAACGACCCAATTGGGTAGTTAACGAATAATTCCGAGGTTAATTTGAGACCAAGTATGGGGTCTCGTACCTATTTATTTTGAGTGGATCTTTCTTGGAAAAGTCTTGATTATTTTGTAGGATCCATGGCAAGTTCAAGCAGACCCGCTACCCGAGCTCAGAAGAAGAGGAGGAACCATAGGTCTCCATCTCCACCTCGAGTGGATGATGTGATTTTGAGCAGTCAGAGCCAAGTAAGGCGCTACCGAGATTTTCTGGAGAAGGACCATTACACCCGATGGTTCTCAAAGTCTAGCGCTGTCACCACGGGAATCTACACGGATGTCAAGGACGCTTTCATCATCCTTGGGGCCGCCCACCTTTTGAAGCAAGAGGGCTTGCCACACTACCCGACCCTTACATTCGAGTTCTTGGCCACCTTGGAGACCAACTTCTCGTCGAAGACCTCGGCGGGACGAATTCGGTTCCGGCTCGGTAACGAGGACCGTGACTTCACAATGGCGGAGTTCAACGCAATCTTGGAGCTCCCAAACCCGTCTAGAGATTATAGCTTGAAAGACTACCGAGTGACCCGCACTTGGAGCTACATCACCGGGAAGGTTCAATCCTCCACCGCGGCGTTATCCGGGGCAACCATCATCAACCCCATCTTCCGGATTATTCTGAGAGTCCTCGCCGCAACATTTTGGCCGAAGAGAGAGTTGAACCGGCCTACAAGGACGGAAGTTGCTTGCTTCCGCACCATCCTCTTTGAGGAACCCGACCCCTTGAACTTGGGGTACGAATGGCTCTACTACGTCGAAAAATCTACCAAGTCCAAGGAGGTTTGGTGTGGCAATTTGGTTAGCCTCTTGGCCAAGAATCTTGGAGTCGATCTCACCCGCTACACACCGGCTCACGCCCAACTCCTCAACAAAAACTATTGGTATAGCTCCGGTGTCTTCATTCAAGCCGAGGGAGGATACAAGGTGAAGGTTCAAAATCGCATAGTTATACCCACCCTCGACAAGTACGAGCTTCTCTACGTACCGAATTGGTACGAGGCGTGGACGAGACATGTCTACCCATTGGAGCCTAAACCGGAGGACGAGCTTTCGCTTAGGCCATGTGAAACCCGGTTTGAGCGGGACGACATGGATGAAGATGAAGATGAAGAAGAGGACACCGAGGTAGTAGGCAACGACACCGAAGAAGCCGACACTGAGGGTAGCACTAAGGAGCTCAATTTCGAGGAAGAAGACATCGACATAGAGGTCTTAGGGGGCAACATCTTCGTTGACGAGCCCACCAGGCTTGTTAACGACCACTTCCAGCCCCATCCCAACCCTGTTAACGAGGCACCCAGCTTCGTTAACAAGGTGCCAAGAGCTCCTGTCGACCCACCACCAACTCCTGTCGACCCTCATGCCTATGGACTCATGCCTTACAACCCGGTGATGTATCAAGACCATTTCCAGCCTCACTACCCCCACCTCCTCAGCCCGAGTACACAGGATCGAGTATACCACCACCATGGGCCGAGGATCTTTCTGCACGGATGCAGCAGCTTCACCTCCAACAGGATCACATTCATAGGAGGATGGATAGATGGGAAACCGTCTATTCCACTCGCATGTCGATGGAGGATCAGAGGCATCGTCAGAGAGAGGCGGAGGACGCTGAGCGTTGGAGGACGATGTACGACTTCATGGGGAACTTTGAGCACTACTTTCCTCCACCGAACCGTTGATTCAGCTCAAGATGAAGTTTCTTTTCCTTGTTTCCACTTTTGTAAGTTTTTTTTATGTCTTTCTTTTTCTTTTTATTTTTTTGTTTTCTTTTCTATTTCTTTTCCATCTTCTTCTTATTTTCCTTACAGTGGGGACACTGTAATGGTAAGTATGGGGAGGGAGAAAGTAGAAAACTTATGTCCTAGGTGTTTATGTGTTCTATGTAGTTTTTATTTCTTTAAGTTGCAAACCGAAAAAAATCGAAAATTGAAAAAAAAATTTGAAAAATTTCGAAAAAATCTTTAAAAAAAAAGTTGTAGAATTGATAGATATCCCTTCTTAAGTTCTATGATAGCAATCGCTAGCTTAATCATATAATTCCTTGCAAGCATGTCTTTAAAAGTATAGCCGGATTCTCAACTTGAAATTATTGGTTTTTAGAAGAAAATAGCATTTGATGAAATTGAGCACATATACTTTATAACATAGATGATGCAATCCAACAAAATTTACCTTGTGAATTATTTTTTTGGCCTTATAGGGAGAACATCATAAATCCCTCTTCTTTTCTTGTGTGATTTACTCTCTTTATGCATATTATCTCTTGGAATTGTGATGGTTATCTATTTCTTGAGACCCTTATAAGATTTTTAGTTAATTACTTGTGAAAATCATATGATGGAGAACTTATTTTCATGAGCCCTATTATTCCCTATCTACCTTTACATTATTCCTTCTTTTTGATAACCAATTCTAGCCTGAAACCTTTTGTTTTTAGCTCCACAAAAATTATTCCCTAGCCGAGATAAGCTTGACCCTATCCGGGAATTAGGACTTAGATTGGAGAGGTAAGTTTTGTGTTTTGTTAAAAAGAGAAGAATTGCTTATATTTGCTTGAATTGAAGGGTATTTGGGAAGGGTAGATTGGAAGTCTCTTGTTATTACATGTAAGAAAGGTCTCTTGATATAAAAAAAATGCACACAATAAAGTTTTTGATGGATGTAGTGAAAAGAGGAAGAAGAATGTATACGGTGGATCGTTAACGACCCTGATGTGGGCTCGTTAACGAGGCAACGAGTAAAAAAAAAGTAAAAAAAAAAGGAAGGAGAATGATAAAAGGGAAGTAAAGAGTTGAAGTGCATTTGTGTTTAAAGATAATATCAAAGATTCTTTTATTTTGTTATGAGACTTTCTAGGATGATGAAGGGTGAGTAAAAATGAGTGTGCATAAGAAGAGTGAGTTTGGTATGATCTTTTATGAGAATTTTTGATAGATGTAAGTTTTTAGGAGTCTTTTGATTCCCGGATATTATTAGCACCACATGACCAAAATATTTCCACTCCCTATTGTTATTACCAAGCCCCATTACAACCCGGCCGAATGGGAACTTCTATGAAGTTTTTCATTGAGCCCCCTAAGTTCTCTTGATGATTCTTTGCTTGTTTTGACAAATCTTGGGTGGAGAGTATTGGTGATATAAGTTCTAATTTCTATGAGTTTGTGTATATAAGATGAGTTGAGAGATTAAATTTATAAGCCTAAACACTTGAGAGTTGAGTGAAACACAATATCCCTAGAGAGGTTGGATTGTATTATCTTATGTCTATTTAAGTGTATATATGTGTGAGGATGTTAATAGTCTTTTGCTATAATAAAGTTATGTGTAGATGTTGCTTTTTAGAAGATGGCTATGTCTTGATGAGCATGATTTGTTTTGGTTTTGGTTAGTGTCTTGTTTATTGCTTGAGGACAAGCAAGTCTAAGTATGGGGTATTTTGATGTTCGCATTTTTAGTATAGTTTTTAGTAGGTTTTCTTTGCTTAGTTTTGTTTAGTTTAGGTTTAGTTTTGAGTGTTTTTAGATAGTTTTGCATATTTCTATGAAAAGAGTGGAATCTACGCTTTTTTGTGAATTTTGTAGGTTTTAGCGAGGAAAAGAGCTATATGGAGCTGAATTTGGAGCATTACAGCGAAAGACGGAGGAGTGCAAGATTGAAGAAGTCAAAGCTCAAAGATCACAAGAGGAAGTGTGGAAGATAATGAAGCCCAGGCTCGTTAACGAGGCTGTGAGGGCTCGTTAACGAGGCCACGAAGGATAAGATTTGAAGTATTTATTTTATAATTCACCGATCATGAGCGGGAATTTATTTCCGTGTCGGTTGAGTATCTTTTTAGAATCTTTTGGGGTTATTAGAATATGTATTTTAGGTTTTAATATCTTTTTAGATTTTATTTCTATCTTTTAGGGTTTGTTTCTATCTTTTTAGGAAAGTTTATATCTTTTAGCCTTTTTAGTTTTTAGCTTTTTAGTATAAATATCCTTCTATCTAGCATAGAAAAAGAGATGCTTTTTAGGGAGAATTTTTAGGAAGAGATTTTCGAAGGGTCGAGAGAGAGAGAGAGAGAGTCGGATCGGAGAGGACCGAGGAGGCTCGGTAGATGACAGTCACCGGGGTCGTTGGTCGTGATTGTGGTTCGGTATTTTGATGTTTTTTCGATTTCTTTTGAATCTCTGTAAGACGATATTTTCTTATTAATTCGAATTTGAGTTTTGTTTCAATGTTTCTTTTGATTGAAGTTTTTAGTTTCTTAGTTATGATTAGTGAGTAGTTTCCTTTTCTAGGGTCGGGGTTAAGCCCGACATAGTTGAGCATGTTTGATGAGTAAGATTGTGTTGTGGATGCCTTTTATCTTTGATTGAGAATTGTTTGTTGTGCTTATACCAAAACGAAAGTTGAGGTAATTTGAGTTTTTAACTTATTTGAAAGAGAAAGTTAGTAACTTGAAGGTTGATATTGTTTGAAAACGAAAGTTTCAAGCTTTAGATCCAAAACAAGCAATTAAGTGAATTAGGATGCAAAAGTTTGTTAATTTACTTGCTAAGTCAACGAAAGTTGATGACTCTATCTGTTTAAAGGCATGATCTTATCTTCTTACGAGTTTTTATGCTTGGCTATGTTGTGGTGTCCCTAGTCCTAGATTTTTATTTTATTTGAATTATTTCTAGTGAATTTTCGTTGCTGAGTACTTGCCTCGATATCGAATTTAATTAGAATTTAATTAGGTCGTTAGTTGAAGTGTTTTGTGTTCGGAAGTTCGTTAACGACCCTGACAACGTCGTCAACGAGGCTGCTCGTAAGTGTTTTTATTTGTTTTTGTTTGTTTTTAGTAGATTGATAAACGAACAACCTTGCTTCCTGTGGAACGATCCTGACTTCGCTGTACTCAGCAGGGTCTTGACTTACAAATTTATTTGTTGGCCGAGAAACCCTATCAACAACATTGATGTGACCTTGACTTCGAAAGGATCCAAGAATGTCGAAGGGTGTTACCTTGACCGTGTAGTAGGTCTCGATGACGGATTATGGAAGCATATTAGTTTGAGATTTGAGGTTCTCATCCTTTTAAGTAATAAGAAGTGCTCGATCCAAGAGAGGATTGAATGAGAGGAGGTAGATGGAGGAAGATTATGATGCATAAAACAAATATCAAAGGTACAATCCCTCGACTAAGTCTCATATTAAAATTATGCATAACCTAACACTAGTGTTCGAGTGGCCTTTTTATAGAGAGGCGCATGAAACCCTATGTAGAAAGTGAGGGTGGCGTGGAATGGAAATAACTATTAAAACAAGTGATAAAGATAGAACATCGTGGACAAGGTGTCGAGAGTGTCAAGACTCGACCAAGACAAGGCGTTGGCACACATGAGGGGGCACTGATGCGGCCATGGCAAGGCGTTGGCATGCGCGAAAGGCTGGTTGTGTCGAGAACTTCAAGTAACATCGAGAGGCTGGCACGTGGGCGAGGGAGTCGACATGGTTTGACACATTGGGCAAGGAATAGGATATGCGGTGATGATGGCGTGGACGTAGACCATGGATGGCACGGGCGAGGGTGCACCATGATACGCTAGGACTCGGTTCACTAACGATTGTTTGGCCGAGGCCATGGCCTTGGTTAGACTACGGCGGGCATGTCCGAGTGTAAGGACAAGGCTTGCTCCTCTTTGGTGGCGTCCATAGGCGGGGAGTAGCATCACCCACCCCTTGAGTGTGAAACATCCTTGTTTCCTCCTCATGAAATGCGAGCTCGACATAGGGAGAGAATCTACAACATTGATTATGGTGTGAACTTTATACTTGTCGGGGAGGTCAATTTGAT
Source organism: Fallopia convolvulus (assembly GCA_964016875.1). Classification (NCBI taxonomy): domain Eukaryota; kingdom Viridiplantae; phylum Streptophyta; class Magnoliopsida; order Caryophyllales; family Polygonaceae; genus Fallopia; species Fallopia convolvulus. The sequence continues at coordinate 58,503,239 of OZ024731.1, forward strand.
AGGTTTTGTCCCCGATGCACTTGAGGACTTGGTAGGGGTCGTCGTCGTGATGATGAAGCTTTGTCTTGCGGGCGTCGGGGAACATGTCCTTCCTAAGGTAGAGCCACACCATGTTATTCGGCTCAAAGACAAACTTATGTCGCCCCTTGTTGAGTTGGGAAGCGTAGGACATAGTAAGTCCCCCCACCGATGTGGATTAGCTTTAAGCACCGTCCGAAGAAGGGTGCCCCGGGTTCAATGGTCACCTCGGTTTGACCATCAATTTGGGGATGATAAGAGGTAGAAAAAAAAAGAGTCATGTGCCTATAAAGTTCTCCAAAAGTGGCAAAACATGGTAGCCCTATCACTAACAATAGTTTTAGGTACACCATGCAACTTAACAACATGTTCGAAAAACAAATGTGCGTGTAATCTCAATCGCATTATTGTGCCCCTTACATGTTATTAAGTGTGCCATTTTGGAGAATCGATCCACAACCACAAATGTGCAATCTATACCGTGTCCTGTCCTTCAAAGGCTCATAATAAAATCCATGGAAGATCTTCCCATAGGGTATCCAGAATGGACAATGGTGTGTAAAGATTGTTAGGACTCGATTTGGCCTAGCTTTATTGCACGACACACAACCCTTGCAATACTTGTTCACATCTCTAGCCATGTGTGGCCAAGAGAAATGCTTTTGAAGTGCTGCCAGGGTTTTTGCTATGTTAAAATGGCCTTAGCCATCACGAGCTTCCTTGAGCAACGAGTGCCTAACCAAGGATATTGGGATGTATAACTTCCCCGCACGGTATAGATGCTCATCATCCAAGAAATAGGACTCATGAACACGAGTGTGCTCGATTTTCTCTATGATTGGCTTAAAAAAACAAATCATGCAAATAGAGCTCCTTTATCAAGGAGAAATTGAGCATCTTATAATGTAAATGGGAACGTCTCCATAAACTCAACCCAACGAGTGTGGCGACGATTAGGTGTGGTTTGGCTTTTAAGATAAGCCCTTGTCATGTGGTCCCTATGGATTACGAACTCGCCAAGCCACAAATTATGTTGCCACATTAGAACCCTACTCAAATCATATAGTTTCTTATCGTATGTAGGGTAATTAAGTGTCATGTCGACCAATATTTCAATAAAGTAAGCGATTGGGCGTTTTTCTTGAAGGAGTACGCCACTTATGCCATAATCAGAGGGGTCTCGATCTCAAAGTGCTTGGTAATGTCTGACAATTACACGATTGGGGCACGATACAAGGAATCTTTCAAGGCCACAAAGGCGGCCTCGTGATACAACATCTATTTAATGGAGGACTCCTTCTTGGCGAGATTGTAGAGTGGCCCGGCGATAGAACTAAATTCATTGACAACTTGCCTATAGAACTTCGTGAGGCCTAAGAAGAACGAACCATAGTCAGCGTCATGAGGGTGGGCTACTCTCTGATGGCGCAGATCTTGTCCTCATCAACTCGCAAACCATTTGTGGACACGACGAACCCAAGAAAATTTGTCATGTCCAAGCAAAACAAACACTTAGAAAAATATGCAAACAAACATTCCTTTATAAATCACTCTATCATAAGCCTAAGGTGCTGAGAATGGTTGTTTAAAGTCCTAGAATAAACCAAAATTTCGTCAAAATACATGACGACAAACTTACCAATGAGAGGGCACAAAACAAAGTTCATTAAACGCATAAAAGTAGAAGGATCTTTCATAAGCCCGAAGGGTATCACAAACCACTCTTAAAGACCACGCATGGTCTTAAATGTCGTCTTCCATTCATCGCCTTCTTGCATCTTTATTTGGTGGTAGCCGCTCTTTAGATCAATCTTCAAGAACAACACGCGTCCATGCAATTCGCCCAACATGTCGACATGGCGAGGAATTGGGTGGTTGTACTTGATGGTGATTTTGTCGATGGCACAAAATTCTACACACAACCTCCAAGTCCCATTCTTCTTTGACACCGAGATAGTCGGCATGACACATAGGCTAAGGCTCTCTCGAACGTACCTCTTGTGCAAAGGCTCTTGGACTTGGCGTTGTAGTTCTTGAGTCTTCATTGGGAGTGCCCTATATGCAGCATGATTGGGAAATGAGGCATCGAAAATGAATTCGATGCATTTCTCCATCCCTCAGATAAACAACAAACCGTCGGGAATCTCGTCGGGCATTATATCTTAGAAATCCTATAAGATAGACAAAATACACTCTGGTAAAACACGATCTATGGCAAGTTGAGTAGTAAATAATGGACACAAAAGAAAGCAAGGATGACTTCCCTAAATTAAACGAGTCACATTGTAGCACCAACCTAAAAAGAGACGCTCCTCGCATACGCTGACAAGGGTTGGCTCTTCGTCCTCCTTGATTTTGTAATTTTCAGAGGCCCATTTTTCAACAGTGGTAACTCCATGTATTTTAAGTAGATTGGGACAAAAAGTGCCTGGAAGTTCCTCTTGGATCGCTGACAATGGCCATTCCCGTGAATTTGTGATGTGCGGAGCGACGCTAGGACTGCTAGATGGTTTCTATCTGCGCCGATCCAGATTTTCTAGGCATTTTTTCTGGAGTTCTATAGAATATCTAAATTCTAGACCAATTGCACTAGAAACATTGAAAACTTTGCCATTGGCCGAGTTTTGGCTTGGTTGGGCTTGTTTCAATCTAACAATATCGATGTTGACTCCTTAGTCTTTTGGCATTGCCTTTTAGCTTCATCATGCAGAGCTTCACTACTAGGGGACTGATGAGGTATTTTTCAGTCGTTTACCTATCAAAGAAACCTAACTTAACCAAACTAAATAGAATGGTAAGCAAGGGTCGATCCCACAAAGACTCGTCTATTTTTGTTTTACTTAGATGCCAAGTAACCAAAGATGGGGGGTTTTGTTGAATGATTTTCTAATCTAATAGGGAAATTAAAAACTAACTATGAATGCAAATATGATCGTGCTAGACAAGTATGAGAATAGCGTGTTCAACTAGTTAAATTCATCATAGATATGCTTATTGATCATTGATTCACTTGAATAATCTATCGTGGATTATGATCCTACTAAGAGTTATGACCCAAACTTCATATCTAGTTGAAAGAACTAACAGTCTAAACAACCTTAATCATTTAACAACCTAAAACAACGTCTAGATTCAATTAAACAACAGTTTTAAGAGTCAATTTATCAATAGAAACAAATACTTAGAGCAAACATACATCTAAGTTATTTGTGGATTTATTCTCTTCTACAACTGAATGGCCCGAACGGGTCCAAAAATTATAGATGCTACTTTATCTAATTAACCTCAAACAGAAATTAATCAGATTAGTTGTAAATTAAGCTAGAAATTCTATTAGGTGATCAATCTAGCAAAACCCTAGAATAACTTTGATTCAATTAAGCACAAGAAATAAAACCTATTCAAGTTGTTGAGAATTAATCAAACCTCACAATAATATGCAATCTATGATTTTAATAACTAGTCAAACACAATGAATTTAACAATGCATAATTGAATTAAAGAGAAGCTTACAAATTGGTTCAAAGGTTGCTCCTTGAGAAAAGCTCTCTCAAAACAAATTGTAGCCTCCAAATTGTCTTCTAAAGTTATGAAAGAAAAGGTCAAAGTAAAGTTTAAATACCCCTAGACTTTCTAAGATCAAATATCCCACAAAGTACATTAATCACATTAGACAACATCCTAACAAAGCCCAACTCGAAGCCCAAAACACGCGGCCCAAACTCTTCGTGTAAAGACCGATGGCGCGGACATATCTTCACCTGGCATGGCCGCGCACCCTTGAACGAGAGCTCGCGTCATACCCTCGTTTCAGAATTCAAGTGACACTTCAGAGGCTGTTTTGACCCCCTTCGAGTTGGAATTTGGACTCAGAGTAAAAAAAATGAATTGCAACTATTTGAATTAGATTTCCAATGATAATAAATTCAACTCCATCAGACCACTATAGCTCCCAAACCAAGCATTGCAAGATAGAGGTGTCAAAATAAGAACTCCATCAGATCACCATAATCAGCTCGGATCACGTCCTATCTTGCTCATCTACCTAAAATCCTGCAAAATCGAGCAAACAAGCGCAATCTACCCGAAAACACAAGATCCTAGAAACTAAACTAAAACTATGCAAAAACCAACAAAAATATGCAACCTAATCTACTCCTAAATGCAAGATATCAGGAACATATGTAAGAGGGTCACTTGGTTACTATGGTAAGTGAACATGAAGGTATCCACATAACAATCGTGAAGTACGAGATGATCGAATTGCCATGGGCGCCCCGACAACAAGTTTGTGGCGTCCATATTGGTGACATCACAAAGGCGAGTGTCATTATAAAGACCAATGGAAAAAGTTAGAAGCATTTGCATTTTTACCCAATCGCCTCTGTCGTTGGAAATCAATTGAATCTTGAAGGGCGTTGAGTGTGGAATTGTTGGCAACTTGAAATGGTTGACCGCCTTCATTGACACAAAGTTTGCAAAACTTCCACTATCGATAATGACGCTCAAGGAGAAGTTTTGGACCAAACAACGTGTATGGAAGAGTTATTCTCGTTGATCGATCTTGACTGCCTCCTTGACTCTCATGGCTCGCCGGGTGATAAGGGCAAGCTTTAGAGTGCCTTGCTAGTCCGTGGGCGCACAATGGTAGGCGTCGACGTCCTCGGATTCTTGGTGTTCCTCCAATTCTACATCGTCTTCGTCTAAGCTCTCATCAACCTCATTTGGGACCGAAAACAAAACCCTTTTGAATTTAGGCAGTCCTTCAAATTTCCTCGCCCGCCACACTTATAACACTCGATGTCTCGCGAGCGCTTGAGTGGTGGCGTGACTAGCCCTTCTCGGTCAGAGCTTGTCATTGAGGTTCTTTGGTTTGATTTTGTGGCACCACCTATCTTAGAATTTGACAGGAAGAAGGTGAGGGATTAATACCAAAACCAGATGTAGAAGAGTTTGAAACATACTTCGACAATGAAGACTAAGGGGTCCTTTTATGCGTGTCTTGCTTATGGATTTGCATTGCCGTGTGGACAAGAGAGCCAAGTTCCTTGATCGGTACACCTCTAGCTTTTCTTAGATCAACTGATTTAGACTCACAATGAAACGATTTCTTAGGGTTAAGGGAGAAGCACTCACGTCGACCTTGAAGAACATGTCCTCCAATTTAGCGAAGAACATGTCTTCACTTACCAATTTGAGAAAATTAAACGAAAATCGAATAGAACGTCGTCGGAGTTACTGTCTCTTGCAAGTTGTTAGAGAGAGAGAGAGAGAGAGAGAGAGAGAGAGAGAGAGGGAGGGAGAGAGAGAGTTTATTGTTTACCCAAAAAATAAGGAATTTGAAGCAAATACGGTAACTGGTAAATCACTCTAGTGAGATTTGTTTTTATTTAGTGTATCACACCTACACACACATTTTGCACCCTCTTTTCTTAATCCTCGCCCTTTATTTATTAAAATTCGACGGATTGTAGCTTGACCACATGATTTACTCTATGAGGTTTTTTTACTAGAGCTCTATTTGAGGAGGAGTTTCTAGTAGAAAACTTTTTAGAGCAGAAAGTGTGAATGACTGTAATACGTTGGATTAGAATGAATTAATGTTCAGTTTGATGTTTCATTTTAAGTGAAATGGAGTAAATATTACTATAGTGGTTTTCTTTTGCCAAAATAAACCTACATCCCTTTAAAGTAACAATTGAGTAATTTAAAAAAATATATTAAAAAGGTAGGAATTAATATCAAGCTCAAACATTATGACGTAAAATATGAATATTTTTATTTTGTGTCTTCTCTCTCTTTTTTAATTAACTTGACATGATTAGAATTTTGATTTTATCTATTATTTTTTCCAATTAATTGATATCGACGTAATTATTTTATCTTCATTATTGCATACTGTCAATGAATATCCATTTTTCGTAGCATATCAAATGAATACAAATGTAATACATAATGAATATCTACATGTATTATAATGAATATGATCATTAGTACTTATATAATCTCATTATAGTTTCGAAAACTATACCAACTTCAATGATAATGTTATGGATGGGTTTTGGGTAAAAATTGTAATTGGTGAAATGTATGGTCATAATTGTAAATGGGGTAAAATGCCTATTTCAAGGCTAACCAATTCATGAACGTGGGATTATCCAGAAATTAATGAGAATGAATTCTTTCTCCTTACTTTGTCTCCTCTTCTTCTACCTCTCCTTTGTATTCTTTCTTTTCTCAATCTCTCATCTCCTTCCCTAATTCTTCTCTAATCTCCTTCTTTTATATCATTTATCTTATTCACGTCCTCGGGACATAACAAATTGGTATCAGAGCGGTAGATTTTGTGACCTAAATTCCCAGTCTGAGGTACAGTTGGAGAGTGTCTTGAATTCGGGTTTGTTGTTCTTGAGCGAATTAGACCTAAAATCACGAATTCAAGGGTTTTCGTTCGAATTAGCATCTGAAGTAGTCATGGGTTGTTCGAGTTCATCAAAAACCATGTCGGAAACTGAGTCGTGTTTGGAATTACGGGGGTTTTAGTCACGAGAATCCAATCGAAGATTCTACAGGACACTCAATGAGTTTAGAGTCGAGATGGGTTTTTTACCAGTCAATTACTCCAATTCCATGGAGGATCAGGTATATGATCGAACAATATTTGTCAAGATTCATTTTTTGAAGTATTCAATTTTTTGTCGGGAATTGGAAAATTGGAGATTTTAAGCCCTAGGAGTGATTTTCATTCAAGAAGTTGTTTTCAGAGTATATGATACAGGCTATTGCTAACATGTACAATTCAGTAACCAAATTGAAGGGGAAGGGGAGAAAGGCCAGGCGGCCATGGGGGAGAATGACGAGAGACGAGAGAGACGAGAAAGAGAGATTAGGGCAAATCACTCTATTTTCTGGATAATGAAAAATATAACATCAGGAGAGTATTTATACTAAGTCTACCACTAAACCCTAATCTAATGGTTCAAAAAAAGCGTCCCGGGAAAGAACCGTAAATAAAACCCAAGAAGAGAATTATAAATTTCCAACTTAAAAAATTACAATAATAATAATAATCATAAAGAAATACTTAAGAACAATAATCCTGAAATCGAGCCGGAGGCCTGCGTTCCCGAATAGGTCGCGCGTTCGGGTCTAGTTGCGTATCAGTTACTCCCCGGTGACATCCGCCTTGTCCTCAAGGCGTAAATCACTAGCATTCTTCGGTGGCGGTTTGTCTATAGGCACCGGCGTCATCCCAAAACACTCAACGTCGTCCTCACTATCCAATAATGCTAAGAAACGTTGCTGACAACGATGGCCGGGAACATACTTCTCATCACAAGTCCAACAGAGCCCTTTTGCTTTGCGTCGTCGCGCTCCGCAGCAAACAGACGCTTGATCGGAAGACTCGTGACATTGGTCCCCTGAGGACGCCCACTGACCGCAGAAATTGTATCAGTATAGGACGCATCGAGTTCTCGGGCTAGCGATGTTGGACTACGCAGGTTTAACTCTCTTTGGACGGGCTCCCCGGAGGACGCACCGAAATTATATAAATAATTATCCTAACATAATCTCCTAGCCATAATTGTAGCGTATCAATTTATCTATTAGTAAGGATGTAATTTTAATAATTTAGCATTATGTTTTTTTATTAGTTAAGATATTAGGATTTAGTATAAATACCCTATATTGTATTCTAGTGAGGAAATCAATCAGAAATGAGAAATTAATTATCTTACCCTAATCCTCTCTTCTCCTTCGTCCCTTTCGTCTGCCTCCTCCCCTGGCTTCGGCCCTTCCTTTTCACAATACTATCCTTTCACCTTTATCTGTTCTCTAATCCCACTATTACATCTTCCTTGGTACGGTAATCCAAATATTATCGTATCAATTGGTTGATACGAAAATATTTGGATTACCGTACCAAGGAGTCTAGTGATGAAATATGTTTTGCGGGGAACAAAGATCTTCCACGACTGGAGACTGATGAAGAAATCGAAATCGAGGGCCTTGAATTTGTTCCAAGGATGGTTGTTCCGACGAGTAATTCAGTTTTTGATGCATACAACCTAATGGATGGAATGTCAAGTAGAAGAACTGAGGCCTTTGACTCAATCATCAAGGAAGATATGAAAAGACCTCCAACTCTAGAATTTGATGAGTCCTCAAAAGAGGCCTTGAAGCTAATATCCGATTGCCCAGAAGTTGTAGCCTCTAGTATTAAAAATCATATGCTTGTGGGATTGATTGGTGATTCGGTTGATAATTTTGGAGCTGTTCCGAAAGAATATAATCATTTGGGTAGGATAATGAATTATCAAATTCTTATGCCTTATGATAGAGGAAAGAAGGCATTGATTGAAGAAATGGATCTTTCAAATTATACATTGAAAGAAAAGGATGTGTTCCATCTGGCACCTATAAAACTGATAGTGAGTTTGCTGATTTGTTTTATGCTAGTAAATGGCTTGGAAAGACCACTGTTCAAAAAATCCCTTCTAGGCCCCGCCTAGGCGTTGGAAGGTCCTAGCCCTCCTAGCCCTCCAGACCGCCTACGCACCCGTCTAGGACCGCCTAGGCAACCGTTCAGGCCGTCTAGGCTCTAGGCGGTGTCTCTCCGCCCAGGGTCCGCCTAGCGTTTTTTAGAACATTGGGAAAAACAGATGAAGTTTATGTCATAGATGTTCTAACTGACTTTTGCACTATAGTGGTTAATGATATGATTCTAGTTTTTGATCCGGGAGGCACTTGTGATTATGGTGGATTTTTTTTTGTTTCATCACATGCTGAGGTATTTGTCACTACATGTCATGTATGGGATGAATTAATCTGGATTTTTGATCCGGGAATTGCTAGCATGAGTTGCAAGTAAGGCTATATAGCATGAGTGTTGTGCTGAAGTGCTGGCATTTGGTATTTGGTGTTGTGAGAAGTGTTGAAGTTTTTGTATGTTGTGTTTTACCAATATTTGGGCCATATCGGAATCACTTGCCCATAATTGATTCAATTTCCTGAGTTTTTCGGTTTCTTGAGTTGTTTAGGGGATATGGGAATTTGGTAATGTTCCAATGCAACAATAAGTTGAATTGCTAAGGGCTGAAGTGTTAGTTACCATCATTGGATATTAGTGACATCATTGTTTTGGTTTGTTTAACCAAGAGTTATACATTATTGGAGAGCCACTTCAACTGAGAGGGAAAGAAGAATGCGCCTTGGCTTTCCTGCAACTTCAAGCAAAAAAATCCTCCTTTAATGTCACATGCTCATGATTGGTGTTTTTGTCTATCACTTGCCAGTGGCTTATCAAGGCTGTTATAGATGTTTTGGCTATGTTGTTACTAAGAACAAGTGAACACATCTTCCAAAATATAGTTTTCCTCATCATTGGTGTCACATGAACATACCAAAGTTGGTGCATGCAACTTCAAAGTTGCAGTTCAATTGTTGGTAGTATACTAGTATGGTGGGATGTGAGAGACATGACTAGCAGAATATTGTTTGAATTTTATATAAGCCTTGAGGACAAGGCTTTGTAAAGAGGGGAGTAATGTTATGTATGGGTTTTGGGTAAAAATTATAATTGGTGAAATGTATTGGTCATAATTGTAAATGGTTTTTTTTTTTTGATAAGGAAAGAAATTAGGGTTACCACTAACAAGCTAGTGGTCGCCCTAGAGCATCCTGGCGGATGAGGGTAAGAAAACCCGGATCAGCTGCAAGAGGGACGGAGGAGACACGCCTAAACGATCCAGCGATGAAGTCCGCCGCAGAATTGCACTCCCGCACAACGTGAGAAATGCTCCAATCCTGGAAACGAGCCAACAAGCAATGGATGTCCGCGCGTAGCAACTCAATCTCCCACGAGCAGCGCCAGTCACCGAGTACGGCCTTGACCAGCTGCAAACTATCGCCTTCGATCTGGATCCGGAGAATGCCACGTTTGGTGGCCTCGAGAAGTCCCTGGCGCAAGGCGATGGTCTCGGATATCAGCACAGACTGTCGACCAATCAGTCCTCTGTCGAAGTGGATGGGAGAGCCACCAGAGTCCCTGAGGATGAACCCAAAGGAAGCCACGCCATCTGCATTAACTGCACCATCAAAATTTAATTTAATAAAATCATTTTTAGGTTTTTCCCATTTGGTTCGCTTTCTTCCCTCCCGACCCCGAACACTACGGTTACGGGGGTCGGAAGAAGAGGCTACTTCTGCAAGTTTCCAGTCTTTAACCTGGTTTCGGGCGAATTCATCGATTTGATCGGCATTGGTCAAGTTAGTTCCGGCGTTGCAATCGAAGATTCTCCTATTTCTCGAGAACCAGACGCTCCACCATATATTGGTGAGAAGATCAAATTCCACTTTTGTTGTCATATTCTTGATTTCCTCTAGGATCTCGTGTGGTTTTCTCCCATTCGGATGGATCTGGTCGGTGATCCACCGTAATTTTGGTTCAAAAGAGGTAAGGGTTGCCTTCGTGAGTGGGCATGCAATTAGCACATGGTAGGTGTCCTCCACCGTGCAGTTACATGCTACGCAGCCTTGTGTTACCGGAATGTGGTTTTCCGCCAGCCTAGTTTTAGTTGGTAGACCGTTTCGGGCAACTTTCCAGATGAAATTCTTCATTTTAGGAGGGACATTTAGCCGGTTAATCCACTCTAGGTTAATTTTGGGTTCGCCTTTTGTTTGGTGGAGCCACTCCATTGCGGAGTGGGTGGAGTACCACCCATTTTTGCTTGGCTGCCAATACAACCTATCTGGTATTTTATTAATAGGATTGATGATTTTGGAGATTCTGTCGAGGTCCTCCGGCGAGACGACCCAAGCCAACTTCTCCATATTCCAAGAGTTGTCTGCGCGGAGATAAGCCTCAACCGGTTCCTCCCAATCAATAAGAGTTTCGACCTCAGGTTTTGGGTTGAGGGAACCATTGCCGGTCCAGTTATCTTTCCAAAATCTGATAGTTTTACCATCCCCCACTTGCCATATAAGGCCCTTTACGAAGAGGTCTCTTAGGCCAACAAGTTTTGCCCATTGCCAGGATGTGTTTTGTTTTTTCTTATAGTTTAAGATGCTTTCCGTTTTTAGGTATTTTTCAGTCATAATTTTGACCCAGAGGTTGTGTGGTTCCGCTAAAATTTTCCAAAGTAGCTTCATTTGCAGTGCTTGGTTCATCTCGCCCGCTTTTGCTATTCCCAAACCACCATGGGCAGGGGGCGACAGATGGAATTCCAGCTAATCAGTGGCTTATAGTTGTTTTCCTTGTTCCAAAAGAAGTTTTTGTTTATCCGGTCAAGTTCTTTCAACGTTGTCTGTGGTAGTAGAAATGATTGCATTATATAGTTAGGCTGTGCTGATAGGTTTGCTTTTATTAGTGTTTTCCTCCCTTCTTGGGATAGGGTATTAGCTTTCCATTTCGATAATTTGGATCTAGTTCTTAACACTAATGGTTTGAAAGTGTTTTGGGTTACTCTCCCGTTGATTATCGGGCATCCTAGGTATTTATCAAGTGCAACTGTGTTTGTTATTTGTAATATTTGTTTTATCTGCTCCTTGGTGTTATTGTTAGTGTTTTTGGTCACTTGGAATGCGGATTTGTGGAAGTTGACTTTCTGTCCTGATATTTGACAATAGTCATCAATAATGTCCTTAATCTTTTTGCATGAGAGGTTGTTAGCTTTAGCAAAGATGATAATATCATCAGCGAAAGCCAGGAAAGGGATTTTTGTTCCATTCCTCGATATTTGGATCCTGATGCCACTCTTTGGATTAGTGCTCCAGAGGTTGAGTTGTCTAGCCAGAACCTCGGTGGCGAGGATGAATAAGTATGGCGATAGGGGATCCCCCTGCCTTAGGCCCCTTTGCGGGTAGAATTGTTCTGTTGGCCCGTTGTTGACTAAAACGGAGAAGGAAACCGTTTCGGCACATTCACGGATCCATCCCAAGAATTTATCGTTAAAGCCGAATTTGTGGAGTATCTCAGCGAGGAATTCCCAGCTGATCCGATCATAGGCTTTTTCCATGTCGAGTTTGATAGCGATCCACCCCTCCTTCCCACGTTTGTTTCGGAAAGAGTGGAAGATTTCATGTGCGATGAGTGTATTGTCATGGATACTCCTATTCTGAACAAAAGCCCCTTGCATTGGGTGGATGAGTCTATTTAGCACACTTTTAACACGGTTGGTTAGGATTTTCGATATTATTTTATATATTGTATTGCATAGACTAATTGGCCTGTAGTGATTGGTTGAGTTGGGATTTTCACATTTGGGTAATAGAGTTATAAACATATGGTTTATTTGTTTCAAAATTTTGCCTGTGTGAAAGAAACTTTTAACAGCCTCATCTCCTTACTTTGTATCCTCCTCTTGGACCTCTTCTACCAATTAGTCAATGCACAAAAAGCTACACAAGTATCCATTCTCATTATCTAGAAATTAATGAGAATGAATTCTTTCTCCTTACTTTGTATCCTCCTCTTCTACCTCTTCTATGTATTCTTCCTTTTCTCAATCTCTCATCTCCTTCCCTAATTCTTCTCTAATCTCCTTCTTTTATATCATTTTCTCTTGTTCATGCCTCGGGACATAACATATAATTGCTATATAAAATTGTGAATATCAATTTACACTACAATACATACATAACTTGAATCGAAAAGCTACACAAATATCATTGTTTAATGATAAGAATTCACCATCTACTACGGTGAATATGGTCACCTAGTTACATGAATATCGTTAGCTAATGTGGTGAATATGACTACCCGTTTTTACATGACTATCACTAGCTAATATAGTGAATAAGATCACCTAGATAAATGAATATCACTAACTATTATGGTGAATATGATCACCCAGGTACAAATCTCAAAAATAAAAATTAAAAATATATGATTATAATTCATTGTCCTTATGTAGACTCCATCTTCCCTCGATATTTTTCAACCATTTGCTACCTTCAAATAAATAAAAAGAGTAGATAAATATTTTTAACAATGCATAAAATCTCTCAAAACTAATACATCATTTTCTATAACACGAATGTTATAACTTAATTACATGAATATTTCTACCTATTTTTGTGAATATCCTTTTTACCTACAATGAATATCACTCACAAAATGTCAAATATAAAAATCAATAACATAAAATATTGAATATTTTTTATTATCTTTTAGCAATACCCAATCAATAACAAATAAATAATCAACCCCACATGATAATTACAACAAAGAGTAACAATCAAGAATATATTTTAATATGCTAATGAAGTTCACTTACAAAAATGACGAATGCAACAAAGAGTAATATCATGAATATCTCTTAATATCCCAATGAATATAACTTTAGAAAATGATGAATATTAAATTCATTAATCCAAAAAATATAGCAAGTAAGATCAATCAATATCAATGGATAAAAATTAGGCTTCTATTACAAATCGAAATCACATACTTCATAAAAACCACAAAACAACTATAACAAATTGAAGCACATGATTCGTTCAATGTCAAACGATATCATAAACATCAAAATTATCAAAAAGGTCACGCAATTAAATTCATGCTGCATATAACACAAAACCCTCACCAGTCACTACTTTCTACCACGAAATTGATGATTTTAACTAACTACAAAGGAATAACAAACACAATTGTACATGGGCCAATGACACATAATTTTGTGATTTTTTCTTAAAACTAAATATATACTCCCTCTGTCCCGGTTTATTTGTCCAAAAGGACGGTTTTTGTGGTTATTAAGGAGTGTGTAAAGTAGTATTGGTAATTGAAAAAGTGGGTAAAAGGTGAGATTGATTGAGATATGTTTGTAATTTTATAGGGATAAAAGGTGTAAAGTAGTATTGGTAATAGTAAAAGTGAGTAAAGGTTGATATTAGATAGGGGTAATGAGGTAAGAAAAGTATAGATATAAGAAAAAGTGAACAAATAAATATAGATATTAGGTAGGAACGTTCGAAAAGAAAACTGGACAAACAAATGGGAATAGAGGAAGTATATGGCTAAGGTCGTATTGATGCATAAAATATGAAGTTTCGCTACAAAGTATAAGTAGGTTGTTTAATTGAATAAATTATAATATAAAAGATAATTTTACTTAAATAATATTATAAAAAATTATTTTTTAAAAATATATTGTATTTTGTAATAGATGATTTGTGATTAAAAAAACCTTAATATTAACTCAAAAAACGGTGGGACCCTGACAGCCATTGCCTGAATATACGACAGCGTGTCGTATTTCCTCATTCCTTCATCATCATTTACATCAAAAAGCATATACTTTATTGTAAAAAAATAATAGAATCATGTCAACGCCAAACCTAACCCGGGCCTGAACAATAACTGCTTTCCATTCTCGCTTTCTTTATGAGAGTCATTTCAGTCACAATTGTTAGGATCCAATCATCGCAATCTGTCTCCCTCCACGCTGGTAATTTCATGTCTTCTGGTTTGTTTTTGGCAAAATTTCATTTCTACTCTTTGAATTCTATCGATGTTGCCGACTTAATTTTATGTTTACTATAAGATGATCGTTTCGACCAAAATTCTCTGTTCTGCACATTCTGATTAGCTAAACGGTTGCGAATCTGCTGATTAACTGCGCGTTTCGATGATGTTATGTTGTTTGATTAAGAATTGAATTTCAACTGGTTGTAAATTACGTGTTCATTGTACTCGGCTGCTCCTTAATCCTCATTCCTCAAAGCCCTAAAATCGGGTTCTTTTTTTTTTTCTCGGGTTGGCTGAATTGCCTTGGCTAGGGTTGGTATAATGGTATGAAAGCTTTTAAGGATTTCTGCGATTATAAGTTTATGCAGTTGACTTGTAATTGCATTTTATTGCATTCTGGGTACAGTATACTCAATACCCATTTCTGTATCCGGTTCACAGCAACTAAGGCTGCATTTAAGCACGTACTGTGCATCCTTACTTGGATACCTATTATTACTCTGCCAGAGCCCTTGAAACTCGACTGTTTAATACAGTAACTTTTCAACTTAATAGGGACCTGGCTGTTTAAGCGCTGTTGTCCCCTCTCTGAGCTAACACGGGACAATAATGATGAAGAAAAAGAATATGAATTATGCGGATCATGCTGAGATTCAATAATTGTAGCTCTAAGATGATAATGCTTGAACTATGAGTAGGTTGGTTGGACGTGTGCACTTTGCTCCCTGCGATGGCTGTTAAATTATGAAATTCCTATTCTCCTTGTCAGTGCCTGGCTTATTGTTATCGTCTTAATGAAGTCATTTTAAGTGTTTATTATTCGTGGAGGATAACTTTTTGTTTGAGTGTTTGCAAGTAGTTTGTTGTTTCTTTGTTTGGGGTTTACCTGTGAGTGTGGTTCCTTGTAGAAGATTCCGATTCTGCAAGGAGAAGAGCGGTTTTGCATTGAACTATATATCCTAGTGCATAAGCGGAGCAATGAGTATCCGCTCAGAGACTGGCAGACCCTCCTCAGGTACTTACTGGTACTTGATGCGTCTTAAGGCCTTTCAGTTTTAATAGCTAGATCGTTTTCCTGTCAAGGGTTTGTAACTAGGAAATCATAAACCTGAAGGAGATATTTTTCCCTGATTCCTAGACACTTTTGCTATATCTTCGATGTTTTGCAGGCAAAAGAAAATTAAGAGATCTATTGCTTCAGAAAGACAACCGCACATGTGCAGATTGTGGTGCACCAGATCCTAAATGGGCGTGAGTTCCAACATGTTTCAACCTAATGAAATTCGTGGCATTATTTTTGCGGTTTTATAGATCTATCAGGTTGCAGCATTTTAATAGTGAACATCATCACTCAATAAGACAATAAAGACTAAAACACTGACTAACCTTAATAGTTCACATAATCACTCTCAGTTACAAGTCTTCAGAATTCTGAATGTTGAATCAAGATTATCTAATGTCTAGATACTTACCCTTACTGAACATCTTTATGTCATCCCATTTACAAATAATTAAATGTCAGTTTTTGAAGGATTGTGACAAGGAGTTATTAGCTAAAAAAAATATAGATGTGTGATGCCTGATTGCTATATTAAGGGTCCAACAATGTTTTATGTCCATATCCTTACCTTGCTACTTAAGTGATTCCAGTTTCCAAGTAACATTAATTACTTGGGATATCTGCCAATTCCTGTTTCCAAGCAGAAAGCAGTATTCTAAGGCTGAAGGTGTAAATCTATAAATTTGGAAGCAGTGAGCAATTTTTGGAACGTGATTCCTTTGTATAGATAACATGTCCTTTTACGTTTCCCTATTTCCTACACATTGTCCCCAGCTCATCTCCCTTGTTCTTCGAGTCTTACTGTTTCCTGGTCTCATTTGGATGCAGCTTTCTCTTTAAACTACAACACAATCTTCCTCATTCTGATTTTGGTGTGTCTTTAGATGTATGATTGATGAAGGGGTCATCTATTAAACTGAAGCTGATGTAGAAACTAAGGTCTTGACTTTGCTGTCTTCTGCAGATCAGCCAGTATCGGAGTGTTTATATGCTTAAAGTGTTGTGGTGTGCACAGAAGTCTAGGTACACATATCTCAAAGGTATGAGCCTATTCGCACAAGGAAGGTCTTGTATGTGTTCAGTTTGTCAGTCTAATACAACTGAAAGCAATGGAGGTCAAGTGAACGGCTGTGCTTCAAAATGTCTGCCATAATTCATATTTACAACTGACAAGTTATTTTTAATTGAATACCATGTCTGTGAAATTCATCTGGCAGAATGGCTAAGGGTAGCTTCTGATCTTGTTATATTATATCGAGTTTTGTATGCCAATAATTAAAGTATTCATCTTTCCTTAGAGCTACTTCAATTTCTTAAAATGGTGCGTCTTCAACTGACATTCTATGGGTTTATTTAGGTCCTGTCAGTGACTTTAGATGAATGGTCTGATGAAGACATCGACAATATGATTGAGGTTGGAGGAAATGCTTCCGCTAATTCAATTTATGAAGCATTCGTACCAGAAGGTTACTCAAAACCTGGCCCTAATGCGAGTCATGAGGATCGTACGAATTTCATCAGGTTGCTGATTTAGTTCTTTAGAATTTATAGTGCATTTTAATCACCCATTAAATTCTTTTTTATTCTCAACCATTCTTATCATATCATAAAAGTCTACTGATTTCAACTAACAGGAAGTCTATACATCTATAAATATAATTTGAGGCATGACACTACTATCTCTTAATGGTAGATTGCCATCCATCAATTTACAAACAAATTCTCTTGGACAAATAAACATTATAGCATGACCTTCAACTCAAATGAAAAGTTAACTGTTTGCTTGACATTGAATTGGATATCACTCTTAATTGGTTACCTAGGGCAAAGTATGAGCTTCAAGAATTTCTAAAGCCTAGCTTGCGCATCGTATCAAATTCTTCTCAGCCTGCACAGAAGAATGATGCCAAATCGAGCTTTTCCCAGAAACTGATGAATAGTTTTCATGCAAATTCATCAAAGACAGATCAGTTTGTTAAGTTTTGCTCCTCTCTCATTTAGCTCGTGACGTTTCTTCTTTGATTTTTGGAGATGCTCATCTGATTTTGAACCCATCAGGTGGGAATGGTGGAATTCATGGGGATTTTAAAGGTGAAAGTGGTAAAAGGCACCAATTTAGCAGTGAGAGATATGAGGTCAAGTGATCCTTATGTTGTCCTGACTCTTGGTCATCAGGTCAGTTGGTCTTAGTGATCTAGTTGTTTACAATGCTTTTGTATCAGTTCTTTTTTCGTGTTTAGATTATATTTTAGGCCCTTATCGTGGAAAGGCTTTTACTGGAGGTGTTATGTGATAAGTTATAATATTATTAAGCTTTCACTGGAGGAACTTGATGTTTGCATTGTTAGCTGGTTGTGGAGTTGTGTAACGTATAAGGTTTCATATACATTCTTCATGGTTATATTTGTTTTTTTAGAAATTCATTTCGATCCAGGCTTGTATTTAGGACTGAGGTATAAAACACCATTTTCAACAATCAAAGTTGTTCCAAGAAATGTAAGTCTTGATTTCGCTGTTTGCAGACGGCTCAAACAACTGTGATGCGGAGTAATTTGAATCCTGTTTGGAATGAGGATCTAATGATCTCTGTTCCTCAGCAATTCGGAAGCTTAAAAGTGGTAAACCAATAAGATTAACGTGTATTCCCTGGCATGTTTTCATCATGATATATTGAGTGCTGATCTGACCCTTGATTCAAATTCCAGGAAGTGTTTGATCACGACACGTTCTCAGCAGACGATATAATGGGTGAAGCTGGAATCGATCTGCAGCCGCTAATCACATCAGCCATGGCGTACGGAGACCCGGAAATGTTTTCAGATATGCAAATAGGCAAGTGGCTCAAGTCGCAAGATAATGCTCTTATGGAAGACAGCACCATAAATATTGTAGATGGAAAGGTGATGCAGCACATGGAACTTAAGCTTCAGAACGTTGAATCCGGGGAGTTGGAACTGGAATTACAGTGGATGCCTCTTGAGCAATAGTCATCTCTACGCAAAGCAGTGTTTATTTATCATTCATAAAGTTTGAATTTGTTCTTTTTGTTTATTGTGAAGGATTGTTAATCAGTGTTTGAAGCCCAAGATGGAACAAAAATAAACAGTCGAAGAAACACTGGCAAGTGGTCATTTGCATAATGGTCTGTAATATAACTCAATCAACATCAATCCAATATTTCTTTGCTACAAATTTGTAGAGAGTAAGTAGTCCATAAAAGGTTAGACGTGTCCCTATGTTTGTCTTTTGATTGGAAACGGTGCACGCACAAAAGTACATAACATGAGCTGTAAATCAGAGGCACAATGAAACTAGGTAAGTTTACAGACGAATTCAGCAATGGCGGGTTTTGTTTAGTTCTTTGGGTTTGTCCTGTGGGCGTGGAAATGATACACAAACAGCAATCCGGCAGCAACCAGCAGGACGACGCCGGCTCCGCCGCAAGCAATCGCTGCCACCTTAAGCGCCGTGAGCCTCCTCTTGTAGTTGTTGTCCTCCTGGGTCTGGGTCGGCGGCCACCACTCCTCCGGCTCCGGGGGCGATGGCGGCGTGGAGTTTGCTTGTCCGAAGAAGGACGCCATGGCCGCCGAGGATGTCGCCGGGGAGGCCTGATGGGTCAGGCCGTGGTCCGACGGCCGCAGATCTCTCGATTCTCCGGCAGTTGATAGTATAGAGAAGGTGATGAGCAGGGGTAATAATAATACGAGCATCACCTGCTGAAAACTCTCCATCCTCCGATTCCGATTTCCCTATTATGTATCTGCTGGTTTAACTACTACTTATGGTTATGGTTATGGTGGGTACAATTTATTTATTTATTTGCTTGAGAGACATATAACATGCTTTTCACAAGTACAGTACTTATTAGGGTGGTAATGCCATTGTCAGTAGTATTATTAGTAAGCCTAAGGAATTAGGATTTTCTTTTCTTTTTATTTTTCCGAATAAAGTGGCAACTTACTTTATTTTGGTTTGAAAGGTTTCTTCTAGTTAGACCAAGTAATCAAAGCATTATTCAAATCAAATGCCTTGGTAAAATTACTTTTATTTTTACAAGCTAGCTAGTATTACACGACACGGGTAAAGTGAGTTTCGCCCTTTTCTACTAAATTTACCTACAACTACCAATGCATGTGACTGAGAGAGGGGAAATTTCAACATAGATTAGTTTTACATAATTGCTTAGCACCTAATTATAAATTACACTTGGCGGCGACAGATGATAATTAAGGACATTTGGGACACTACTCTTTGAAGTTTCACATCATAATTTTATTTTGGCCCTGATATGCAAAATAATTTAGAAAGAAAATGCATAAAGTAGTGGTAGTAGTGATAAGCTTTGAGGTGATTGAATGAATGAATGATGATGTGGTGGGTTAACTCAGGGCTCCCCTCATCTTCTAAAGTCTAAACGGAACCCACTCACTACCTTCCAACCTCATGCGAGTCTGTGACGGACAATTTGAATAAATTACGCAAACAAAGTTAATTGAGCACCCACAGTTCGCCTGTATTGCTGCTGGTCACAATTTCCAAACGCGTGGAATTCGGGTCGGATTGCAGCAAAAAGTTTATGCCTTGTCATCTTCAGCGTGCAGCGTGCTATTTATACAGTAGAGTAATTTATTTGACAAAGATGATGTCTTCTATTTTCCACACAACCAAAACAGAGCCTAACACAAAGGTTAACAGAAGCAACAAACTAGCTTGGCTTCTGAAACAAGCCTGTGTACAGGAGGAGGATATGCTCAAAATTAATATCCACTTTATTCCTTAGTATTATTGCCTTGAATGAAAAGCACCCTTGTTTAGCTTGAACATGTATAGCAAACACACCATAAAAAGCATGAAACATACATATATATATATATATAATAAAATATCTCAGAATTGCTGCATTTTAGCTCCAGAGTGCAGTTGAAGAGTCTGGCTCGGCACGACCTGGACAACACCGGGTTGTTCTATACAAAACACACAAGCCTCCATCAATGTTTCAGAATGCACACACTAGATAGTAGGTTCATTCATTCATCATTCATCAATATCAGCAGACCTTTGCACACATAGATATATACTTGATCATGAATCATGATCTATATATGCAGGTTCATATGAACAATCAAGCAACATAGATATATACTTAAGAAATTTTACCCTAACTAGTAGCTACTAATTAAGCTGAGAAAGAAAAGCATACTTGACATCTCCTCGGCTTGCCCGGCTGTAAGCTTAGCAGAGAATCCAGTTGCTGCAGTTGTGTAAGTGTAAAGTAGAGCTTCTCTAGCCGCGTCCTCGCTGCACAAATCAACATCCCAAATGCTAACTTAGGCCAACTCTGGGCATTTCATACCATCAATGATGCCAAAATTTGATCTTAAATATAGAGGCAGAATAGAAAAGCTAGGTCCTTTCCTCTCCTTCTTTACTAATCAGATCGATATCTGAACAATCATACATATCTAGCAGCAGCTCACCCAACCTTTTTGAAAATTTCCGAGGAATCAATAGCTAAACCCTAATACATAAATCTACGCCGCATACCCTGAAATCGAAAATACTCAACTAAAGTGGAGAGAATTTAGGGGGAAACCTGCCGACAACGGTGGAGAGGGTTTCAAGGTGATGAGGTTCGGCTTCTCCACCGGGCTTCTCTGTGTAGATGATGTAGACGCCAGAAGATTCCGAAGGAGAAGATTTTTCCGCCATCGTTGACGAGCTCCAGAGATGAATAGCCGAAATCCCGATGACAATAACCCAGAATACGGTGGCGTAGGAGATTGTCCTTCGCATATTATTCCCTTGATGACTATTTATTCGCGTTTCTCTCCCAATAAGCCATGTGAAGAAAACAAAATCTTCAGTTTTTTTACTTGTCCAAGTTGTTCACTACTAGTGTGAGTACCCGCCCGCATACGCGAATCTTGTTAAAATTTTACTTAATTTTATATCAAAAATGTATTATTTAATTTACATATTAATTCAATACATAGTTATATTAATAGATTAAATATATAAAATAGAATGTCGTTATAATTATACTATACTAATATTAAATACAAAAATAAATTAAGTATGACCTAGAAATTGAATACGATGATCAACCAACATTTAACAAAATTTGATAAATTATTTGAACGTAAATTTTATTTAATTATAAATATTTTTGTCAATTTTATAAGTAACGCAAGGTCCAATATTTTAAATGAGGTGGCTTACGGAGGAGCGATAGGAAAAATGAGATGACTTAATGTGGTGACCTTATTTCTTACCCGATACATTGGACAAAAAAATGAGGTGAATTAACATGACTAAGATACATGGCAAAAATGAGGCGACTTAATATGGTGTCCTTATCTCTTACTTGTGATATTTGACAAAAATTAGGTGGATTAACGTGGGAACGACATGCGGTGAAAATGAGGTGACTTAATTTGACGGCGTTATTTCCTACCCAAAACATGTGATGAAGATACAATGGCTTATTCATATATATATTTGAATATATTAAAAAAACATATGATTTTAATGCAACGTGATAATAAAAATTATATTTTTTATTTATACAAACAATCAACATCTAGCTTAATTGGATTACATATCTCTTATACATATAACAAAGGTTATATATGACATAAGAAATTCAACCATTAATTATGGGTCTCTATACATATAATATCTCTTATAGTAGTAGTCAAATTTATATATAATATGTTGTTATTTTGATTGCTATTTCTTACCCCTTAGTTATTGATGTTTTTGTTTGTTACATTTTTTGTTGCAAATATCCGATAAATAAAAATCACACTTAAATAATACTCCATATAATTTTAAAAATGGTTGAAAAAAGAATAAAAGTATATTAATAAGAGTCAGGTTCACGTAGGAATGGGCGCTCATGTGTGAAATAAGAAAGAACAAGAGTCGTTGGATCAAGAAAAATCAAAGACGCTGATCATTTCACCTAAAAAGGAGAAAAAACGGCACGGGCGAATTATTGACGAATTACTCGCGTATTTTTGAAAAAAACAAAAATAGGACACGTGTAATATCAGGCTTTAAATTCTTATATGCTACCTTTTGTATTTTCCTTGGGCCTGATATTCAAATGGGCCGAAGCCCATAAATTTTCTTTCCACCTTAGCCATCACTTGCTTTCCGCCTTTTCTATCCCTAACTTTGGAGACCACTATTCAGGATCTCCCTTCTCACTCTTTCTTAGGGGAGCCTCCACCCTCATCTAGCTCCATCTCGATTTGATTTTCGCTTGCCTTCTCAATCTCCTCGGAATTTCACTCACTCACACTAGAGCCCGAACACCCTCGTTCCCAACCATCTTTCCTCACCTTCGTTCAAGCCCTCCCAAACCAGGTGACAGCCGTTGTGAACCCCAGAGAAACCAATTGCTGCAGCGAGAGTCCCCTCTTGTTGGTTGTCGCCGGACGCTCGCTATTCTCCACGTCAAGCCTCACTTGTCAATCAACGACACCGCTCGACCTCTGGTGGCTATAGCTATCAAGAAGAAGGAGTAGGGTCGAGTTTCAAGTCTCCATTTACAGCTGCAGGGTGTCGTTTCCGTTCGTCAACGCCGCTCATCATCATCGGTCAGCATACTCATCTCTGATCGAGTTCAAGACCAAATCGCACTTACCTTGCAATCGACAGAACTCAGGAGGTTGTGACTCTTGCTCGACCTCCTTTCCGTTCGGATCCAATTACATGTGGTTGTTTGTAAAAAGATTCAATCGATGTGTAGCCTAGATTGTTAGCTTTTACAATATAAGTTTTGGGTCAATTTGTTTGGGCTGTGAATGAAGGGAATTGAGTAGCTAGGTTGTGTGTGGCCGATTCCTTGATTAATTCTTCATGAACGAACTTCTGAGTTATTTGAATTCCATGTCATCAATAGTGGTTCGAGGATTTGTTTGAACTAATTAAAGGTTTTGGTCAATAATGGAGTCTTATGGTGGTGATATCAAGTGAACGGTGTTGACTGATTTTGTCCATACGTGGAATTGTGAATGTGTGGTTTGGATATTGGTACTGAACTTAATTAATAATGGTGGTCAATGAATAGGTTGCTACCGAATTTGGTTCAGATATGATTGTTTAATTGTTAGATTATTAATGTTGTTTTGAACTTGATGTTTAAATTAAATGTCTCGTCCTAGTGGACCATATCGTTTAAGTTGTAAAAAGTGTCATTTTTAAAGGGTGCTAGTAATTAATAACCTAGGTCGGAATTATCGCTTAGAAAGAACTTTTAACTTTTGGGGTGTTAAGTTTGTATTCCGCTTCTCTTCGAATGTTATAGTTTCGGTTATTGAATTGTTAGGATTCGATAACGTTCGTGTGTGACTTGTTTGAACTTCCTCTCTTCCGCCACGTGTTTGTGTTTCGCGTTCGAGGTAAGTCGCTCGCCGACTTACTTAGTTTACCACTCGTTATGCGTTGAACGAGTAAATTGAATGTGTAGCCCTTATTTTGGAGTGATTCCATATTACGTGCCTATATATATATATATTTGAATTATAGAAATCGCTTTTAAATGTTTTCGTTATGCGTACACTGGGTTCCACCGGTATGATCATGGAGCACGGGACAAGTTGGAGATGAAGTGGCCCCCGGGCATGGGCATGCGGCTGGAAGGGACCCCCTTCTAAAAATAAACTAACTCGTTTTGGCAAACGCTCTAGTAGAGGTTTAGCCGGGGAAAGAAGAATGAACGGAGAAAATGGGCACGGTTTAGTTATGCGCCCTGACCGTGCACCATAGATAAAAGGCCGGAGGGTGCCATATATGGAGGATGACGTTGGATTGCTATTGTATTTGATGAATATTGTTTGAAATGTCTAAAATGCTTGAGTGATGACCTTAGAGAATGTATGTTATGGTTATGTATGTATTGACAATATACCTTTACTTGTTGACATCTTTATTGACATTGTTATGAATGATTTCACATTTGGCCATACTTGTTTGACTACTATTATATTTCTATTGTGATTGTAATTGTGTGTGCATCTTTAAATCTATGTATGTATGCAAGTTTATTTTTCCTAAAAATATTTTGTTACATATTTGATTTACTTGTTTAGCCCATATCGGGACCGTAGGCTAATGTGATCAATTTGTGGCGTTTTTAGGTAAGGATTCCGTCATGGAAAATGTGCCAGGAGGTTGCATCCCGGATGGTGGAGCTCGGTCTTGACGTGTCGAGTCGTAGAGGATTGACTTTAGTATTTTAGTCTTTTGGTTACTTAGACTATGAAACCATGCTTTGACAATGATTCTGTTTGGGAGTCTGTGTTGAGTGTTTGCCTTTGTGACTAGCTTTGGCGTCTCTTGTCATATTGATAGGATTATGGCTTTTGCATGCATGAGTTTTATGAAATGAGTTTAAACTTCTAGATTGAATGGTTTCGTGAATTTACTCGCAGTGCTTTTGTTGCAAGGTCCCAAAATAGTTGTTTGTTGTCAAGTTTGTTCTAGTAGACCCATTGGGAGGTCTACAGCCTTGTGATGCCCCAGGTATCCGCTAACCGGGTGTTACAACACGCGCCCAGATTGTTCATCAGTATTGTGGATTTGTTCATCAATAATGTGGATTTGTTCATCAAAACTGTGATTTTGTTCATCATAACTGTGATTTTGTGTATAAATAAACTATTGCTTGTGCATCAAAAATCTATTGTTTGTACATAAAAAATGAACAAATATATGTATCAAAACTACATGCAATATGTTCATCAACATTGTGATTTTGTTCATAAAAAACGAAAATCTTTATTCATTGGTTTGGGCATATTTGTTCATTGGTTTGTGCATATTTGTTCATTAGTAACATCAATTTGTTCAATGGTTTATGCGTATTTGTTTATTGCCTTTTTCATATAATTGTTCATTACTAGATGCATATTTGTTCACTAGTAACCTCAATTTGTTCATTGCTATATGCATATTTGTTCATTAATAACATTAATTTGTTCATAGCTAAATAAGGCACAAGCACTCCTCTTCGATTTGTTGCTATCTCGTTCTCTTAGCATACACCATATTATTGCAAAGTCAAATTATTTATCTATTATCTTTTGCATTCAAATTTCTATATCAAACTTATCTTCATTTCGTACTATATTGAACACTTCATTCGTATTGACAAGTTAGCCTTAAAGCACTTCATTCGTATTATACTTTAAATTCAAGATAGCCTTAAAGCACAAAATAAATGCACAAATAGATAGTCCTAAATGTACTAGTTGATGATATTAATAGTCCTAAATGTACAAGTTGATAGCCTTGACACATAAAACATAAGTTTATTACAATTCACAAATAAGGGTATAATAATGAACAAATAAGGTTATATCAATGAACAAATAAGGGTATATCCATGAACAAATAGGGTATATCAATGAACAAATAATGGTATATCAATGAACAAAAAAGAAGTATACCACTGAACAAATAATGGTATATCATGGGTATATCAATGAACAAATATGGGTATATCAATGAACAAATACGAATATATCAATGAACAAATATGGGTATATCAAAACTAATTATATATGCATAAAAAACTACATAATATTGTATTCCTACACATAAATAAGGTTAAAAAATAAAAATAAAAATAAAAAAAGTTCGAAATCAATGAACAATGTTATCAAAAACTCAATGCACAATTAGTTAGTATTGATGAACAATTGGTGAATATTGATGAACAAAGCGCTATTTGTGATGAACAAACTGGGCGCGTCTCATAAAAATGTATTTTTCGAAAAATTCGGGAAAAATTCATCCGTGTCGTATTTTATTGAAAAATACGCGAATAATACGGGAAAAATTCGCCTGTGTCGCATTTTATTTTTTTTAATGAATGTTTAATCAGGGACGTTGATTTTTTGGAATGAACGATCGAGATTTATTCTTATTTCCCACACATGCGACCATTCGCACGAGACTCTTTTTCTATTAATATAGCCAATTATCTTTCCAAATATTACACGGAGCAAATGGATATATATCTTGCGTAATAAATAGAAAAATATATAGCATTTTCTTATTTTATAATTTTTTGTTCTAATATTTGGTTTTAAATAAAATATCTCTAGATGATGTGACATGTTATAAATGAGGTGGAATGTGAATTCACCATGTGGCATAATATGTTACAACTTTAATATTATATATCACATAGTTGATTAAAATGGATCGACATTAATTGTTATAAAATATACTAACATGAACAAAGGCTAGTAAATTACAAAAAATAATGTGAATTATTTGTGTAACGGATTAATAAAAAAAATTAACGGTTGAGAACTTGGTACAAAATGAAATAAAGTATATATGAATATGTGTAGGTTTGAAGAGAGAACTTGCAATTATAATCTCAAGCTTGATATTGTAGATTATTTCAATTTTTACCGATTTGAACATAATTTTAAACTTGTAATCAAAAGATTCAAAACAGTGGTAATTTAAAATATTGTAATTAACAATTTTATAAATTAAAAAAATATTTATAACTTATATATCATCTTTCATTTAAAATAAAATTAATTGTCAATATCTGATTTTGGTTCAAATGAAACAAACTCTTATCCTAAAACGTGAAACGAATGCACTTTTCCTAGTTAGTAGTGCACTTTTCATACTAAAGTGCATTGTAAAATACAAAAGGTCCACTATGAAGAAATGCACTACAAAAAGTAAGAAAAGTGCACTACAAAGTAAGAAAAGTGCAAATGCGAAAAAGTGCACTTTGAAGTAGGAAACGAGTAGTATGAAGTAGGAAAAGTGCATTCGTTTCAAGATAAGAATTCGTTTTAGGATAAGAGTTCGTTTCATTTGAACCAAACTCGTCAATATCATACTGGATGATTATACTTTGTTTAAATATTAACCAAGAATCTCCATTATTTTTAAGATTTTATAAAAAAAAATTGTTTTCTATATTTTAGTTTGGTAATATCTTCTCCATTTTGGTATATCTTTTTTATATATTTTTGTTTTATATTTTTTTCTATTTAAAACGTGATTTTGTAGTTTGGAAATCCACGATTTTAGTTTGGTATTATCTTTTTTTTTAGTTTAATTTGGTATTATCTTCACCAAAATATTTTACATATTTTTAAATAAAAAATATGCTATTGAAGCTATCTTTTTTATAACAAAAATTAAAATAATAGGAACCAAAATATCAAATCCCAATATTGGAAAACTCTAAGGAATGGATAAAGGAATATATAAAGAATCAAAAAATTTATATCTGATATGTGTAACACCCCATTCTGGTATGTATCTAGGGACACAAGTTGGTAGGCCTCACAATGGGCCTACCAGAATAAGCTGACAACAATAGACTGTAGTGGACCTTGCAAAAAAAGCACTGCGAGTAAATTCAAATAAATCATCCAATTTAGATATTCAAAAATTCATGTCATAAACCATATGCATGCAAGAGCCCAAAAATCTGTAAGACGTAACAACAAGACGTCAAAGCTAGTCTAAGATCCAAACCCTCAACACACATACTCCCATAAAGACTCATAGTTCAAGCATCACTCCCAATCTAAGAAAAACCAAAAGACTAGAGTACTAAAGCCAAGCGTCTAAGACTCAACACATCAAGACCGAGCTCCACCATCCGGTATGCAATCTCCTGGCACATTTTCCATGTCGAAATCCTTACCTAAAAACGCCACAAATTGATCACATTAGTCTACGGTCCCGTTATGGCCAAACAAGTAAATCAAACATGTAACAAAACATTTTTAGTAAACTAAACTTGCATATATCCATATACTTAAAGGTACACACACAATTACAGTCACAATAGAAATATAATAGTAGGTCAAACAAGTATGGCCAAATGTGAAATCATCCATAACCATGTCTATAAAGATATCAACAAGTAGAAGTATATTGTCCATACACACATAACCATAACATACATTCTCTAAGGTCATCACTCAAGCATTTTAGACATTTCAAACAACATTCGTCAAATACAATAGCAATCCAACGTCATCCTCAATATATGGCACCCTCCGGCCTTTCTTCTATGGCGCACGGTCAGGGCGCATAACTAAACCGTGCACATTTTCTCTGTTCATTCTTCTTTCCCCGGCTAAACCTCTACTAGAGCGTTTGCCAAAACAATTTAGTTTATTTTTAGAAGGGGGTTCCTTCCAACCGCATGACCATGCCCGGGGGCCACTTCATCTCCAACTTGTCCCGTGCTCCATGATCATACCGGTGGAACCCAGTGCACGCATAACGAAAACATTTAAAAGTGATTTCCATAATTCAAAAATATATATATATAAGCACGTAATATGGAATCATTCCGAAATAAGGGCTACACATTCAATTTACTCGTTCAACGCATAACGAGTCGTAAACTAAGTAAGTCGGCTAGCGACTTACCTCGGAGGCGAGACACAACACGTAGCGAGGGAAAGGAAGCTCGAACAAGTCACACACAAACGTTATCGAATCCTAACAAATCAATAACCGAAACTATAACATTCGAAGAGAAACGGAACACAAACTTAATGCCCCAAAAGCTAAAAGCTCTTTGTAAGCGATGGTCATTCACGTATATCGATTTTAGCTTGTCCCTTCCGAATCCAACCAATTCATCCTTGTTTCCCGTTCGATTCCAAACTAGACTACTAGTTACTAGCACCCTTCAAAGCAACACTTTTAAATTACAAAAAGGATCTACTTAAACAATATAATAATATTTTAACCTACTAATCTAGTTAAAGACATTTAATCAAAAACACAATGAAATCGCTAACCATTATTAAAGGAATAAATTAACTAAGTTCATTCGTATCATCACATTCGAATTCAAGGTTGAGCAATATAACATTGACCACCATTAATGATCAACTTCAAACCAACACATTCCACCAATTCACGAAGGCTAACAAAATCAATTAACAACGGATTGCCATGGTTCTTTCCTTTAATAACCCAGCAAATCGATTTACTCCTACTGCAAAAACTAAAACCCATCTAAGCTTTGAACAATAACGATCGATTTCCTCTAAAAACCAGTCCACCAAAACAATTGTTAAATTCTGTAAAACAAGAACAACATGGATAGTTGCTTGGAAAGAGAACGGATCTAGACAAGAGTCACAACCTCTTGACTTCTATCGATTGCAAGACTTGGGAACGTAGGTCGATCCTCGCAAGGGTGGCGGTCGTTGATGATGACGACGATTAGCGGCGGTGAATAGAGGCGTCGTCGAAGAGGGGAGGCCGCGCGTCAATTTCCCCGGAGAGCGTTCTGCAGTTGAGGCGGCTTTGCTGCTTGGGTCATGCGGAAGGTCGAGCCGGGCAGGTGGCGTTCCGAAGAGATAATGACGCTCGAACAGAGGAGGACTACCAACGACGACGGCTATCAACGGGAGGGAAAGTTGCTGCAATAACCGGCTTCTCCAAGGTTGACGACGTCGTCAGCGATGTGGTAACGTTCGACAAGAGGTGAGAAAGTAAGGTCGGGATCGAGAGATGGCTAGAAACGAGTGAACAAGACGGAAAATGGAGGATGAGAGAAGGATCGTGTGTGAGCGGCGATCAGAGGAACCGAGAAAAGAGAACCAGAGGTTTGGTGAGGTGCTAAGGAAAGTTTAAGAGGGGAACGACAGTCTCCAAGGAAACGAAGGAGATGGTGAATAGTGGTTCCCATAAATTAGGGATACAGAGGTGATATGAAAAAGGGCTTGGGCTCTTGTATTACATCCGGCCCAACATAAATTCAAGCCCCAAAATATAAACGAGCCCGAGAAAAGATACAATCTTTAATATAAGGATTTCCAAGCCCGGGTATCACAATATGTTTATCAAAAATTATGAATAAAATCTTTAAGAAATCTTTAAGGAATGAATAATCTTTAAATATAATCTTCTAGGAGTATTTTAAGGAATCTAGTTGGTTTTTATATAGTAGATTAAATATAATCTAGTTGTAAAAAAACGGTGTTGTTCCGGTGGAGTTATTAAATAACTAATAGGAAATTAATGAACCCGTTGGAAAAAAATTTAAAAAGAAAAAAATTATATAAGATTATATGGACAGAGAAGAATCCAATCTTATACGTTAAATTGTTATTTAACGATCAGGATCTTCTCGACTCTATCGATAAAGTTTTTTCACAACTCCACTGAAACTATAGTAAACCCATAAAAAAAGTCGCCATGATTTTTTTTATAGAAATTAACTTTTAATTAAATATGCTAGAAACTTCCAAAATTACAATTTGGATTCTTTCTAAAATATTGGATGATATTAAAACTTACAAATCTAATATTTGACTTCATAAGATTTGTTTCCAAAACTACCAATTTATTTGTTTAATTTATATGAATTAATGAGGAGATGACATGTGTTAAAGTCTGATGTGACGCATTTTAGGAATGACATGTAGCAAAAGATGTTGTGGCACAATGTGGTGGTTCCAAACCTTATTGCTTTTATATATATATTAGATTTGAGCTAAAAAACAAGTTCACTTGTATTTTTTGAATGAGAAAAGAATTCGGTTTACAATAAGTAGAATGGCGGTCCAAAAACGGACAAGTACAAACTAAAACAAAATAAAAAATCACGTCTAATATAAATACAACTAATGAAAAAAGCAACTAGAACGAGAAGTGTAATCAGGATAGTGGAGGGCTAAAAAAAGCAAGATGCACATGGGGCGAGGCAGGGCAGGGCGGGGAATGAATTCCCCATCCCCGACCTACTATTATGCCCTCATTCCTGCCTCGTTCCCGTCTAATCTTCGCGGGAACGGGTGGGAAATCTTTGTCTGTTATCGGGTTATTAATGGATTCAATTTATTATAAAAAAATAACATAAATTATTATTTAATATTTTAACTTTATAATTTTTTTACAAATATCAAATTTATTAACTTAAATTTTAAATTCCATTATATAATTTGTAGATATATATAAACTTTTAAATTAAAAACTACAATTATATATAAATTTTATATTTATTTTACATTTTATAAACTAAAAAAACATATCGGTATATATAGGAGGGATTCGGGCGGATAGTACATTCCTCGTCCCCGCCCCGTTTTAAATCGGGGATACAAAATTGATCCCCGTCCCCGCCCCGTTTCCCACCAAGTCAGGGAATCCCGTCCCTATTAGGGGCGGGGCCCCGCGGGTCCCCATCCCCACGGGTTTTTTGTGCATCCCTAAAAGCAATGCCTTTAGCATTCGGGTCAAAAGCAAACAATACAAGTAAAGAGGAATTGAGCTACTGGCGTTGCCTCCACCGGGATGAATGATTTTCAACATCCTCGAAAACGTCTAACCGACCTCGTCAATCACAAACAATCCACACCGAAACCCAAATTCAACTCGGAGTCGTACAAACCGTGCTTGGATCAAAACAAGAAACAAACAGACCCAAATTAAGGCTACGCAATAGGCCAAACTCAAAGCCTAAAGCCCATATTCAACAAAATTCTGAGATGTGTCTCTCCAATCTATTTCTATAAAAATATTATATTTATCAAGGAGAAAGGAAATTTGTTAAGAAAACTATCAAATTGAAAAGAGGGCTTTTCACACATGATATGGTAGAAAATGATTGACTTTATCAAATTGGTAGAGATTTGAAAATTGATTGTCTATTTTATTGTGATACCCCTATACCCTATGACGTATGCTTAGTAATAAATTATTTCTTATATAAACAAATAATTCACATATAGCAACTATCCATGGAAGCACAAAGCAGAAAGCAACAACCATAAAGGATTGCACACACACACACACATAGGTAGTTACTTCTTATGCTAAAACATCTATTACTCTTAACTTCTATTACAACCCATATGTCTAAGATGCAAAATGAGGAGGAGAAGGTTGCTTAGAGCTTCAGCCGACCGACCTGTATGAATGTGACCTCTAAACGGACACACGTCAGTAAGAACTAGCTGAACCTGAAAAATTGTTTTGCGATTTACGTGAGTCGCATACTCAGTGAATATAAACCATCATCAATTATTTCACACAGAGTCAAACATTTAGTCAATATACATATTCCTACATATTATATATGTCATATATGAATTTACTATGCAAATGCAAATGCTGATGTATCCGATTCATTATTCTATGAACTGTTCAAGCCTGAATCTGCCCCGGGTTTACTGTATATGGACTTTTATGGTCCCTGTAAGAATTATGACCCATAGGTCCTGTATGATCCGAATATCCTGTATGACCCGTAGGTCCTGTATGATCCGAAGATCCTGTATGACCCGAAGATCCTGTATGACCCGTAGGTCCTGTGATACAAATTCAGGGCGAGACAGTCATAGGTCCTTTTAATCTCATTGCAATATGATATGCAATCAAATGCATCATGTATTCATATATCATATGCCATCTGTAATCAAACTTTTTGTGCAAACAACTCTGGAAATTTCAGAGCTATCATATAAAACACATATATCCATATAATCCATATACCACATATATCCATATAGAGCATATATTCATATATTCATATTTCACATATAGCACATAGGGTTGAATCTCAGGTCTATATTCACCTGTTCAAGACGATTACTATATCTCTCCCCCTTGACTCTGACCACGGTCTATTACTTGGGCTTCTATATGTAACCCAATGCAAATTAGGCTATTTACTCTTATAAACTCTAACCCCAAATGCAACGAAATGTCAGAATGCATTATAACTTCTTGTGCATCTTTCCAAATCCTTTAAAACTTGACAACAATAAACTATATATATAGAAGAATATTTTTCTAGTTCAAACCTTTCTGAAAAACTTGATCAAAGGGCTCCCTATTATCATTACAAAGAGAAACCCTAAAATCACTCTGAAATCTTTTACCGAATATAAATCCGATATCGAAAACACCCTCTGAGAACTATAAATCGACTGATTTTCAAATCAAAATCATCTGTAGATCTAGATCTGGAAAAATTAGGAAAAATCCAGATAAATCATTAACTAATTAAAAACTTACCAAATTAAGCTTGTACTTCAAGATTAAAACCAGATAAAAGAGATCTTGTACCAAATCCAACCAAAAACAACCGAAATCATCAAACTTGACTTTCTCTTTGACTTTTCTCCCCCTCTCTTTTTTTATTTTCGTAACTTGCTGTAGAGAATCATGAACATACATACTTATATAGAAGACAAAGTCGGTGAAACCGAAGTCGGCCAAAATTTGGAAAAAATTACATTTTTTACCCTCACATTTTCTTTACTATAAACTTTACCCTAATATAATTATTAATTAACTTTTACTTAATTTTTTTTAAAATATAATAAACTTAATTCAAAAATAAATATTACTTATAAAAATTCACTATATATCATATCAATATACTATTTTTATGCTCTTAATATGATATGAATGTAAAATGAT
Source organism: Fallopia convolvulus (assembly GCA_964016875.1). NCBI lineage: Eukaryota > Viridiplantae > Streptophyta > Magnoliopsida > Caryophyllales > Polygonaceae > Fallopia > Fallopia convolvulus. The sequence goes on from OZ024731.1 coordinate 58,537,240, forward strand.
GTATGCACTTTGATCGAGGATGTTACATTTATCAAATTTGCAAAAAATTTGAGCGTGAACTAGTTGGACAAAGCAAGAAAAGGGCTCCATCACTATTTTAACCATAGTAAGTTCATAAATAAGATAGATTTCTCACTTGTAAGATATTCACAATTTTGATTTAGGTATACAACCTCATAATCAATAATTAAACCCGCTCCCGCATAGGATTGAGAGAAAATCAGAATCAAACTCTGCCTCTTCGACAATAAGAGGTTGATCAAAAAGTTCGAAACCAACACATCGGAATCAAACTTGGCCTCCTAGGTCATTTAAAGAGATTGATTAAATTAGATGAATTTTTTCCGATTGATAGGGACTGTTGGTCTAGAAGTTGCTCTAGAAATTTCTCATTTTCTCTCACTTAAAGGGTTTCTCACTCCTCATGATAGCTCTGTTCCACACCAATTTTTGAGAATTCCTACGCTTGATTTTGGAGATTTACCCAATTAGAAGGACGATTACTAGTTGGATTTGGACAAGTTTAAAATTCCATGGTTTCTTTGTGTAGAAGATGGTAGATTTGGGCGGAGATCAATCTGGGTAAAAGACGAAATTGGGGCTAGGTTTCTCACCGAGTTTAACCCCTAGTTCTCGCAGTATGAGAGCGCGGGGTGATATTTTCTGTATTTCCTACTAGTTCCAGTCTTTGACCTGATTACGGGTAAATTTGCAAAAGTACCCGACATGATTATGGAGTTGGCTGATGGCAATTGCCAAAAATTCTCTTATTTCTAGCGAACCATAGGCTCCACCAAGCGTTTGTTAGGAGATCCATCTCCTCCTTAGTTGTTGTTGCCCTGATTTCGTCAAGGAGTTGGTGTGGTTTCTTGTCACCAGGTTACACTTGATCGATAATACAAAGTAGTTTTGGGCTTAACGAGTTGAGGATTTCCGTGGTAAAGGGGACATAATAGTAAGCTGATTGGCCTATAATGATTTGTTGAGTTGGGGTGTTCACATTTGGGTAATAGTGTTATGAACGTGTGTTTGATTTGTTTTAGGATTTTCCCTGAATGGAAGAAGCTTTTTGCTGCTTTAATCACGTCAGGACCAACAATATGCTAATATTTCTTAAAGAAACAAGTCGACATACTGTTTGGGCTAGAAGATTTATCGTCCCCAATGTCAAACATAACATTCTTAATTTTTGTGTTTAAAACTGGTTTTGTGAGTTCAAGATTGTCTACATCATTTATTTCTTGTTGAATGGTTTGAGTCATTTCTTGGAGTTTTAAAATTTCCACGGTTTATTTCCAAAACCCTAAATCGGTTATGGAAGTCCCGTTTAATTTCTGCCTTAACATTATCAAGTCTCGTGACTTGCGTTCGGCATTCCATCCGTTGTTCGGATTTCTTTGATGTTAGTCTGTTCCTTCTTCCACACGCGATCCGGTTGAAGTATTTTGTGTTTTTGTCATTTAGTTTGTTATGGGTATGTTTGGCCCTTTGTTTCTAGTAGGAGTTGTGGAATTGGATGAGGCTTGAACGTTTCTTCAGCAGCCTTTCATGCTTTTGGATTAGCTACAAATTTTTGTGTTCAATGATGTCCGATTATCTTTATGAATAGTGCACAATGATTCATTCGAGAGTTGTGAGCCCTTCCAAAGGACGCAAAGACCACCCGAGAGACCAGTAGCCGAGATAAATTCCATAGAGTCAAATCCAGCTTTTTGCCAATTTTTAGAGTCAGGGGGTGCTTGGGCTTTAGTTTCCACAAGTGCTATTAGATTAATGTGTTCAAGGCGGCACAACAAGTTCAATTCAGTCCAAAGACTTACGCTTGATGCCCTTGCAATTCCACATACATAGCTTCATACGATAATCGATATTGGGTGGGTTTTGGCCTGGGGTGGATGGTGTTCCAAGGTTGAGATTAGTTTTATTTCTTTGTCACGAGATTTTTTTGTGCCGTTTTTTGATTTTGGGATTCCATACGCAATGTGTAGAGGCAAAATTATTTTTCAATATTTGACCATAACCATAATTGGATTTACTTGTTCTAAGAGCGTCGGGTTGCGACAGTTCGATTTTTATAGGCCCGTTTGGGGTTTTAGGGGTTTTTTTTTTGTTGCAGGTACGTTCATGTATAAGTTGGTTGTACCGACCACGCCAAGGGAGCAAGACAGACAATTTTCTTTAGGTTTATTGTGTGTACTCTCTTTTGGAGATTCTTGGGTTTTGATTCCTAAATTGTTTTTCCTTTTCTTACAACATGGGTTGATTTTTGAGGTAAATTCTTGGGTTTTGATCCCTAACTTTTCTTATAAAGTGGGCTAATTTTTACAATAAGTTTGAGAGTAGGCTGATTTTTGAGGTAAGTTCTTGAGTAACTTGACTTGAGTTTTATTTGTATTATAATTACAATTTTTCTAACATATGCCCTAAGCTCCTAAAAATAGAAATCTTTTATAAGTTTGTAGTTATTTTGGATTAATTAATTTTATTGAAAGGGTTAATTAATTTCCTAATCGGGTTTTAGTTTCTTTCATTAGTATGCTTAACCTATGCCTTAGAAAAGCCGTTTTAAATAATATAGTGAACAACTTTGTTGGAATTGGATCGTGTGAATTTTCATGGCACATTAAATTTTTCTAAAATCATGTTTTATTTTTATTATAAATAGGATATTTATATACAAAACTTGGTGACAACATTTAAAAAGATAAAAGATAAAAAAATAATTTATTATAAAAGTAGACTCAAAATCAATAGGGTTATTCAAAAAGGAATATCTTTTTATATATATAATGAGTTTAATGAGCTCTTGAAGTAGTTATAGTATGGAAGGGTTGAGTTAAAAATGTGTTCAAGTTTCAAAAAACACAAGATTGTGTTTAAATTGTAATTTTATAACTACTTTTTATGTTCACCATCTGACTTTCACATGAACTCGCCCCCTTCTTCTCCTTTCCACTACCTCTTCCGTAACTTCAATTACGTGTAATATATGTGGTTTTGAGGATGAAATTATGGTATGTGGTACACGTTGTGGCAGGTTGTAATGCAACTCATGATGCTTGTGTTCTTCTTTCAAAATCTCTGATACATTTGGCACCTAATCAACTGGTTTACCAACTTTGTTCTATCCACTAATTTGCAGTTGTTAAGAGTCGGGAATTAATCATTTTTGAAGATGAATCATTGAATATTCATATGCTTGGGAAGGGATTTTGGCAGTTGATATGCGACTTCGATAATTCTCGACATCAAAATTGAGATAATAATTTCAAACATTCTTTTTTTAGTTACTAAAATTTTAAAAGTAGCGTGCTCAAAAATTTTTTCAATAGTTTTTCTTTATTAATATTATATTTATATTATAACTAAAAATTACCGAGTCATGCATAACACGACGGTCCAACTGGTTTTTCTACAAACCAGTTTGTTCCTTCTTAGTTCGTTTTTATTACTTGCGCAACAAGCTATTGATTTTGAGGAAATTTCAGGTTCGAAAATTATATTACAAGGCAAGATCGGGACTTGTGTGGGTTACATACGAGGTTTCTAAGGAGTAATCCGAGACAATCACGTATCAAGTGGTACTCAGAGCCAGCGATGTCACGAGACATCAATTGGTATCAGTTATCTAGGTTGAGACAAGTTTCATTCTTTGATTTTTCATATTAATCTTCAATGTATGTTAGTGCGGATTTTTATCAGCGCCTTCAACTTCACTTGGAGATTTGGGAAAGCATCGACCCCGAAGTTTGCTCATATGAGTGCCCAATCGAAGATAATGACGAGTGCTCTTCAATTTTCAACAATCTTTTCACATATTCCAGCCATATTGGTGAGGAAAATTGTGATTTTGAGGACTATAAAAAGGAAGATGCACCGCCAAATTTGCTTTCTTTGGATCTTATTGAAGATTCTATTGTTTGGCCAATTTTCTCTTCATCAATGTCGATCCTTGCACCTCCTAGATCAACCCCAACATGGGTCAATGTGAAACCACCTAAGGAGGTATGAAAGGCAACCCCACTTGTGGCCATAGTTGAGGACGAAGAAGAGATATCAACAAACGACACAACTATGGTATGCCCGAGCGTGCTTGAATTGGTGCCTATGCAATTCAATGAAGATCTTCTTTCTAAATTGGAGAATTCGTATCACGTCCTTTTGTTCTTTACCAACGTCTCCTTGAGGACAAGTCGAAATCAAGTAGGGGAGAATGATACAAATCAAGGGAGGATCCAAGCGAATGATTCATTGAAGACGAATGGAGGCCAAACTCCAAGACCTTTACTAAGGTCCCGAGCATTCAAGTTCAAGAAGGTTTTCATGGATTCCATATTGTCCTTTGATTATGTTCATCAATGGCGTCCAAGGCCACCAAGGAAGAGGATGATGTTTTGAAAGTTCGAAAAGTTAAGAGACTCGTCAAATTAAAAACAATGCTCAGTAAAATGGTCATAACATGGGCTAGAAAATTGATCTCAAGTCCTTTCGAATTGTGTTGGATAGATAATTAAATGATCTGCAACTTTGTAGTTTATGCCGATTCCAGAATCCAACATCAAAGAGGCGGAAATTGCGATTTACTGAGAGTTGTTCAAGTCTTATGGAGATCTAATCTTTAGTTTAAATTTCTATATTTATTTATTTTATTTATGGATGATTTTATGCTAGAATATTTGAAGAATTTCGACCATAGGCATATGTTTAGTGGTTGATAATCTCTTTCCTATCTTTTGTTATCATTTATAGTTTGTTAGGTAGTTTCCTTAATTAAATAAGTCAGATAAATCTTTATTTGATTTATTTAATTAAAGGGGATCTAGTTAGTTGCATCTACTTTATTTTATATTATCTTGGGAAGCAAGTAAAAGCTCATTCTACCCCTCTAGGGCCTGCCATGAGCTTGACTTGCTCTCCAAGGAAGACATTTTGTATTACCTTTAAAATATTTGCAATTTTCATTCAATAAAAATTAGCTCACTAAGATTAAACCCCTTTGGTTTAGTCTTGCTCTTGGGCCATTAAAACACACAAGTGATTTATGCAAGCAAATCTGATCGATCATCATCATCTATCATCCGAATTCTCTCTCTCTCTCTTGTTCGTTCTTAATTTGGTTTATTGATTTAGTCAATTGAGATTGTTCTAGTTTGATTGTTAAAGATCAAACCTAGTTAATCAATTGGATTTAGCGTTCGAGCAGATCCAATTGAACTATCAAAGTTGATTTTATCAATATCTCGAATCAGTTTCATTCTTTGTTAATTCGTTTACTTGTTCCGCAAGTTTCTCACTTTGAGCCTGTTTAGGTTGGAAAGAGAATTACTCGTCAAGATCGGGCCAAAACAATACCGAATTGTCATCATCGAGTAATCGAGGAGATAATTCCGTATCAATTGTTATCAGCCCCCAGACTGAAATCCCGCCTCTTTGAGTTTCTCAAATTGCTTCTCCGCCGGCGGCGGCCCCTTTCGGAGGTGGCTCCTCCTCCATGGATACTCATGACATGGAGATCGATGCTTTGCCCTCTTCTTCCACCATTCCATCCAAAACACTCCTGCCCCCCAGACTAGTTTTACCAACCCACTGTTCCAGAATGCCACAAATTCGGACACTTCACGAGCATCCTGTTTCCCAACGCTGGAAGATGCAGGACTAGTGAATGGTTCCAAGACCAAAAGCCCAAAAAATCCCCATCAAACTCTGTCTTTCAGTGATAATGTGTCCAAGGGAACTCCAAGCAACTTGTCGCCAGATTTTAGACCCTTGAGGAGATCGACTGGATCTCTATGATACAGACGATGATCCAAATGATCCGAATGAAGACCCAGACTGTCCTGTACTACGTTTCACCAAGGATGAGAAGTGTGAGTTTCAAAGGCCATGGGCGAGATCGCTTAATATCCATATGTTTGATCGGGGTCCGAGTTACACCGCGATCAAGCGCAATCTTGAGAAGAAATGGGAACTCAGAGGAAAACTTTCTCTTGTCGATATTGGTAATGGCCATTATATTACTAAGTTCACCAATGGGGATTATCTAAACCATGTATTGTCACAAGGTTCGTGGATGATTGGAGATAACTATCTCATGATACAACGGTGGAAGCCAAATTTCGATCTGTTTCTGGATCAGCAAAAAATACTCACTGCATGGATCCGTGTTCCGAGACTGGGGGTGGAGTATTTTAATGAGGAGGCTCTTAAGCTACTCGGGCAGCTTGTTGGCCATGTCACACGTATTGACAAAACCACGACAGATACTAACCGTGGACAGTTTGCGCGGTTCGCTGTTGAGATTGATCTTACAAAGCCATTACATTCAAAGTTCATGTATAAGGGGAAAATATGGCCCATTCAATATGCGGGTTTAAGAATGTTATGCTTCAAGTGTGGTAAAGCTTGTCCTTTGTTATCACAATGGCGATTGAGATACCAAGTTTCGAGAATCTGGAATAAAGTTCAAACAGACATCTGCCCTCAATCAATGCAGCCTATGCAAATGATTCCTAAGGTCCCTGGATGCAAGTGATTAAACCTAAGAGGTGTCAATCAAAGTCCACCATCAATCCCACCATATCTACACACGAAGCTTCTAATACTTCAAAGGAAAGTAATCCGAAGGTTCCATCTAATACACCTGCAGTGGCCGCCCCGTCGGATCACATTCCGATGAATGTGGCAAACGGCTCAAGATTCGCGGCACTTTCATCGGAGGAAGAAGATGCGATTGATACAATGTCCCCCACAACAAACGTCCAAGCGCAAATCACGACTCAAACAGATAGAAACAATCCGATTTCCCCAAACCCAAAAAATTCTGGATCAAAGCCTATTATGGTAGTTGCCTCGGATAACGTGGGACACATAGATGATAAAATCATCCCTAAAGATTCTATGGCTACCTCGAGTATCATTAGGCAAGTCGCAAATATTGGGAAAGATGGAAGATCTTCGGATAAACTTCCTCCGAAGAAAAAGGATAAAAAATGCAAAGGAAAATATTCTATCCTCTATAAGAAGATCTCAAGGCAAACTAAATCTGAAAAGTTCGGTGGTCACAAAAGATGCTAATATCAAGAAATCCTACTTAATTGTCGAACAAGCCATAACTCTCTGTTCCAATAATCCTTCTACCAAAAACCCTTTTGTTGTTCACCTTAATCCCCAACCCACCCCCCAAGTTACTGAGAATGTCGGCTCCAACACCGATGGTGATTCCTGAGTTGGTGCTGAACCGACAAAGCTACCTTGTGTCGAACCACCGCAACGGACCCTTCCTCCCAACATTGGCCCGCCTGGCAAACAAGATGATAGCAGAATTTCTGCCAGTGGAGACGGTGTCGGGTATGCAATCCAAGTCCCACATTGGAAAAATAAGGAAGTGAAGACCTCCGTGTAAAGGGAAGCACACTCCATTAGTATGAGGCCTTTTGGGAAGGAGCCCAAAAACAAATCCGTGCGGGCTAGGCCCAAAGCGGACAATATCATACTATTGTGGAGCTATGTGTGCGTGTGGCCCAACAAGGTGGGTGGCCCGGGCCCAACAACTGGTATCAGAGCCGATGGTTCGGCTGGGACAAACACGGAACCCAATGTCACTTGGTGCTGGAACACGCGGGTGTATGACCTGGCGATTGAAGATCTGTGGTGCCCTGTATCAAAAGTCTACTTGATATTGTGGTGGTCAAGTGGCGTGTTCCGTGGTGGTAGCGGCGGTACAAGATGGGAGATCTTCGTGGGTGATAGCGGCGATGCAAGATGATTTCTCTGAAGGGAGGGCCGCCACTTATGTGGTCCTTGGTTTGAGGGGAGGATTGTTGGATATGCAATCCAAGTCCCACATGGGAAAAATAAGGAAGTAAAGACCTCCTTATAAAGGGAAGCACACTCCATTAGTACGAGGCCTTTTGGGAAGGAGCCCAAAAACAAATCCTTGCGGGCTAGGCCCAAAGCGGACAATATCATACTATTGTGGAGCTATGTGTGCGTGTGGCCCAACAAGGTGGGTGGCCCGGGCCCAACAACTGGTATCAGAGCCGATGGTTCGGCTGGGACAAACACGGAACCCAATGTCACTTGGTGCTGGAACACGCGGGTGTATGACCTGGCGATTGAAGATCTGTGGTGCCCTGTATCAAAAGTCTACTTGATATTGTGGTGGTCAAGTGGCGTGTTCCGTGGTGGTAGCGGCGGTACAAGATGGGAGATCTTCGTGGGTGATAGCGGCGATGCAAGATGATTTCTCTGAAGGGAGGGCCGCCACTTATGTGGTCCTTGGTTTGAGGGGAGGATTGTTGGATATGCAATCCAAGTCCCACATGGGAAAAATAAGGAAGTAAAGACCTCCTTATAAAGGGAAGCACACTCCATTAGTATGAGGCCTTTTGGGAAGGAGCCCAAAAACAAATCCGTGCGGGCTAGGCCCAAAGCGGACAATATCATACTATTGTGGAGCTATGTGTGCGTGTGGCCCAACAAGGTAGGTGACCGAGTTGTTGGGCCCGAGCTATGTGTGCGTGTGGCCCCAGAAATGAACGCGCTGATAACTCCCTTCATCTCCCTCATTAAAACCCTAGCGAAGCCTTGGAGGCCGCCGCCCCTGGGGTATCTCGCCTCCGGCAAACAACTAGCCCCGACACCGGGTGGCCCAAAGCGGACAATATCATACTATTGTGGAGCTATGTGTGCGTGTGGCCCAACAAGGTGGGTGGCCTAGTTGTTGGGCCCGAGCTATGTGTGCGTGTGGCCCCAGAAATGAACGCGCCCCACGTGCTAATAACTCCCTTCGTCTCCCTCATTAAAACCCTAGCGAAGCCTTGGAAGCCGCCGCCTATGGGGTATCTCGCCTCCGGCAAACAACCTGCCCCGACACCGGCCTCATCGCCCATGGAGTATCTGAGGCCGGTGTCGGGGCAGGTTGTTTGCCGGAGGCGAGATACTCCAGGGGCGGCGGCCTCCAAGACTTCGCTAAGGTTTTAATAAGAGAGACGAAGGGAGTTATATGCACGTGAGGCGCGTTCATTTCTAGGGCGAGGTAATTTTATTTGATAGGTTCTAATTTTATTTAATACAACGCAAGGGCACTACCTCTCTTTTTCGAAAAAAAAAACTAGTTTTTCTCCTTATAAAAAAAAAGAGTTAGAAGATCTGAGTCCTCCATGATGCTGACATGGCAAAATCAGAAACGTTGAGCGCCGAGCAAACGCGACTGCAGGAGCATCATCTTCTGCTCTCATAAAAATCAATCATCCTTTCTTTCTTCTTCCTCCTCCCTTGAGCGCTAAAACCCAAACCCTAAAGAGTAACACCGACCGACCAGTGTCGCTCTCGTCTCACTGATTCCTTTCCTTTCTATCTCTGCCTGAGAAATGCCTCCCAAGGCTTCGAAATCAAAGGACGCACCAGTTGAGCGACCTATTCTTGGTCGATTCTCATCTCACCTGAAAATCGGGATTGTGAGTTTCAATCTTTCGCCTCTTCTCATGCGCTCAATTTCATCTGATGGATAGTGTTTTATGCTGTTTTTTCAAAAAAAAAAAATCTTATTTCTTCTGCATATGATTCATTGTGCATCTAATGATTGATTGTATTTTCTTGTTTCCTCCTTTTATTTACCCAGAATTTGTCTAAGCATGATAGTCGTAACAAAGTCCTGCGAATTCGTCTTTTTCTTGCTTCTGTGTCCTTTGATCTCTGAATCTATGATTGTACTATCTGGGAGTTTCCCGTTGTTTTTTTTTTTATTATTTACGTACATTTTCCTTTTTTGTCAGTCGCTCTGTGCGCGAAATCCTTTGCAACCAAGCAATCTTTACCTGTGTTAATTTGATGCTGATTGTTTCTTGATTTTACGATGACTTATTAGGTATGTTAGCTCTGTTACAGTGTTACTTACTGTGGTAGCTTTTGTTGGCTCAGAGTATGCTGTAATTTATGAATCATTTTAATTTTCATACTCCAATTCCGACGAAGTTATCCATTTATGTTTTTTTTTTAATTAAAAAAAATTCAGGTTGGACTGCCAAACGTTGGTAAGTCCACACTCTTTAACACTCTCACAAAGCTGTCAATCCCTGCGGAAAATTTCCCATTTTGTACCATTGAGCCCAATGAAGCCCGAGTTAATGTTCCTGATGAGAGGTTTGAATGGCTTTGTCAGATGTTCAAGCCTAAGAGTGAGGTATGTGAACAGAGTTTCTCCTTACTGTGATTGCTTTTGTTGTGATGGCTCGTTTTGGAATTCCAGTATGTTTCATTTATTTTCTGTATAAGTAAGCATTGGAGATTTGGAGGCCAAACGATCTTTTTCTTGTGTGTGTGGGGGGGTGGGGTGGGGTGGGGGGGAATGTAACCACTAAAACCAAGGAGTTTTGGTGTACTGAATTGATATTTCTGTAGGTTAGCTATTGCAATTCAATATTAATCCTATTTTATGCAGTTTTGACTCTTGATATTTTTCTTCAACTTGCTTGACTAGCAGTGTTCTTGTCACTTCTCATAGCTGTATACCATATTCTATGATCACGTACTGATATCTTTGCTTCGCACATAATGCTAGTCTCTGTTGGTGTTGAACAGGTGTCTGCATTTCTAGAAGTACATGACATAGCTGGACTTGTTAGAGGTGCTCATGAGGGACAAGGATTGGGAAACAATTTTTTGTCTCATATTCGAGCAGTCGATGGCATTTTCCATGTACTACGTAAGATGCTATATAGTTTTCCACTGTTTATTGTTGTGTTGCTAGTAAGCAAGCAAGTTTTTCTGTAAGCATATGATTGTGCCTTGATTTGCAAGTATACAACTGCAGTGATTTAGTTATCATGAACCTTGATCATTGTCAAAAGGTCGAGAAAGCTACAATTACAATAATCATGAACCTGCTAACATTAAGAAGCTATACCCCCATGCTTAACCAGATGATTCTTTTTTCCCTGCCACAATTTGGTAAATGCCTTTAGCGTTTTTTTTGGAAAAATGTCGGATCTGTTGAGGGAGACGCTGTAAAATTGGTTTATATTAGCTGACTAGCAGAATAGAGACAACTCACTCAACTCACTATGTATTGTAAAATTCCGGAGATATATATCGGAAGAGTGAAAAGAGGATAGTACCGGGAGTGAAGTAACTGGGGGAGAATTTTAGCATACGCAGAAAAGGATGAACAATAATTTGAGGTTAGACTGGTCGTCTTTCAGGTTGGTCCCATCCAGATATTCTGCTGAGATCTTTTTTGTTCAGATTGGATTTTGTTCTGCTCTGACTATAAGATGTGTTGTACATTTTTAAAGTGATTGCGCATCATCTACTAAGATCACCTATTGTGCTAACCCCAAAGTGCCTGCAAGTGCCTTGATGTGCTTGTGCTTTTGGGGCCATACTGTTGTATTTGAGATGATGATTTTTTGTTTTGTTTTGTTTAAATAGTTCTTTGGACTTGAATATTCTCAGTAGTGATTTATGAGTAGAACCTGATGGGATACAGATGCTGAAGTGGCTTAAAAGACTACCTTAATTGATGTGTGAACAAAATTTCCCCACTTTCTATCCAACAGGTGCATTTGATGATCCTGATATTATACACGTTGACGATACTGTGGATCCTGTGAGGGATCTAGAGGTTATCGGCGAAGAGCTAAGACTGAAGGTAATCTGTTTTTAGTCTATATGGGAGATAGATATTTTTAATTAATTTTCTACTCCCTCCGTTACAAAATGTTTGTCATTCTACCCCTTTTTTTTGTTACACAATGTTTGTCATTTAAGTCTTTTTGTCACCTACTTTACAATTATATCCTTGTATTTATTAGTACTTTTAATTAATGAGGGAAGATTTGTTAGTAGTGGTATTGGAAAAAACAAAATAGAATAATAAATAGGGTTATATATGTCTATTTACCACCTTTCTTAAAAAGTGTGATATTATCTAAAATGACAAATATTTTGTGATGGAGGGAGTAATAAACTTTCTGCAAATGAGGAAATCTTCTACCCAATCTTGAGAAAGGAATTGACGCATAACGTATTCGCATATTGTGCTGCAAAAATGTCAAATTAATTTGTATAGGGGGTCTCTAAGATGAAATAATTATTAATAATGGAACATTTGAGCTTGTGCACCTCAAGGAATTTCCAAATTTCTTACACGTTTTTGTTTCTTGGTAATTGGTATACTAATTAAGCTCATGGTTATACTTTGTTCATTGCTGAATTTAAGTAGTTCTATAACTATGAGATGTTGCTGATATGAGGATTTATACTATGATTGTTTAGGACCTTGAGTTTATGGCAAGGAGGATTGAGGATCTTGAGAAAAGCATGAAGAGGAGCAATGACAAGCAACTAAAGATAGAGCTTGAATGTTGTCTGAAGGTATGTTAGTTTTGTTGCTTGTGTTGCTCTGTTGGTTCTTCACGCCTGAAAAACAAATATAAATTGAGATAAAAAACTTGAAAATTTTAATCTGTCATGTCTATTTAATCTTGAGCTTTTAGTAAGTTATTATAAGATATCCTCCTGATTTTTTTATAATTAACAGTACGATATGGATTTGTCATCACACCGATACCCTTCTTGCAATAAATCTAATCAGCGATTCAGCGACCTTGATCCAAAGCTTTTTAGTGAATTCTATGGGTTTCTCCCGTTTATTAATTGAATTGAGGAACTAAACCATATTGTATATGCAAGCTACTGTTTGCAGGCCAAAAGAATTGAAAAGCTTTTTTCATCATGGGGATTATCAATTTATCACATTTTGATCAAGTTTGCCATTCCCCTGCTTAATAAATACAATTTAGATTCATTGGTTTAATACACATCATATTCTCTTGGAAGTATACTAGAATACATGGGATTATATAACTATTTTAAATTTTTTTTAGTCAGAAAATATTTTAATAAATTGATCAAGTATTTAATAAGACTAGTGCCGAATAAAAGCTAACTTGTGTACTTAAGGTTGGTTACCAATAACCATTGTCCTTGGAAATTGAGCGTTTGTTGTGATTGCAAGGGAATAGAAGTCAAATGGATGCATATAGTTGTAAAATTAAATGGACCATACTGTTCTAATAGGATGTATATATTAAAAAAACTTGGGCTTTTTGATGGTACAATTCTTGTGAACAAACTGTGTTGGGACTGATACAAATTTATGGCTGGTTGGGCACTTAACCCATGTTGATGATAATTTTGGATCCTCAGGTTAAAGATTGGATTGAAGGAGGAAAGGATGTACGTTTAGGAGAGTGGAAAGCTGCCGATATTGAGATACTTAATACTTTCCAATTGCTTACTGCCAAGCCTGTAGTTTACTTGGTAAGTTCTTTTATTTCCTTGTTTTGCTATCAACCTCAGTTGTTATTATCGCATCTCTTTCTTGCTGTTTGTCTATTTGTTGTTCTGAATACTGAATATAAATGCACTAGGTTTGTTGCATTTGGGATATCAATGTCAGTTTTAGTCTTAATGAAGAAGCAGAATGCTGCAACTCTGTATACTTTCTTTGTTCTCCCTTATGTGTGTGTTGTGTGGGGTGGTTGTTTGTGTGGGTGTGGGCGGAATGGGGTGAATAGAGACTTTTTTCAGCTGGATTTGTCAACATCAGAGTCAGGGCTATGCGAGTTTTGCTGAATCAATAGAATGAGAGAAGTTGAAAGTGTATTAAAATGTCTCCATGGTTGGCATGGTCTGAAACTCTGAATTGCTGCAATGTTTACATTTAATAGTTCAATATACTCAATTGTGCGTGTTGGGTGGGGGGGGGTGCGCGGGGGTGGTGGGTGGGTGGGGGGTGAATAGATACTTTTTTTAGCTGGATTTGTCTACATCAGTGTCAGGGCTACACGAATTCTGCTGAATCAACAGAATGAGAGAGAAGTTGAAAGTGTTGTAAAATTTCTCCATGGTTGGTATGGTCTGAAACTCTGACTCTGAATTGCTGCAATGTTTAATAGTTCAATATACTCAATTGAGCAACTTATCTAGTGACTATGGCATTCGTTACAAATCCAATCATTAGGGTTCCAAGAAAAACTGAATTTATTTTTGCTAAACTTGACTAATAGCTCTTTGGTCAATCAAAACCTAGATTTTTGGTTGTCTCAAATTTGTTTGGATTGGGGCGCATCCTTATGCTCATTGGCTTTTATACAATGCCTTTGAGATGGATATAACCCCTATATCAATTTTGGTGCATTCTAACTAGATTCAGTTATCATTGTCTCATAACTGAATTTTAGTTTTCCTTGGGTCTTTCGTGCAAATGATAATACTTGGGCCTTCTTCATACACCCTCTCGATTTTATATTGGGGCAAGGGTGTGTACATTATGGCCGCTCAGATCCTGCCTGAGGCGGCTTAGCATTGGGTTGTTGTCTCAAATTTGTGTGGAGTTATCTATGAAACATTAATCAAACCAATTTTTTTTTTATATATGTTTATTTTTGACCAATCGAATGAAAGGGACTGAAGTCATGAACTGAAACATGACTAAGTACAATTCAGTGAACTGAGGTTGAACTCAACTTCTTGTCAATCATAGACCTTTTTATTTTATTTTAACTGAGGCTTATACTCCTAGCTCCTGATTTTTTTAGTATCTTTACAGGTGATCTCAAAATCAATTGTTATTTTTTATTTTATTACTTTAATCTTTTATCTTTTACTATGAAAGGCTGAGCTAGGACCTCTTTTAACCATAAAAAGTGACACATTGGGCTCTGTAAGATGAGTAATTGGACTGTTTGAAGCTTAGATGTAAAATCTGGCTACACTGATGAGATATGTTAATGATGCGCAGGTAAACATGAATGAAAAAGATTACCAAAGAAAAAAGAACAAGTATCTGCCCAAGATTCATGCCTGGTATGTAGAAGTAACCAGCTTTTGTGCCTTTTCTCTATTGCCTGGGTGTCTTTTTAGCTGTGACATATAAGGTCTGTATTTGCTGAGCAATTCTTTGCTGATAATATCATGATTGATTGTGAGTTGCAGTGGGTTTTTGGGTACGAAGTGGTTGCTTGACCATTCATGTTCTTTTTTATTTGATTCCTTATATTGGGTCGCTTCTAATTTGGCATCCCTTTGATTTAATTATCCTACATGGTATCCTGTTTCCATTTTTTTTCCCACTAAATTGATTGATTATCTTTGCCCCGGGGATTTATCTGATCAACAATTTTGATATTCTCTGGAAAATAAACAGTAACTTGTGTGTTTTGAGTTTTATGAAAATTGGTTCTGATTTCTTGTAAGATTTATTGAGATGTACAATTCTCTCTTTTTTTTTTTAAGTTTCTCCACCTTTGTATTTTTCTCTTATAATATTAAGATGTTTTGTTTTGTCACCTGTATATCCTGTCAGGCTTTTATAGAAAACTGATGTTACTAATTCATATTGTCTATACTTCGTACTAAACAATTAATTTATTGGGTTGCACATATCATATTTTTGGATTTTCTTGGTAGTTGGTACCTTTTAGCTGGGGTATGCTACAAAAGGGCTGAGATGTGTGTGTTGATATTGCGATGCTCTAATCTGTGCCTCATTAGATCATTATAACTCATTTTCTGATATTGTGATGCTCTAATCTATGCCTCATTAGATCATTATAACTCATTTTCTGACATCGTCAATTGGTTTTTGCATAGATTGCTTTATTAATTGTATGTATGATTATATCAGGGTGCAAGAACACGGGGGTGAAACAATCATTCCTTTCAGTGGTGCTTTAGAGAGAAATCTTGCTGATATGCCACCAGATGAAGCTGAAAAATATTGTGAGGAAAATAAGGTACAAAGGTTAGTTGAAGCACTTGACTCTTGACTTCTCTCATATGTTTAAAAGATAATTAAGTTGTAATTGCTATTTGGGAAGAACATCTGTTAACATTGCTTAGTAATCTATGTGTGTCTAGCCTGTTTTCTTTCAATGACATGCTATTGAAAGAAATTGGAAAGGTTATTCTGGGTTGCTGCTTGTCTATCCCTTGCATTGCCATTTGGATGATGCTTCTGCTTCTCATTTCAGTTTTAAAGTGGAATTTATATTGATGAAGGTAAAAGAACACATAGATGAAATATAGATGGTATGGACAATATAACATGGATAACTGATGTATTCATAGAGATGATTCTGCCACTTGAAGCACTAGTTTGATATGACACCATTTGTGAAGTGAAACTAAAGGCTAAACTAGAGTGTATCGTGGGGTTTATTTTTTTGGGTGGTGGTGGGTTGGGGGGGGGGGGGGTCGTCAAACGAGATGATTAATAAAGATTTTTGCTTCTCAAATTCTTGGAAACATTGAATGCCAATTACGATGTTGCTGAGTTTATGTAATAATTTTCCTTGCAGTGCCCTCCCAAAGATCATCAAGACTGGTTTTTCAGCAATTAATCTAATCTATTTCTTCACAGCTGGTCCAGATGAGGTAAATACTTTCTGTGTTATGGTTGAGATGGAATTCTATGCTGTATATGATATCCCTTTGCTGTAAGTTGTGATATATCATTTGAAATCGATCACAGGTGAAATGCTGGCAAATCCGGAGGCTGAGCAAGGCTCCTCAAGCTGCAGGAGCAATCCATACTGATTTTGAGCGAGGCTTCATATGTGCTGAGGTAATACTCTACAGTGAAATTCTTGTCTTTGCTCCATTGTACTAGTTTCCCTAATGAGAATGAAGCTATTCTTTATGCTGAAATTAGAAGTTCAGGTAACAGACTTTGCTCCATAGTTGCCCCACTTCCCCCACCCCACCCCTCTTTTTTTCAGCACTCATGTTCTCCACCTTGTATTATTAACCTAATTAAAGTATCATTAGTTTTTTGGTGTAAATTGCTAGTAAATAAAATAAATGATGTAGTTAGCTTTAGTGGCTAATGAGAGCTCTTCTGAATAGAATTAATATCTTGAAGTGATATATTACTTCTATATTAGTATGCCCTTGTATCGAAAAACTTTCGTATGTTTCTCATATACTTAGAGCACTCCCAGCGATAGTCATCAAAATGGTCATCAGGAGAGAAATGTAATAAAATATAATTAAAGGAAGAGAGAGGGTATAAATTGGGAGGAAAGAGAACCATGCCCTGGTCATCACAATGACCACTTCTTACATTTGGTCATTGAATGTGGAACTGCCACATGTCCTGAAAATAGAAGAGAGAAGATTAAAAAAATTAATGCAATATTCTCATCACACGGCAACAACTTTCTTTCCCCCCTTCTCATAGATTGGGCAACTACTAAGATTCTAAAATTTGTGTTTGGTCATACAGATGGTCATAAATAAAGTGGAAGAGAGAAATATTTTTTTAATTTGATGCCCAAATTAAAATGGTCTACCATTGAACATACTCTTAGATTTCTCTTACGAGTCTTGTGGATGTCATGATCAAGATGACGTATGCTGATCAGCAATTGATTGCTAGAAAATGTTTTTTTTTCCCTCTCTTTTAAATCTGGGAGTATTCATTTATTTTTCTTTGATTGATATGATGTTGATGACAATGTGCACAGGTCATGAAATTTGAAGATCTCAAGGAACTTGGCAGTGAGTCATCCGTTAAGGTGCGTTGTCTTCTTTTCCTGATTGGTTCTAATATTTTGAGACCTTCTACGGTCTAGGATGTTATTTATATGTTTGTAGACTTGTTAGTAGATTTTTTAGAAGTGGCATTTGGTCACAGATTGGCCTGGCTGGGTGTAATCCACTGGTTTTGATAGGTTGTGTGGTTCTTGCACGAGTGTAATCCATGAAATCACAAGCCATTTTGAAAATTTATTGACATGTAAAGAGCTGTGCTTTAGGCCTTTTGCCAAAATATCAAAAAAGATGATGGAATGAATTTGTTAAGTTACATTTTGGGTAGGGGCTGAGGCAAATCATTTGCAAACATGAGTTCAGCTTAATTTAGTGAAAATCTCTGTAAGTTCCAGGTCTTTGTAAGGTCAACCTGCCCAGGTCTTTGTGCTATCTGAAGTATTAAATATGGCGGTCACTTATTTGATATTTATGGCTATGCTTGTGGTTATTTTAATTTCTTACCATCAACTATAATTCCCACAGGCTGCTGGTAAGTATCGGCAGGAAGGCAAGACATATGTGGTCCAAGATGGTGATGTTATCTTCTTCAAGTTCAACGTGTCCGGGGGTGGCAAGAAATGAGTTGCCTGTTTTGATTATGGTGAGAGTAGGGCAACTAGTTTCCTATTATTGCTGTTTGGATTTGTGTGGCTGTGTAAATTGGCCCAATTTGACAGGCTGATAATATTTGGGATTTTAGACAATTGACCAGTTACAACAGCTATTTCAACTTGTGCGTTTTGAATTACCAGTAACACCATCGCCATATCCATGCCAGTCCTCGCTCGGGTTCATTTCATGTAATTTTCCTTGGGATGAATGGATCTGTTCTCGTCATCGTTTACCACAGAAAATGCTAAGAATTTTTTTCTTAGTTGAAGTGAATTGGTTCACTTGCAGTTTTTCAACCTGGTAGGAAATTGAGGTCTGTCAGCACCTTTTGCGTGCTAATTAATACTGTAACTAGTGGTAGTCCCGTACATGGTACGGGTTATAATAGAGATGAAAATAATCACTTTTAATATTTTAAAATTAATGTACGATTATAACAAAGGGGGAGAGTTATGTGCGAATGGCGTCCAGGTGAGAATTAAGAATAAATTTCGCTCGTTTATTCCAAAAAATCAACGCCCCTGACTAAATATTCATTAAAAATGATAAAATACGGCACGTACGAATTTTTACCGTATTATTCGCGTATTTTTCAATAAAATATGGCACAAACAAATTTTTCCCGTATTATTCATGTATTTTTCGAAAAACATGTTTTTATGAGACGCACTCAGTTTGTTCATCAGAATTAGCGATTTGTTCATCAATATTCACCATTTGTTCATCAATATTAACTCATTGTGCATCGAATTTTTCATAACATTGTTCATCGATTTCAAACTTTTTAATTTTTAGTTTTATTTTTTTAACCTTATTTATGAGTATGAATACAATATTATCTAGTTTTTGATGTACATATTATTAGTTTCGATATATCAATATTTGTTCATTGATATAACCTTGTTTATTCATTGATATATCATTATTTGTTCATTGGTATACCATTACTTGTTCTTTGATATCCTCTTTTTTGTTCATTTGAATATCATTGTTTGTTCATTAATATACCCTATTTGTTCATTGATATAACTTTTTTGTTCATTGATCTAACCTTTGTTTGTCCATTGAAGTGATTTAATGCTAACTTGTCAATATGAATGAAGTGCTCAATATAGTACCAAAATAACATAAGTTTGATGTAGAAACTTGAATGCAAAGGATAATAGATAAAGAATCTGATTTTGCAATAATATGGTGTATGCTAAGAGAACGAGATAACAACAAATCGAAGAGCAGTGCTTGTGCCTTATTTAGCTATGAACAAATTGATGTTATTAATGAACAAATATGCATATAGCAATGAACAAATTGAGGTTACTAGTGAACAAATATGCATCTAACAATGAACAATTATATGAAAAAGGCAATGAACAAATATGCATAAACCAATGAACAAATTAATGTTACTAATGAACAAATATGCACAAACAGATGAACAAATATGCCAAAACAATGAACAAATATTTTCGTTTTTTATGAACAAAATCACAATGTTTGATGAACATATTGCAAGCAATTTTGATACACATTTGTTCATTTTTTATGTACAAACAATAGATTTTTGAAGTACAAGCAATAGTTCATTTATGCACAAAATCATATTGTTGATTAACAAATCCACATTTTTGATAAACAAATCCACAATATTGATGAACAATCTGTGCGCGCCTCCTATTTCCATTTTTTTTCAAAAATACACGAATAATTCGCCAATAATTTGCCCGTGCCGTTTTCCCCCCTTGTAAGTGAAATGATCAACGCCTTTGATTTTTCTTCACCTAACGGCTCTTGTTCTTTCTTATTTCGTACTTGGGCTCCCATTCGCACCTGAACCAGACTCATAACAAAGATAAATATAATAAGTTTTAATACTCTTAAAGTAATTTTCAAAAATCAAAGTGTTATAAAAAAATAGAAGACAAAATATGTATATACTCGTATAACACAATGTAATCTAAAATAATTGTCAAAATTAAAGTGTTTAGAAAATACTTAATCAAATTGGAGTAGTGCTTCTAAATTTCTTATTATATACCGTTATAAAAAATACTTAATCAGTAGGTGTTTAATAATGTCTTAAATATATTACCTAAAATTAGAAAAATGAATTCAAGATACGCATTTAGTGCAATCTCATGTCACTATTCTCTCAAAATTTGAATTGTGGAAAAAACTACATAAATATTTTCTTTTAGATAACTTCAAAATAACAATTTTTTTTTGATACAATTTATTAAAAAAAAATAGTGTGTTTTAGATAAATTTAAAAATGATTTGTGTTAGATCAATTAGAATAGCTCAACGGTTGAGCCTCTTGTCAATGTGCAAAGAGGTCTCGGGCTCGAGCATCCAAGGCGGCAGTTTGCCCTTCTTTCTTAGAATTGGTTAGTAAACTAGTTCTCACCCGAATACGGGTGCTCTAGGCTAGTCCAAATAGTACTTGGGCTACCCTAAAATCTCACCAAATCAAAAAAAAAATTAGAATACTAAGATATTTTTAGATAAATTCAAAACAAATATTTATATAAAATTATTAGAATATTAAAATATTTTTAAATCAAATTTTCACTAAAAATAACTTGTATTGGTTATGGTGAAAGTGGGAAAGTGGGTAGGCTTTTTTCGTAAAATTTATCAAAAAAATAATTTTAACTTTTTTATATGGTGACCTACATACTTGGTTTCTCATTTATAATTTTACCGGGTAGATTATTTTTTTTCTTTGCGCTGATAAATTCTCTTACAAATGGCTGGATCACTCCGTTGTCTCAAGGTTAAAATGCCTGATTTTCCGCTATGTGTAGGACAAGAATTATCGTGATTGCGGTTTTAAATGGATTTGGAAATTAGAGGTCATACCAAAAATCAAAATGTTCTTATGGAAAACATGTACACAAGTTGAGGTGTTCATCGGGTCCGGTTACCCGCGACCCGCAACGACCCGACCTTCAATTTGCGGGTTGGGTCGCGGGTTGAATTTTTTTATATTGCGGGTCATGGGTTGGGTCGGGTTAATATATAAACTATTTTTTTTATAAAAAACCGTTGGATTTACGGGTCGACCCGCGTAAAAAAATAATTTTTTGACCCGATTAACTTAGTCGAACGGGTCAAGCAGGTCGACCTGCGACCCGACCTGGTAGACCCGTGATCTGCGTGTCGGGTCGCCGGTCAAAAGTAATTTTTCTTTCGGGTCGCGGGTCGACCTGCAACCCGCTATTTCGGGTTGCGGATCGACCCATCTCGACCCGTGAGCATCCCTATACACAAGGTCTTGATTACAACTAGTAATATGACCCTATAATGGAAAGATCGATTCCCCAAATTCAAAATTGTGAAAAAGACTTGCTAATCATCTTTGAGAACCTTGAGACATGGCTCTTCATTTATCAATGTATGTATATAAAGCACGCCCTGATTTCAGCGACCGAGAATGACAATTAGCAAGCACAACAATGGCTATTGTATATTCCCAATAAGAGTATGAGTGTTAGTAATTATGATTCTGCTAATAGGGTTCCCATATTCGGATGAAGCCCCGTTTAGCAGTGTGGTGGAGCACAACATGCTAAGAGTAGCCTCTAATTGCCATGTCATCATCCTCGATGTTTCAGGAGGATTCATGCATGTTGCTGATTATTCTTTATTTTCACTTAGCCGCAATGGTAATATTCTTCATTTTTGGTATATGTTGACGATCTCATCATTGTCGGAAACAATTCTACTACCATTGCTGCGGTTAAGGCCTATTTGAGCAAGTGTTTTCACATGCAAGATCTCGGGCCATTGAAATATTTTTTGGGTCTTGAGATTGCTAGAAATTCGACCGGAATATTTTTATCTCAATGGAAATATGCTCTTGAGATTATTAGTGATTCGGGGCTTTTCGGGTTTAAACCTTGTGATTCTCCCATGGACCCTAATCACCATTTATCCATGGCCTCTGGTCCCGTTTTGCTAATCCTGAGCGCTACATGCGACTTATTGGTCATTTAATCTATCTTACGATCACACGTCTCGAGTTATGCTATGCCGTTCATACTCTTTCGCAGTTTATGCAACAATCGAAAGAGGATCATTGGAATGCGACTCTTCTTGTTATTCGTTATCTAAATAGTCATCCAGGCCAAGGTCTAAGGTTATCTCGGGATAATTCTCTTCGCTTGACATCGTTTTGTGACTCTGATTGGGCGGCATGTTGATGCGACCCCGTCCTTGGACGCTAGCCAAGAGGACGACGCACTCGTCCTTGGACTCGTGCTCGGGCCCTTGCCATCGAGACCGTGACGCAATCCTTAGTGTCTCGCATCACCAGTGGCCATGGCGCGCCCGTCACCATGCCATCGCACGCCACTGTGTGCGTTATAAGACTTGGAGAGCCTCAAGACGAGTCCTCGAGATAATTTACCTCGGACACGTCCTTCGCACCAGACCTCGGTCTCTTAGCTCTTGCCAACGTCGTCACTTGAGGTTTACCTCAGCCTCGGCAGTGTCGGCGCACCTTCGCCCTTGCCAGCACACGTGACATCGTGCCATGACATGCGATGGTCTCGCCACACCTTGCCGCGCCGAGCGTTGTCCTTGTCATGACACTTCGGTGTCGACCGCCAATGACACTTATCTTTATTACCTTTTATAGCATACTTTCCATTATCAAACATTGCTATAGTTGGTTTTATGTTTTTAGAAGGTTGTTTTTGGGCCTTATGCCACTGTGCCTTGCTTGTACGCATGCCCTAGGCGTGCCGCTATCTAGATTAGTGTTTCTTGTTTACCTCGCCTATTTAAGGGGGCTTAGACTCTTGTTATCATGTTACACACACTTTAAACTTGATTAGTAGTAGGGGGATGCTCCTATCAACTTGTCTTAGTGCTCCTCAATTGGTTCGATTATTCAAAGCTCTGAAAAACACTTGTTCTTGTTCGATTGTTGTTCGTTTGATCCAATCCAACGTTGGTTCAAACGCTCAAGTCTTCCGCTACGCCTATTTGAGACCCACTACTCTTTCCACGTCAAAGATCCGTCGCATCCTGAAACAAGGTCGCATCAACTGACATTAGAGCCACGGTTCGTATAAGTCTTGTTTGACCCTTTCTAGTTCAATTCACACGATCCATCCACTTTCTTGTAACCTTAGATCCATCTATCTTACACGATCTTCATCTAGGGCACCAATTTTTTTTTCTTACTTGCGTTTAATTCTATTAAAAATAGCCTAGACCTACTCGACTCTACAATTGATTTTGGTGACATTTGCATCTTTGTCTTGCTAGTTGCATGCTCATTGTTGCATACCATTACCAATTTCTAACCAATGTTTTTCGTGGATATCTTGGTTGTTGCATTCGTTTGGATAGATGATATAATCCATATCCGAATTTTCTCTTGTTATCAATATCATATCTTCACTAAAGGTTAAAATCCATAGTGAAGATTCGACTATTTTCTTTTTTTAAAAAAAATATTTTGGGAAGATCATAACCAAAATAAGGTAAGATCCTTCTGAAATTAAAAAAAAAGATATTGGAGGACTATAGACAAAATAAGGTAAGATCCCTCCTCTCTCTCTCTCCAATCTCCTAAAATCGGCAATTATCTCCCACTTGACTGATTGCATTATCTTCTTCTTTCTCTTTTCTTTCTTTCCATATCTCATCCATATCTTTTCTTGCTTTATTTGTTGCATCACATCTACACACATTGTTTGTATTTTGGATCATTTATTATTGCTTGAGTCGAGTGACCTTACGCCTAACCCATCCTTTCTTTGTTCGTGTGGTTGAACATTAAGGGTTGGCCTGACTTAACCGAACTTGTACACTCTTGGCCATTTTTGTGAACTACTTATTGCGCATTGACGGGTGTGACTATAGGTACTGTATCCGAATCGGGCAACGAGGACAACCGAAACAAGGATCCCCCGCCACAACAGCAAACGGAGCAGAGGTGGCACTAGCGGCCATTGCGGCTAGGGACGCTCGGATAGCGGATCTTGAACGCCAATTGGCCGATAGCCACACACAGTCCAAGCGTACCGTGCTGTCAGGGCACGTTCTAGCGTTGGAAGTACACGGGAACCCTAGTGTGCCGAGTGATGAGGCCGCACGTGCTCGTGCCAAAGAGAAGGGCCAAGCCCAACCGTCGTCCCAATATGGGACCATGCATGGCATGGAGTTCATCAAGGAGAGTCGACCGCTCCAATTTGATCGGTACGATGGTAGTCACGGGACCGTAGATCGTCGCCAATTTGCGTGCGACTACATGGATGAGCATGTCTTTGACGTCTATTCCCATGACGAGTATGACTCGGAGGAATACTGACGTCAACATACTAGTGGCAGCCACAAGAAGAAACAAAATAACAAGTTGCCGGCTTATGTGTACGATACCCCAAAGCGGAAGCACGAGGCCAAGTACTATGACACCAACGACTATCGAGTTGAAGACTTTTTGGAGCATCAAAGTGCTCGTAGCCCCTGTTCGGAATTTAAGAATCCTTACGAGGAGTTCGGTGATGATTCTGAAGTGGACAGTTATGATCATCCGCATGATAAAGATCCCGAGGAGCTTGACAACCGCCTTGTGATAGCTTGCATATAGGTGTAGTTTAGATGCATGTTTTATGTATATTTTGCTTGGTTTTAGTTTAGTTTAGTTCTTAGGTTTTTAGGTTTTTTGAGAAATTCGAGTTTTGTGCTTGTTTTGTTCGGTTTTGCAGATCTTTAAGTAAACAAGCATGGACGGGATGGATCTTAGATGATTGTGGAGGATCAAAATGAAGCTTAAAGTGTTTCAAGTGAAGATTGGAAGAGTTAAGGCCCAAGAGCTTGAGGGATAAAAACGCTTAAACCCGGGCTATGCATTGGAGTCTTGTTTGACACCTCTATCTTGCGATGCTTTGTTTGGGAAATATAGTGGTTGGATGAAGCTGAATTTGGTATCACTGGAAATCTAATTCAAAGAGATACTATTTATATTTTCACTCCAAGTCCAAAGTCCAACTCAAAGGGGGTCAAAACAGCCTCTGAAATGTCACTTCAATGCTGAACCGAGAGTGCCGCGGGCAACACCATCATGTGTCACGACCGCGCCACCCTAGGAAGAGACCGCACCATCATTTTCGGCGCAGACAATTTGGGTTGCGAAGTTGGGATTCGATATGGGGTTTTTTGATATAGTTTTTGATGTGCTGGATGTAATTTCGGGATTTATTGGCCTTTGGATATCTTAGGGGTGTTTAAACCTTGGTTTTGACTTTTCTTTGAGAAGGGGGGATCAGAATTTGGAGGCTAGAGTTTGTTTTGGAGAGAATTTTTTTCAAAAGAGCAACATTTGAACCTTTTGTAAGTTTTTCTTAATTCAATCATGCATTGCTTAGTCTTTTGTGTTTGACTAGTTATTGCAATCATAGATTGCATAATATTGTGAGGTTAGATTGATTCTCAACAACTTGAATAGGTTTTTATTCTCTGTGCTTATTTGAATCAGAGTTGGGATTGATTAGATAAAGTAGAAACTATAATTGTTTGGACCCGTTCAGGTTATTCAGTTGTAGAAGGGAATAAACCACAGATAACTTGATTAGCTGTTTGTGTCGAGTATTTGTTTCTATCGATACTTTGAACTTAAATTTGTCATTTAATCGAATCTAGACGTTGTTCTAGGTTATTAGATGATTATGGTTGTTCAGACTTTTAGATGTTTCAACTAAATATAAACTCTTGGATTATATAATCCATGATATATTAATCAAGTGAATTAAGAATCTAAGAGAATTAATGATTAATAAGCATATCTATGATGGATTTAACTAGTTGAACACGCTTCCCTCATACTTGCTTAAACACAATCATATTTGCATTCATACTTGGATTTAATTTGCACATTAGATTAGTTAGTTACTTAATCATCCATAAAACCCCCCTTTAGTTCTATTTCTTGGCACACAAGTAAAAACACAAATACAAAAGTCTTTGTGGGATCGACCCCTTACTTACCCTTCTACTCAGTTTTATTAAGTTAGGATTATTTGACAGGTAAATGACTGAAAAATACCTCATCAAATTTGGCCGATTGGATTCCACCGTCACACTTGGCCAAGAATCGGAGGGAGTATGAGCGTGTCTATGGCACACCTGGAACGACCAAACAGCACCAACGACGCGACCGAGACCGCGATGGCCGACGTCCGAGGTGCCCTGATGGGGGTGACGATCCAGACGACAATGGCTACGGTCGTGGGCCGCCCCACAATCGATGCCCTCGGTGCACCCTTTCTCTTCGGTACCGCAGCCTTGGACGCCCTCGACATCAAGGTAAAATTTGAATCTCTTTACGGTTTTTATAATCCTGATGCGTTATATTGAGTGGTTGCAAGATAACGAGCATATGCTCAAACATTTAGGTTATGAAGACGAAGAGAAGGTCAAAGTGGTGACCTTAGACTTTCATGGTGCCACCCGGACTTGGTGGAACCGATTTGAGTCCGAAATGATTCGAAGAGGGAAACCCCTAATTCAGGTTGTGGCACCAAGTTGTGTACATTTTGAAGAAGCGGTACATTCCCGCTGATTACAAGGACAAGATGCACATCGAGATCATGCGCATAAAACAAGGAGCCATGACCCCAAAGGAGTACTATGCTAAGTTAGAAGACATGTTCTTCAAAGCTGGCGTTAGTGTTTCACCATCGGTCATGAAGACTCGATTTATTTTGGGTCTACAACAGTCCATCCAAGACTGGTTGGAAATTTTGCCAATAAAGGATCTCAACTCTCTTGTGCACACGGCCATGCAAATTCACAAGCAAGAGAGTCGTGCCAAACCATCTGGTTCGAAATCAAGGTATACTTCTATCCCTAGTCAATCCAGGTTTAGGTACTAACCGTTTATCTTCTTCTATGCCAAACTCTAAGACAGGTAGTGCTTGCAAGACCGAGACCACGCAGCCGACACCATGCGTGCCAATGGACCGTGCCGCAGCACCCACCGCTTAGCGCGCACGAGACATGGCATGTTACAAATGCGGCGGCCGTGGTCACATGCAAAAGAATTGTCCAAACCAAAAGAAGGTGCTTTTTACGGCTCAAGGGGACCGTTATGAGATTCAAGTTGAAGAGGAAGAAGCGCCACCTTTGGAAGATGGGGCCGAGCTTCAATATGACCCATCGGAAGGGCTAGGTGTGTCCAAGCTCACCTTGGTCACATGCCGAGCTCTTAGCATGTGAGAGGCGCCAAAGACCAATCAACAGGAACAATTGTTCCACACCCATTGTTTGGTCAATAACATGTCTCTTAACGTCATCATTGATTCAGGGAGTTGTGCCAACTTCTTGTTTCAAAAGGTTGTCGACCATTTCAAGTTGCCAACCACGCCGCACCCATAACCTTTCGAGCTTCAATGGATATCAAATGATGGCGGCGATTGGCGAAACAGGCAAATGATCTTTTCCTTTTCCATTGGTGCTTATAAAGATTCAATTCTTTGTGATGTTACGCCTATGGGCACCACACACCTTTTGTTGGGGTGCCCTTGGCAATTTGATCGTCGCGTGTTTCACGAAGAATATTTGAACACTTACATGTTCAATTTTCACAAGAAACGCGTGACACTCTTACCTATGTCTCCTATTGAAGATCTACAGGATGAAGCTGAAAGGCAAATGTAAAAGGCTAGCGACAAGGACTCTAACACACCAATGGAAGCACCATCGACCACTCTAAATGAGCCCGAACATGCCAGCGGTGTTTTTGGTTCCAAACAACCCCATTATGTCCACAATGAAGATGGGACCAGAAAAGGACCATAAGACACAAGCTTGGGCCGACAAAATCTGAGTTGTGGCTCCGTGACAGCGCCGCGCGACGCTGAAATGGAGAAAAAGGGCTTCCAACAATTTTCCGGTGATTTTACAAGTGTTTCGCGGGGGGGGGGGGGGGGGGTCCATCTCCTTCTGGATTTTCAATAGATTTGAAGAAAAAACGCCCAAGAGAATCGAATTTGAGCCGTGGACCACCATTGCCAAGCTCCAACGCCACTCCGCATGCCATTGCGTTACGAAAACTTGGATTCCAAGAGCTTTGGGACGAATTTTAAAGCATTTCCAAGGGCATTAATCCTCAAATTCTAGAAGCTACATGTCAACCAAAGATAGCACCAAAACCCCCCAAATTGATCGAGGACCCCGAGCCTCCTCTTCTCGGCTCATGCCAGGATCGTTTGCTTCTAGCTCGGCGTCGCGACATGGCTAATTCACTTCAGGGGAGTTCTACTTGTTTCATTCTTTGTCCTTTACTTTCTATTACTCAATCTTTATATCATAAGCTTCCCCCGTCTATTGTTTCTTTGTTAAAGGAATATGAAGACGTCATGCCGGACGAGTTACCGCATGGGTTGCCACCGATTCGAGGAATTGAGCACAAGATTGACTTCATGCCGGGAGCTTCTTTACCTAACAGGGCTGCATATAGGGTGTCTCCAAAGGAGATTCAAGAATTGCAATGCCAAGTCCAAGAACTTTTGGACTAGGGGTTCGTTCGAGAGTCTCTTAGCCCATGCGTCTTTTAGCGATTGGGACACCAAAATTTGTAGTCATTTTTGGAGAATGATGTGGGGAAAGCTAGGTACACAATTACTATTTTCTACTACTTATCATCCCCAAACCGATGGTCAAACTGAGGTGACCAATGGGACTTTGGGCACCCTTCTTCGAACGATGCTCAAGAATAACCCACGCTGGTGGGAGGACTTCTCATGTTGAGTTTGCATATAACAGGTCCTGTAACCTCGGATTTTACCATTCAAAGTCACCCAAGGCTTTAAATAATTTAATTAAACATGATTAAAGAAGAAATGACTAAAAGCGAAATTTTATTCATTGATAAGAACATTCGTTCATTACATTGAGAGTCATTTTACGCATGATGTAGTAGCGGAAAATAAAGCCCATATTAAAAGGATAAAAAGGCGTACTAAAAATACAAGTATGTTTCCTCAAGACAACTCATATGATGATGATTTGCTTCATTTAAAATAGAAGAGTTGGTGCACTATTTTCTGAATGTTTTGCTCTTTGAGAATTCCTTCCTTCCTTCAACGTCGTCTTGTATTGACCTTCTATCCTTGCATAACTCTTCTGGAGCCTTCTAGACTTTGTCTTCAAAACTTCGATGTGAATTTCCTAGAGTCTGGCATTTGTCGCAAGGGGCGAGAAATACCAAGCAAAAATGCAGAAATAGTGGAATTAGTCTAAGGAGACTAAGCAAGTGAGAATGGGAATTCTCAAGGGTAGTATGGCAAAATATGTTATTCGAGAGTAATTAACGGGTTGTGTTTGAGATGTAGAAACTTTAAGTGAAGTTTTAAGGACAGAAATGAGTAAATCTCGAGATGAGATAACTCTTAAACCGAAAGGAAGAACTACAAGATTGTAGAACTTCATAGAGCAGAAAGTATGTTGGGAACATTATTAATTCATACAAGTTTTGAAAACCTCCCGCGCCCTTGTTGGACCTCAACCAACCTCATCTTATTCAGTGCTCCAAATAGGGGAGGTGGTGTAACACCCCCTTACTTACCCTGGAGGTATTACCGCCAGTAACCCCGATTAGGACTAAACCAGAGTTACCCAAGGCTTTAACCTGATAGAACATATTAGAATAAGGTAAAAGAAATCATTTATAACTTGACAAAATTAAGTAAAATATTACAGCGGAAAAGCAAGTAAAAGGTCTTATACAAACCTTAACTTAAAAAGAATAAATAAATAGATCAACCTTCTATTTGAACAAAATCTCTAATAAGTTTCCCGTAAGTTCTTAACTTCTTTCCCACTTCGCTATGCAACAAATTAACCAAGAACTTCACTAAAGTATAGCCATTGGAAATCTTTCTTCAACTTCTGAAACTTCAAACCTCTGAATCCGCCTCTTAAATCAACTTCCCAGAAGAGCATGATACCAACGATGGACACCAGCTGACCATACAAAAGAAAAGAAGATGGACGGGTTAGTCTAATGAAAGACTAAGCAAGTGGAGAAACTAACTTAGTTCTTATGGTTGTAACTAAACATATTGGCATCAAAATCCGAATAGACTCGGATTATGATCCAACAGTTAGCAGTCTTATAGAGAATAAGAAGGAGACTTGCATACTCAAGAAAGAGAATACCACAACTTGTGGTTCCTTTAAGAAGCATAAACGATTAATGGAAACTTATACTAACCACACAACATTCACAAACATCTTCAGCGATCAATCAACTTAACTTAATCAAAGTTTGATTAAGAATCATTCTTAATCAGGTTCAACAATGGTTATCAAAAGAACTAACCATTCAATTACATTAGTGTGCCTATCACACTCTCTTCGCTTTATGATTTTAACATTTCACATTCATTTTAATATCTTTTAATCGACCCAAACTGCTGCCGATAAACTTCTTGTAACTGATGTCGTTAGGGTGAGAGGGCCTATTTCATCCGTGACTACTTGACCCACATCAGTTTCTTTTGCACTTAGCTAGAGTGCACCATTGTCCTCCTTCAACGTGAAGCGATACATGAGTCATGACTCCAATATTGGGATCCGCTAGCAAGCTACGCCCCCCAATACAGATTTTGTTATAAAGAGGTCATTGGAGACTCGGCTCCTACCCCTGAACTACCTTATTTTACAACAGCGTTTCAGCATAGGACCACTAAATAGATGTTTTGGAGTCTAAACTCCCATCTCTAACTATCTTACTTCACAATAATGTCTCAACATGAGACAGCTAAACACACAAAATCACACAACGGTCCTAAGTTCAGTTCTAGCGCAAAAACTGAAATAACGACATGGTCGTTATTTCTAACAAAATAGCAACCTATCATACTTTAATCAACACACAAGTTGTTTCCAACCTGAAGATCAAATGGAATTCAATTCCTCATTTAATAACCATAAAGCAAGAGAGATCCGTCCACTTGCCTTAGAAGGCGTGCTCAACGTCCTTAACAATTCAACAACAATATTTATCATCCTTCTGCCAGTTATAACAAAAGCTTCTTCAACAACGAGCTCATGGATACACTTCTTAGTTGTATACTCAACTCCTACAACTTCCTAATCGATAAACGATTTGATTTTCGAATATCGATTTATAAATAATCCTTAGTTATCATGCTTGAAGGAGCCATCTTGGCGAAATTATAAGTAATTATCCACTTCACTTTTGAAACAACTTTCTAAACAAAAAGTGTTCATCAGTAACCGTTCTTAAAGGTGACCAAATCTCGGATCAAACTGATTAACAACGAATCCTAAGTAAGTGTCCGAAGTCCTTTACCTGCCAATCAATGTCATAATTTGTATTCGCTATAACTGAAGATCCGGATGTCCGTTTCCCAAGCGGTTTGAACCTTTGAGACCGTATCAACGTCAAGATTATAAAAATCATAAATTTAATTAGCAAAGCGGAACCAAAAGGTCCTTACGGTGGCTCCGCAACCAACCCGCTAATTAATTTCGATCGTAAATACCTTCACTTGAGCCCATGGCTCGTTCGGCTCGTTAATGGCTCGATCCAAGAGCTCGAGGGTGGTTGGGTGTTGCCCGGTGGCAGCCCTCGCAGTAGGTGGTGGTCGGAGGGGCTGGTGATCGTCGACGACGTCGCGCAGCGAGGCAAGGAAGATAACCGGCGGTGCGAGCTTACTTCCTTCCTCCCGAGTACGTCGCTCTTCCCGACTCTCTCGCTGGTTTTGTTTCCGTTGCAGCAGCAGCATCGCCTAACAACACAGAGAGGAAGAAGATGAAGTGAAGGAGGAGGTAAGGTGGTGGCAGAGGGAGGGGAAGATGTGCGGCGGTGAGGAGTTCGACCACCGAGTCCGTCGTCCTTCATTCTCCTCTTCGAGCCCTCTCCTCTGTTTCCTTTTTGTTTTGTTCTAGTTGGAAGAGGTCAACATGGAAAAGTCCATACTTTTCCAACACTTTACCTCCCCCACTAAGCAAGAGAACATTGGCATACGGGATTTACCGTCTCGGAACGGGACTCGCGTTAAAGCGGTAAAATTATGTAATTCGGATGGAAAAACTTACTAAATACAAAACGTCCCGTAAATTGTGTAGACCAATAAAACCAATTTTCCATGATTTTATCTTGCTATCTTTAATTTTTATGGCTTCCATTTTGTATTTTAAAACCTTTACAGTACAGAATTAAAAAGACGGCTTATCCAATAAATATTCTTTTTCCACCGAGAAATCCTAGAATTCACACCGATCCATAAAATCATTTCTTTATGATTTTAGGATATCACCAATAATTTTCTAGGATTTAAATTCCGAAAAAATTATTAGATTAAGCGTTAAAACGGAAAAAGAAGTTAAAAGGATATCCGAGAAAAATTCAAAAATATCCTTAAAAACCACAGTTATTACAGGTGGCCCGAAGGCGCTTAAGTACTCGCCCACCTTAGACAAGCCTAAATAAGCATTCAGATGGTAAAGACGATCGTTTCAAGCATCGGGAGCCATGTGGTCCTCCACGTTGTACTATTCCAACCCGGTTTTGGTTTCTTTTAATTGTGCTTTGGCACTTATCTTGTATCGTGATGAAAACTTTCACTTACGTTAACTTTTTTTAAGAGTGCGGGGGCCATGAATGGGACCGAGTCCACTTAAGGGAACGAAGTTGCGACACCTAGCTAGGGTACGCACCTCCCTCCTCCGAACAAGAGCAGATAATGGATCATGATCCTTAAAGTCACGGAATTTAGGCATGGTGTCATACGACTTAGTAAGTTATATAGAGGTATCGGGTTAGTCCCGCACCCCTTGCTATTTCATTCAAACCGATCTCGAAAAGAGATCTTAAACAAGCAAGGTCACAAACAAGACTAGCGTAATAGTCGTATCGAACATTAAATAGCATAATAACGATAACAATTGGGTCATTATTTCTAACAATCGATATTCCTAGATCCGTTTATTATTAGCAAACAAGTTGTTCCCAACATCGAGAATTTTCACAAAACGAATTAACAAGGCTTCAAGGAGAAATTCCACTTGCCTTGACTTGAGTACGGTTTCTTTTCGTATGGTTCGGAAATAGAGGGCCTAAACGGATTTGAACTTCGACATAGTGACACGAGAGATAACAAGCGAATTTCTATTAAAATTCTTATCCCCTTTACAAACTATTAATTTTCTCTTATTTTCCTTTAACAAGAGAAAGATATGATCGCTGAATTATTTTAAATAATAATTTAGGTGGAGTTTCATATAATAATAATAATACTTGATTATTATTTTCAAATATATCTTTTTAAAATAACTTTTACGCAAAATACATTTACCTATTTAAAGATGTATGCAAAAGTTGGTATAACAATCCAAGAATTTCCTTTTTTAAAGCATACTAGCAATATTTATTTAATTTGGTTAAATAATTATTATTTTCATACTTTTTTTATTAAGTATAAGGTTATATATAATATTTTTCCAAAATTTATTATTAAAGTCTTAAGTTGACATGCAAGAATAATTTGAGTTATATAAAATCCTTTTAATCCACATGCAATTACTTATTTAAATTATTTAATCCCTTTCTTGTTCTTATTAAAATACTCTATTCAAAATATCTTACTAATATTATTTCAAAGCTTATAAAATGTATCAAAAGACATGCAAGTCTATTTTCTTTTTTAATAGAGTCTTATTTTATTAAATATCTTTATCTTACACTATTTCTTTTATATTAGGATAAAAATATGACCAAGTTAATATTATTTTCAAAGTCAGAATTTTCATGCTTAAATTCATTTATATTATGATTGGGGATCAAATGAGAGCAATTCTTATCCTAAGAAATGAGAACAACTCTCATCTGTTGATTTTGTGAGATTAAGGGTTCAGATGGGCTGCTCTCAACACTCACACTCCTCTATTTTTTAAAGCTGGAAGGGTATTTTTGTCATTTTACTGTGTTTTATTTTAATTTGAATCTTCAACTCCCTCATTTGTATCAAGCGACCAGAACACAACCCTCTCCTACGTGATTTCACCGACGACCAACACGTACACTATTACTCTAGATCGAGGTTGTGCTCTCGATCTCCCTTTCGATCTCGATCTCCCCTTTGATCGACACATACTATTACTCCAAATTGAAGACACAATGAGTTTAGGTAAGTGGTTTTGAAAAATACTTAAGAAGCGTTTAGTTTGGTGGATGATTTCGATCTCTATCTAAATTTGTTGTTGTTTATGGCTCTTTGTTTCTTGAGATCATGGAGAAATGTGTTGTACTCTTAATTTTGGAATTGGAAACAAATTTTTATAGAAACTAGAATATAAATTTGTATGCTTATAGATTGCCCACAAAGTGTTTGATAAAATGTCTCAATGAGCACGTTTTGCTAAAAGGTCTTGGAATATTGTTTTTAATGTTCTAATTAGTGAATATGAAGATAATGTGGACAAATTACAAGACCTTTTCATGTATTGATGATATTTTAGTGTTCAAATTCCTCCTTGTGGATAAAATGAATGTTTACATATGATGCTTAGTATGCTTTGTTGAATATGATGCTTTTGTGTATATGCCTATGCCTAGTTATCCCCATTGACTAGTAGGATATTATTTTGAATAAGCAATTAGTATCTTTGTGACCTTTGTTAGATCGATTCACATAAAATTCGTATTGTTATTTTATATGAACCGCATTATTATTTTTAGAACCTTCCTGTTTAATATTATGAACCAAAATGACAATATTTGTGAACCAACTGAAAAACGGTATTTTGCACATTTTTACTAGATCTCTTCTTTTTCTCCTTTTTTATTGTAGGTTGTTCATCAAGTTCCGATCAACCTAATTTGTCTAATTCGGATAATGATGATAGTATTGATGGAGTTTAGTTAAGGGTCTTGATAATGATGTCAGTGTTGATGGGGTTCATCAAGATCCGGTTATCCTAACATTTGAAGTAAACTAGTAGTCACTGTTCATTTGGTTTCCAAATCCACCAAAAATGACCAAATTTGATGTAATTTATGTCAAATACTATTGTTATTTATATGAATCGCATTGTGATTTTCAATGAACCTTATAGTGTAATATTATGAACCGTAATGACAATATTTGTGAACCAAAAGAAAAATGTTTTTTTTTCACATTTTTATTGCCCATTATGTGTTCCATGTTGCTTATAAATTAGCTTAATTTTTTCCTTTTTTACTGTAGGTTGTTCATCAAGCTCCGGTCATCGTAACTTGTCTCATTCGGATAATGATGCTAGTGTTGATGGGGTTTCATTGAAGGGTATTGATAATGATGAGAATGTTGATGAAGTTCCATTGGATGATCATGATGAAGCTAGTGACATGTACATTCTTCACTTATCACAAGATTGTTCTTATTTCATACCCAAGATTAAACATTGAAGTTCCAATTCTCTATTTGTATTTTTAGTAGTTGCTATATTTTTTGGGGATTAAGTTGTCTATTTTTATGTTACTTTGTGTTTGACAAATCACTTTGCTACATTGTAATTGCTTTTAAGGTTGTTTTTGACTTCACATCGAACCCAATAAGCTGAATGTCTTCTTTACAAATTTTATGCATTTTCTGTTAAATGAACTGATTATTTAAAATCCATGAACCTTCATGTTGAACACTATGAACCTTCATGTTGAACAATATGAACCTTTATGTCGAACACTATGAACCTTCATGTCGAACACTATTAACCGTGTAATTAATTTTATGAACCGTGTAAGTAATCAAGGATCAATCTTTTACATTGTTATCTCAAAATGGACCCTTTCCATTGCGTAGCACCTGTAGTGATTTCCACTACTTCTAGTTAACTATTACAATAACAATGTAATTTAAAATCATAGGTAGTATTCAATCAACCTACAAGCATAAATTAAAATAACAAATACACTTAAAAACGCATGAATCAAACTTTAATGTACTTTGAACCAAAAAACACATGTCATGAACCAAAATTACAACTAGTATGTATGACTTAAAAGACATGAATTGTAAGATGAACTATTATGAACCAAACTTTAATTTACTATGAACCAAAAGAACTAATGTCATGAACTCAAAAGACATGAACTGTAAGATGAACTATTATGAACCCGAGCTTGCAAAATCATGAACCGAAAGAAGAGTTATAATGAACTAAAATATATAAAGCGTTTATAGAATTAGCCTATGTGAGATTTGAACTCACTTCTATGTGCACATGCACATTGCTCTACCATTTGAGCTAATAGGCTTTTAAAGTGATATATGATTTTACACAAATACCCCATCATATGCAAGCAATGTAATTTTTCAAAGATTAATTAAGCACTCAATCTATATTTTTCGTCCTCCTCGAGCTTATTTAACCATTTGAAGCCAAGATCACATCCTGCTTTTGTAGCAATCTGGAACTTCTTTTTTGCCATATCGATTGGGTCGGTAGCTGTGTTTTCATCCTTGAATGCCTGAACACATTGAATTTGATCATGTGTTATGGGACTTGAACGCCTGAACCATAGGCCATAAAATAGTAATTGATTTCCCCATCCTTGCAGGTCATCACAATCAACCAACGTTGAAAATTTGGATCTTTCTCAATTGAGAAGTAAGAGCCACGGTTGACATAAAAACATCAAAAAAAAATTCAATTCAGAAAACCATGTTCAAACCGATCAATTTTCAAACCAACAATTTGGATCCAGCGGCACAAAATAAGTACGGAGACAACGACAAAGGTGGTTAAGGTGGAGAGAGATAACAACGGCGACTACGAAGATATCAACCACCATTTTCGAACCTCGAGTGTGAACGGAGAAGTGAGCACAAATTTGGATCCATGAAATTTGGATCAATTGAGACACAGAAGTTCAAACCAATCAATTTTGGAGACGATTTTGTAGCCTTTGACGAGGGAAAGAAGATATGTGAAGAATTCTTTCTCACCGAGTCCGCCGTCGCTCCGTCCTAATTGAACTCCTTCTTAGCGTGGTTTGAAAGAGGAAGGTTTGGGAGAGAAGAGGGTATTTTTGGAAAATTATGGTATTTTTTTAAGAATTACAATCCGTGCCATTCATAAATGAATCAACATTTTTTTTCCTTTTTGTCTTGTCTAATCTTATCCGTCCATGTTCTTGATCCAACACTCTAAATTTGATCTTAGTTTTCATCCTAAGAAATGTTTTCATCAAAACCCTCCTCTTTATATTATTCCTATATATTATTGGGGTTTATTTAATGACTTACCACCATTATTTCCTATTTTAATAATCCACTTATGACATTTATTCTATTTATTTAAATAAATACTATACATATGTAAAATTATTTTATAAAGAGATAGAAATTAAAATATGAGTCGGGAAATTATACCGAGCGAAAACAAGAGCGGAATGGACACAAATTTCGAAATAGGCGAAAATATTGGGCTTCTCCTTCTCATTTTCTCTTTAAAATTCTGATGGGTCAAATTTGGACATATGGACCTAAAACTCAGCCCAAAAATAACCCAAAAGGATTAGCCCACCTCCCCTTTCTTCCTCCTCTCTCCCCTTTCACGTACAAAGATAACTCAAGTTGAACGACGGACTGCAAGGCGGGCACCAGTGGACAGCGACAGAGCTTCGGCAGGTGGTGGCGGGCGCGCGAGCGGTGGTGGCGACAGGCCGGTGTTCCGACGGTGGTCCGGCAGCCTATGGGAGGAACAAGGTTTTTGTGGAGTTTTTTAATGAAAAATCAGATTTTTAATGGGCAAAATTTCAGATTTTGGGCAAAATAAATTCTGGATTTTTGGTACATATAGATGGACGAATTTGAGATTAGAATGAGAAGGTTTTGTGCAAAATTCACCTTGCTATCTACTCCCTTTAAATAGTGGAGATTTGATGCTTTGAGGCTCCTCCCATGGTGATGTGGAGGCAAACTTGTTCAAGAGGAGAAAAATTGATTGGTGGTTAGGGGGGGGGGGGGTGCATGGGAAATTGATTGGATGAAGAGGAGGTGAAGATGGAGAAGGATTGGAGGTAAAGAATGGTGGATTTGATGTACGTCAAATCAAATTCTCCATTGATAGCTTTTTTAGAAGCTTGTAAAAGAAAGAATAGAATAAGAGCATTTAAAAATATTAAGTTGATAGATGAGTTGTCATGGCATAGCAAGAAAGAGAGTGTGTGTTTATTTGGAAAATGCAAGAGGTCATGGGTTTGAGTACCACCTCTTCTTGCATTTTTATTTTTGACCCATTCTTCTTATTATTATTTAGAATTTAATTTAAATGTGAATTTAATATTGAAATATTATTTATCCTTAATTAATTAAATTCTTATTTGTCATTATGCTATGCTTTTACAATTTTTTAATATTATACTACGAAAATCATAATAATAATTAGACTCTCTTTTTTTAGAGAATTAATTAAAAAAATTAACCGTTTCTTTCTATATAGAAATAGCGGTTGTTATAATAATACCCCTTAAAATAGTTTCGTCCCGAAACTAGAAAAGACTTAGAGCGGTACAAGGATAAACACGAAAAGTGGCTACTAACACTCACAACTGTGAGGAGACAATAAAGGGTCTAGTACCCCCTTAAAGAACATTTCGTTCTTTAGTTAAGACGATTGTACAAGTAGAAGAATTACTATTGTAACTTTTTTTCCTTAAGGAATCGTTACATTAGTATTCCTTGGAAAGATTTGCACATGTGTACTTATGTGGTTTAAACGAACCAAACGAAAAGGATTGAAAAAAATCCAATTGGTCTTGCTAGCAAAGTAGGCAGTTGGTCAACCGGTCTTATCCATTAGCTTGAAAATACCTACAGATCTTTTGGGTTGTCCTTCCCGGATATAAAAAGGTTGGATTGCTTAAAGAATAGGCATCTTAATTGAAACGAGAGTGTCTCCACTTGGCGAGAAAGAAAATGACTAATCCATTATATATTTCAAGAATAGAGTCACTGCGGGTGAATTCTTTTAAGACGGATATTAATCAAAATTTCGAGATGGAATTGGTATTTGAAAATGTGAGAGCCATGTCTTGGAGGAAGAATTTCGATTTTGAACTTCTAAAGAAGTTCTTAAAAGAACAAGCGATGTTTATATCACAAGAGAATGTAACCATCTTTATGATATCGTATCCGAATATATTAACTATCGAGAAGTAGCACAAGCGTCCTTCTATATTATACGTTTTAACTCTTATAGGAAAGTTTTTTTTCGTAAACGAGGTTGATTCCGAAGCACTAAGTGGTTTCATTTCACCAATGTGATCAGTATCGGGGAAATTGCCTCCAACGTAATCCTTTAATATATGATTTCACAAGAACAAGACCTGGAGTTCTACCTTAACCATGTGATCAAGATGGGAGATAGAAATTCATCCTTATTCGCCACTATGAACCATATACTTAAAAATATTTAATTATCTAAACTTATGATATTAACTGCCATAGTTTGACAACGCAACACGGTTGAAAATACTTCTTGTAGAGGTAGGAGTAATTCGCATATAAAAAAGATGGAATGACTTCCATAATCTATTAATCGAACTTAGCGGTTGAAATAGTGCTTTCGTAAAGAAAGTACCAACGAAAATCTTCCATACAACTTATGATCAGGCACGGATCCAAGGGTGACTAGGAATGCTTCAGCCCACCCTAAAAATATATAGAAATATCTTAAGTTGTTCTGCTAAAATTAACGCATGAACATTACAACATAGGTGGATACATGCATACTGTTAAAGCCAATAGCCCCAGGTTCAAATTTCACGGGCAACACAACAAATACGCCCTTCAATTTTTATTGCCCCCCCAACCCACCCCCGTCTTTAATTCATTTTTTATTATTTGATTTACTATAATTAATAATTTGGTAATTTGGTGACTGTAAATTAATTAGCATAAAATTAATTTGTCTTTAATGTATAAAACTAACGTACACTATTTCTTTGCCCCTACCCTTTTTTTTCTCATATTATGATTAAGTGAATATAATTCGGTATTTTTGTAAGTATAAACTAATTAGCATAAATTAGTTGTCCTCGTCGTGTCATGCACGACTATGACTCGATATTTTTTTATATATACTATAAAAAATATACTAATAAAAAAATATAATATAAAATTTAATGTAAGTAATTTTTTGACCGTAATATATATAAAATTTATTTTGTTATTTAAAATCAAATAAAACAAATTAAATTTAGATTATTAAGATTAAATAATGAGATAATATATACAATGCTCATAAAATGTTATGATAAATTTTCAAATAATGAGAATAATATATACAATGCTCATAAATGATTTTGGTAAATTTTCAAATTGTGAGTTCCAATAAAAGTAAAGTATTTTGACCAAACTTCTCATAAGGAAATATTTTGATTAAAAAAAGCATAGATTTATCAAAATATATAGGCCTATAATTATTTGTTTATATAAAATATTTTTTATAAGGAAAGCAATTTTTTATCATTATAATTGAATATGACGTGTAAGTGACTGGGTGAAAATAATACGATGTGGCATATGACATGTCAAAAATTACATGACATGGCTTAAGTAAAAGACGACATGTGGCATAATCCGATGTGGCATATTCTAGAAGCGACATGTGGACAAAGCTGATGTGGCGCAATGTGGTGGTTAAAAACCTTATTGCTTATATATATATAGTAGATTAGTTAAGTCTTCAATATATGATGTAACTATCTATATAATTTTACTACATAATTGATTAGTCAATGTCTAATTTTTTATATCAAAAGTCTCTCTAAATTATTAAATGATTCTACCTCCCACCTTAAAATATATATTTTTATATGTATTGTAACTTTAATGTGAATAATAAAGACTAGATTTTTGAATAAATATAAGGAAATTATTTTATTTTGCGAAGTATGTAATTGATAACTATAATATACGATCGATCATTCCTACATTGTCGATTCGCCGCTACTCGTAACCGTAAAGTGACCCTTCTTCTAAAATATTTTATGACCGCTATTAAATTCAGCCTACCCAAAATTTGAATCCTGGTTCCGTCCCCGCTTATGATAGATAACAGAAGTCAAAGTATAACACTTTGCGAAATAATATATTTGATAATGATATTGGAATTATTCAACTATGCTTTGATTATAACCGAGGTTGAAATTCTAATGACCACCCTACGATATATGTCACAAGCACCCTTGTTTGGACATATTTAGATTACATGAGAAAGGATAAGATATTCTATTAGCTCATTGCGTTTGTCATTGAACCTCTGGCTTGGTGGTTGGACTTATCCACTTATGATGGCGGAAACTTTCGAGCTTCATGGGAAACTTCAAATCATGTGTATTGCAATAATTGATTAAACTTCGTGGCCTTCTTTTCGGCACTGTTAGTCCTTTACTCTTTTGGTTATCAGAGATTAGTATCTCTCATCTCTCATAGCAAGAGAGGAACGATCCATCATTTTAGTCTTAAACCTTTCCTAATTCAGCGTGGGATGTTTTGCCCGATTAGAGTTCTCTTGCCATTCGCTAACTCCTCTTCGAGTTGCAGAGCGACAAAATGCCCTACTTGCTTTGGTGGAATTAATACTTCTCCAATCTTTCCACTTAGGAGAACTATTGGTGGTGTGGTTGACTTTTCAGTTCCTCCATAGACATTAATGTCTTTAGTGTCCTTGTAAAGCTAAACATGTTTACTTTGAGGTGGAAAATGGCGTCATTTGCAACTCTATTTGTAGTTTGGTCAGTTCCAATTATGTTTGCTTCTTTCGGTGAAACACATGAGATTGCCTCTGGCATCACCTATATTGTCAAAATTTTCGTTACTTCTTTTGTCACATCATCAAATAGTATCGGCGTACTAGGGTCCACGACGATTTGCTTGCTCTTTCTTTGGAAATTCCGAACCACCATTCCTGCCCGAACTTGAATACTATTTAGGGGAATTCTATTGTTGGTCCCTTGCGGTTTGTCCATTTGAAATAAGAATTGACAAATTATTCCCAAACAATTGTCATTCATTCATGGATAGAGTAGGCTATTGGATTATCAAGGAAAAAGTTAATGCTTTATTGAAATGCCTTCAAAAGGTTGGTTTCATACATAAGCTCATTTAAGTAAAGAAAGACGGTTATAACAAGGTGCAAACGAACTAGACAACCTAATAATGGAATCAATTGTTGGAATGGTAACGTCGAATATGACCGAGGTAACTACTTTGAATGCGATAAATCAGGACACTTGTCCACAAACGGTCTTAATAATGAAGCAACCTTATGACCTATTGGGCCTACTGGAGAAACTTAGAGAACTTACAATCCATGTCCAAAAATCTTGGTCCTAACAACTTCCTTTCTAACTTCATATATTACCTGTGATGACTTATCAAAATGGAGGCGAAGAAAAGTTCCTGATGTGGCTTTCACATAGCCTTATTAATTATTATGGTTGGTTTATTCGGTTGACTAACATCAAATATCATGCCAAGATTCTACATGTTGACTGAGCAAGTCACTTCTACTTGTAGGTACTCCAGATGAACATATTAGTCATTGATCAAAATTCTCGGCCACTTCTTTATAGCTAGACCATTGTCTGTCCCCTCTCATACCTCTCGATAATCTATTTCGAGATTAGATTAGGTGGAGAGTGGAGACAAGTTAGATCCTTGGTTGACTAAGTCTTATTCTGTGTCCGCTTTGGAAATTTCTATCTTCCCATGAGTCACCGGCTCAGTAAGTTTGGCTCTATGAAAACATAAGTATTACCTTTAGCTGGCATGACTTCTTCTAATTTCCAATGAGCACGAACTTAGTTTTCATTACAACCATTTTCTGTAAATGACTAACGATCGACATTAATTATAAAATATCCATAATTCTATATTTGAAGAAGGATATAGTTGAAGGAAGTTATGAAATTTGAGAACAAAATTTTCATTTTAAACACATTTATATTCTTAAGGAATTATGACGGTTTTAGAGTCTCTATTAAAAGCTCATTTTATAATGACTTTAAATTAAAAAGGAAACTTTTGAAGTAGAAAAATTTCTTTCATATATGATATGAAATACTTCTAAACCTTGCAAGGAGAGTTTAAAGATTTTTTATTTATTTATAGAACTTCTATCTCGGTTTTCGGGGAGATAAATTCATCTTACTATCAGTAAAATAAAATTCTTTTGAATCTTAATTCTTTGATTATAGAAAGCAACTTTAGTGAACTTATTTTCGTTTAAATACTTCGGTCATTTAATTCAGTTGTTGGACCTTTAGGGTAGTAACATGAGGTTACCGCTTTGAATCTCTCGGACGGTCCCTTATTACAGTTATAATCCTTACCTTATCAAAAATAAATACAACAAATTACTTTTTGGATATGAAGAATAATCTCACTACATAAATTAAATCAACACAACGAGTTTGATGAGCATTCGTTTACGTGAGCTGATAAATGCATTCAAGAAAACCTTAATAAGCATTTTACACAAAAAGATAGAAGAATAGAAGAGAGAATCCCTGAAAGCTGAAAACCCTAGCCAGCTTTGTCTCCCGAGTCCTGATCCACCGTCGTGTTATGCTTGAATCCGAAGGAGTTTCCAGGTCAGGCCTCCTCTCTTCCTTCTTCTTCCCTTTCCCTATCCTATTTGGATACGTTCCTGCCGCTCTTCCCATGTATCAAAGCGCAAACCCTAATTCCCAAATCAGAAAAATTCATTTTTCAATATTAAGGTTATTAGGTTTTACAGATGCAATACTCGCATTTGGAAATCTGCAACACAATTGTGAGGTTCAAAATTGTATAGCTTGACGTCCTTGACTGACAGATACTTCATCCATTTATTGTAAACCGTAAGTTCAGTTTGAATCTCTCAAGTTATAGGGGGACAATGAATGAATCTCGCCCTTGCTTCTTCTTCTTCTTCCTGATTGATTCTGGTTATGTTTGGCCAGGGTTTCTCTTACGGTCACTGCAAACCGTAGAGTGTCGGTGTCTTTTTTGGTTTTCTTAGTTAAGGTTCCTCTGCATTTATTCAAGTATATGGCTTATCCTTTGACAATTAGAATCGGGTGTTTATCAGAACCCTTTTCAATTTCCGAGCTATGTACTCTGTTTTAGGTGCACCGATTTGAATTGCTTCTTAGTATAATTTGATTTTTGATCGTCAGAGTAAATATGATTTTATTGTTGTATCATGTTTTTATACAGTTAATAAAACTGCTTCCAAATTGATCGATGAACCTCAGTGACTTTCTATGCGTTATGATGTCCAACAACTAATCTTGAGGATCCAATCCTAACATTGTTTGGAATGAAGAGAAGGAAGTCATAAGAAAGGACATCATTTACTTTTTGTACTAGTACTGTTCCTGCAACATATGATTTTCTAATGTATATTATGAAGTCCGACCTACTATAGAATAATTTATCGTTACTCGTTAGT
Source organism: Fallopia convolvulus (assembly GCA_964016875.1). Classification (NCBI taxonomy): domain Eukaryota; kingdom Viridiplantae; phylum Streptophyta; class Magnoliopsida; order Caryophyllales; family Polygonaceae; genus Fallopia; species Fallopia convolvulus. Next base: position 58,581,916 of record OZ024731.1, read on the forward strand.
CCTTTTTCTTTCTTATCATATTATTTATCACAAGTTTGCTATGAATCAATATTTTCTTCTACAATGTAAAGGGTAGTTATAGAAGCACAGTAAGCTATCTAAGATCATCTTCCTAGGAGATATTTAAGAACATACTTTACAGTGAAAGCTGCTTTGTTCTGCTATTGTAGAATAATAGAAGATTGCCTTTTATCTAAGTAGAAGTAAGTGATGCTTTGTCTTTCTATCCAGCTACTTATGTCTCCTGCTGTAAGCCTAATAACCTTGATTCAAATGATTTTGGGCAACTCATACTTCTATTTTTGTTGATCTTTGTTCATAATAAGTGATGCTTTGTCTTTCTATCCAGCTACTTATGTCTCCTCCTGCTGTAAGCCTAATAACCTTGATTCAAATGATTTTGGGCAACTTATACTTCTATTTTTGTTGATCTTTGTTCATAATAAGAATTCTTTTGGAATTTTCTTTTTCCAGTTGAGATGGGTGCTCCCAAGCAAAAATGGACAGCAGAAGAAGAAGCTGCGCTGAAGGCTGGCGTTGTCAAACATGGTGCGGGGAAGTGGCGTACTATACTTAAAGACCCTGAATTTTCTGGTGTCTTGTATATGCGTTCAAATGTGGATTTAAAGGTATGTTTTTGGTCTTTCCAGTATGGCTATATGTTTGTGTACTATATATATGTCTTCATTCTCCTTGCAATTTAGGTTGTTTACTATTCTGTTTTTTACTCCAATTAGGATAAATGGAGAAATATGAGTGTCATGGCAAATGGATGGGGCTCCAGGGACAAGAATAGGTTGGCTATTAAGAAGATGCAATATCCAACTAAACAAGAAGAGAATGCTACAAGTGCCAGCGACGTGCCTCAAAGTGATGAAGAGATGATTGATGTCAAGCCTTCTATCACGCCCAATGTGTCAAGTGCTCCTCCTGCACCACTTGCTACTCCTAAGAAATCCATTATGAGGTTATATACCTAATTCTAATTAGTTTGAGATTTCTTTTGAAATAATTTCTTTATCCGTTCTTACTTCGTTTGCCCTTCAATTCTTTTTTTTTTTTTTTCCTTTGGGAGGAGAGGGCAGAGGGGCTTGTAGGGTGCTTCTGAAGATTGTGATTGTGACTTGTTGGAGCAAAGAGGAAGATGAACATATTCATTTAGCATCCTTATCAGGACAATAGATTTTCAGAAAGAACTCTTACGTACATGCAATCTTAGATTCATATGTTTGTAAATTCATTTCATTTACATGTATATACTGCTCAATGCTTATACAGGGATTAGCCGAACACTGGGTAAATTGTTTAGCTCAGTTTTTAAGGAGGGATTAGTCTTATACTTGGTCTTTAGTGAATAAAATTGTTTTTCATGGTAGAATAATAGGGTTTGGTTGGCCTCACCCAACCCTATTGCTCGGCTTAATAGTTTGGCTTGTATTAGGTGTGATGGTTCATTTTATTGGTTTGTTTAAATGCTAACAATGTTTGCTGTACAGTACTACAGTTTATAATCCCTAAAGATGTACATCTATCTATATATTAAAGAAAAGACATTTTTGTCACATGTCAGTCTCACCTCTAATTCGCTTGTGTCATTTTTTGGTGTTTTGAAATTATTTTCATCAGTAGTTTGCATCTCACTGTATTTCAACCAATTAATTTTTGTATTAATTAAAATACGAAATACTTATTATTCCTAAAATCTAGTCATTTCAAATTTTAAAAATTAAACTTATTGTTTAATTAAGCAAATTTAAAAATTATTTATTTAGGTAAAAAAATTAAACAAAACCCGTGCATGGTATCATGGTATGGGAATTCAACTAGTTACGATGTATTTCAGTCTCATTTTGAACTGCTGTAGGCTGGACAATCTTATAATGGAAGCTCTAAGCAACTTGAAGGAGCCTGGTGGGTCTAATAAAACGGCTATTGCGTCATACATTGAGGTAATTTTAACTTTTAACTTTTCAACAGTGCATTTCACTTTCCCAAATTTCCGTTAGTTCGTGGTGCCTTTTCTTATGTTGTCATATCTTAAAGTGGCTAATCATGCCAAAACTAGATTCTGCTTCATACATTTTCAGCATGGCCATGCTGATGTTTAATCATCTGAGCCTGACAGTAGTGTTATCTGTTGTGGGGTATATTTTGTTTGTAGCTTTATAGTTTGTGCTCTAGGCCTACCACTTGTTTTCTCTTCTATATTTTCTTTTCTCCACTCACCACCAGTGAAAATATCGATTATGGTCCTAAGCCCTTTATCCTACACTGTTTTGTAGGATCAATATTGGGCGCCTGCTGATTTCAAACGAACTCTTTCAGCAACGTTAAAGTTTTTGACATCAAGTGGAAAGCTGATTAGGGTAAGCTTTCTCTTTTGTAGGATCACTTCAAGGAACGCTCGTGTTTATTGGACATGTTAAAATGATTTTCACTGATAAATATATTTTTACCAAGTCTTTCCTTTATAATGTTTAAGAATTCATGGCTACAACTTTCATGGAATCTTGTAATACCATTTTTACCAAGGGAAAAAAGTTTCGAGATTTTATCATTGCTTAGCCTTCTTTTTGACTTTGACTTTCTGCTATTGTACAATTTGAAAGTTCAAAAGGCATTTAGGAAATCTGGCTCATTGAGCCCATACTCAACTTAATTTATCTGCTGGATGTGATCTGCATGTCAAATTATGTAGGAGGGAATTTGGCCTTTTTGTTTGTCAGCAGTGTTAAGAAATATCGATTTCACTCCATGGAAATCCTGCATGGTTTAATGATAGTATGAACAATCAAAGGTTAATTTTCTAAAGAATATAGATTAATCAGATTACCAAGCCCCATGAAGAATTTCTCATGGGATTATACAGCTCAAATTCCAAGGGAACATAGGTTCTGTTGTAAACACTAGATGGCTAGAAGGTTCTTTTGAATGGAAACATTTGAGATTGACTGTATTTTTATTCTTCCATATTGCTTTCTTGCGTTTATACCCCAGGGTCTACTTGACTACTTCCCATCTCAGGTTGCATGTTAACTTGTATTGCAGGATCAATATAGCTTACATCCGTTTATGTCTAAAGTTAATCTGTTTTGCAGGTTAAACGCAACTACAGGATTGCACCTTTTCCTGCATTTTCAGATCAAAGGAGAAATTCAGGGACGATGCTTCAGGAAGGCAGGCAGTTTCCTCCTCAGATTGACAGGGACGGTGTTAGTACTCTTCTGACCAAATCTCAGATTGATACGGAGCTAGCTAAGATGAGGAATATGAGTGCCGATGAGGCAGCAGCTGCTGCAGCTCGAGCAGTTGCTGAGGCAGAAGTTGCAATTGCAGAGGCTGAAGAGGCAGCTAGGGAAGCCGAGGCAGCAGAAGCTGATGCGGATGAATTACAAGCCTTTGCTGAAGCGGCGATGAGGACGCTTAGAGGAAGAAGCACACCAAAGATGGTATAGACATACTTTTCTACTCATAAGCTCTCATTTCCTGCTCAATGTGATTATAGTTGAAAGAGCATGGAATTGCTATTTTGTGAGGCCTTGTAACTCACAGTTTATGATCCCAATTTTGAGTCAAGATTCATGATTATCCCTTATTCTTCATATTAGCCAGCGTGTTTGCAATTTTTTTTTCCTGCTCTAACCTATCCTATTTTTTCTATTGGTCTGAATCATAAGCAGATGGTCCGTGCTGCAATGTAGAGGCGCCTTGTTAGTAGGATGCTTTTAAACAGCACATGTGCCTTGTGCCTGCGACACATCTTGGTTGTAACCTGTAAGTATGGCCCTATCTGCTCTTCTTTTCCTCAATACATCCTTAACAGATAAAATTCTACTTAGCTATCCAAAATGTAGTTGGGTACGACGGTGAGAGAGCACAAGAATCTTGCAATTTCATAGACAACAATGTGCTCTTGGTCTTCTTCCCTTAGCTGGTCTCTTTTACGGCAAATCTTCTTTTCCTGAGTACTTTGTATTGTGTATGATGGTAGTGGGTTATCTTCATTGAATAGTCCAAGAACTAATATTTAGGTATTGTAAAGCTCTTGTATGGATGTCTTTCTTTCTACATATGCTGCTGGTATACCCTACAGTAAAAGTGCTTACACTGACAACAAACTGAGTAATCCCTAATGAAATATACGCCTTTGGATCTGAAATGTAGGTATTTTTAATGGTAATTTCTAACCCAAAATTACCGATGAGTGATGACTGCCTCCTCAAACTCCCCTTTTTATTTTTCTTGTCTTGTTTATTGGATAATTACTTCTCTGCTGTAGTTGTTTTCACTCTTCATCATATAGCAACGGATGTGTTGCCTTTGTCTAGTCTCTCAAAGAGAATGAGAACTAAGAGACAAACTTAATAATACCTCGTGGTGTGGATTTTGAAAAACTTGTAAAAGACGTGAAGAATACTCGATATGGATGGTGCTAAATGTAATATCAAATAAAATCAAATGTCCATGTGCATCACTTTTCTAAACATAAAATGGACATTGCTTATGTACACATCCATCGTAAGGGAGGTAATTGGCGGTTTTGAGGATTTGAAAGGCTTTGGGGAAATCCTAGCTTAAACTTGCTCAAATTCACTTCACCAAATGCGAGCTCACTCGGAAAAGGAGAGGTAATCGACTGGGTTTTGAAATAAATGAGCAAGGGAGAGGTTTAGGTCTTTTGGCGAACGACAAAGAGAAGGGAAAGGGGGGGGGGGGGGGGGGTATGTATTTCTTCTTTGTAAGCGTGCTAAAATTAAGATAGGGAGATGGAGAATGCAAGGTGGTTGAAGCTTGACATGCGAACGCTAGGTGGGGGGAAACCTTTGCATGACTCCCACCACATCCACCCCTGTTGTTGAATGGTGCTAAAGAGAAGAGGCACAATCGGTGTCTTCATATGTGAAGAAGAGATAGACCGGCTTTAAAGCCCATTATGGAAGAAATAGGACTTGGGCTGATCGGCCCACTAAGGAAAAGAAATGGGTTTTAACTAGAAGTCAAGAATGCAATTTCAAAAAAGATGTCTAAACGCAAGTTCTAGAGGAAACATATCAAAGTGAGCCTCACACAATATATGAAAGGACTCATAAAAAGTTATGGTCCTAAAAAGGCGAAAAATCATCTCATAAGGTCAATTTTGCCTAAAACTTCAGTATAAATTAAAGAGTTTTTTTTTTTTGCCAAAATCCACCTTTTAAAATATGGTTTTTCTTAAGAAACCACCTTTTTAATTATTTTTTAAGGAAAAACACCTTTTAAAAACACACATCCAATTTTATACACCTTAAGTCATTTTCCGGCAAAGTTTTACTTTAATCAGACCGAAATGCCCTTTTAAATTCATTTATTTTATTTTATTTTTACTTTTTTTTTAAAACTTAAACTTCTATTTTTATTTATTCTTTTTTATTCATATTTATATCTTAATCCGGAAGTAAGTTTTGACCTAGTTTCTACGGAAGGAGAGCATAGATGAAGTTCAGTTAATTAGGTAAAATCCCTAGCAAGATTATAGTGCAAGGTATGTACACTGCATTTTGTCTTTTTGTTTATGTGATTTGTAACCTTTGACTTGTGACCTTTGATTCAGTGAGGTAGTTGATTATGTCCTTCAAACGGATTTTGATCTTGAAAGTTGTTGCAACCTTGCTCTTTAAGCATTATCATTGTTTTTTGGTACCGTACATTTTTGTGATGGAATTGATATAAATTAAAGATGTATACAAATTTGCTCTTTAAACATTATAATTGTTTTGTGAAAATAGAGATTGAAGATGATGCAAGTACACGTACCCTAGATTATGTATAGTTGCACGTTATGTAAATCAACACTTTCCTTATCATCTTAATTGAACTAATTCATAGTAGGCAAGCTGCAAGAACTCAAGCAATTGTACCTAAAATCACAATAAATAGGGCTTGAAGCATGTATGAAAGAAAGTAACTACTGAACTAGAAGCATAAAGCCATGTTGTAGTATATTACAATCCTAACGAGGATTGATCCTCAACAAATCACCTCAATACTGCCAATTCAAGATCCAAAAAATCTTGAAAATAACTCTTTTATTGATACATGAAGTAAAATCATCCAAATTTATCTTAAAGGTACAATTCATAACAGAATCCGTCTATTCTCCTTTTATGTACTTAGTGAGTTGATGTTTTTTATGAGGTGGGTGATGATTTCCATCCATATATTCTCCTTCTAGTACTCAATGAGTTGATGTTTATGCGAGGTGGCTGATGATTTTCTTTGGTGGTGCCTGACCAACTTTGATCCATCCTTGCTCTGGAATTGAAAATAAATAAATACTAAAATCTCTTCAGAAGTTAGAAAAAAATAGAAGAAGATTAATTGATTTATGTTACCTTACAAACAAGGTTGTGAGAATGATTCAATAGATGGGTATTTTTAAGTCCAGCTTCAAATAGCTCTCCAAAATTTGTCCATTCTCTTTCTACCTTCCTTTTGCAACTTCTCAATCTTTCCTCTTTTACTAGCAAGAGATATCAAGCCTTTGATCTCCCAAAGTTGTAGCTAATCTCCTAGTTGGCAACTTGTCCTCTTTTTTAATAAAAAGAAGTATTAAATTTAATTATTTAATTATTTCTTTAATATAGCAAAGTTACTCTTTATTAAGAAAGTCATAGTTTTAAACTTGAGTAAAATTAAAAATGATTGCAGATAAAAGCTTTTTTTATTAAATATATGAAACTCTATTTTTCCGTTAGCCTATATTTTTAATAAACAAAATATGGAAAAAGGAGGAAAAGTGAAAAATGCTAAAGGTGGAATTCGAACCCCTAACCTCATGCATCTTCACACTTAAACACTCATTCCATACCACTATGCCATCATATACTTCATGTCATTGAACAAAACCATTTATTTTTATTATTCTTTTTCTCCATCATAAGGAAGCTTCCAAAGTCATGTCAAATGAGATCATCTCCCACCTCATGATGTGACATGGGCTAGAGGTCTTATCACATCCTTTTTCACCAATGATGGCTTCTCCTCCCTAGCAAGCCACCTCCCATGCAACAAATCACTTCTCCTCTCTTGCAAGCAAGATCAAAGTCATCATGGTGAGAGATTTGAATTTCCACCTCCTCCTTATAAAAGGGGGTGTTTGGGCAAAGAGTGAGACACACCACACCATTCTCTCATCCTTTCTCACTCAATTCAACTCCTAGTTTTTAAGATTTTAAAGCCTCCCCAATCTGATTTTCCACCCAAACTCCACGTTTTTTCTTCCTCTCCTCTCCGCCGCCTACCGCCGGATCGCCGCCTCTGTCAACCGCTGGTTGCCGCCGCCTAGCTGTTGCCGCCCATGCCGTTGTCGCCCTCATAGGAGGGGATGGAGGAAGCACAAAACTGCCACCTCGGTTCGTGTGCCCGATTTCGTTTCTATTACCTCTCGGTGTAAATCCCGACCTATTGTTGTCTACTACTTATTTTTAAAAGAAAATTTATTTTATATATGAATAATATTTATTTGAATAAATATTATAAAGAAATCACTAGATGGAATTTAAGAAATAAATTAAATTGTATGTTCATCTAGAAATTTATAATTTTATAAAATTATAAGTTGACCTCACCTTAGAATAACAATAAAGAAAGAATTACTTTTGAGCATTTCAAGCTAAATTATTGAAATAATAATTTAGAATAATTCTTTATTCAAATAAAGTGGTGTTATATGAATTAAATATAAGAAATGAAATAAAGGATCATAGTACAATTCATTTCTTTATCCGTCTTCGGGTTTTAGGTAAATCTCGAAATCGTTAACCGTCCGTGATTCCACACAGTTGTCAAGAAAAAACCAAGGATAAGGCAAGTGGATATTCTCCCTTGTAACCTTTTTAATATTTCGATTCCATTAAGGATATTCTTCTATGTTGGGAACTACTTGTTTGTTAAATAAATGAACTTAGATTTATTTATTTGCCTAGAAATAACAACATATTGTTATTATTATTCGTAGTACTTTAGCACCAAACTTTAGGTTTGATTGTTTGTGGTCTTGCTTATTTCAATCTCTTTTCGAGATTTGTTGTGGATAGTATATGATTAGGGATGCGGATTTTGCCCTGACATCTCTTTATAACTCATCGAATGGTATGGTTCATCACTCTCTCTGTCCTCGACATTATTGAGTGGTATGGCTCGCCGCTCTCTCTTCCCTCGATAATTTGGATCATGATCTTATCCGCTCCTACTTGAAAGGGGGATGATACATCCTATCTAGGTGTTGGAACTCCATTTCCATTTGTGGACCCGTCTCTTTCATAGCCCCACCCCTAAAAAGCGTAAACTATATGAAATGCTTTGACACCTAAGAAAGATAAGTATTAGTTCATGATAATTAAAATGACTCGGGATGGATTATTACAACTTGGAAGACCATCTCGGCTCCCGAATTTTGACGATCAAAATGCAAAAACTACACACACTAAGAAAAAAAAAAACTAACTATGTTTTAAACATAAATATGCCCTAAAACTAACACCTAAATGCATGCTATCATCTACACATCTCTTAAGCACAAGTGTCAAGTGGTCTATTCATGCATCAAAGCTATCACCATGAATTGTAAAATCATCTATAAAGACCTCAATGAAATGCTCAACATACTTAGAGAAAATGCCTACTATACACCGTTGGAATGTTGCAAGAACATTACATAATCCAAATGGCATCCTACAATAGGAAAAGGTGCCAAAAGGACATGTAAATGTCGTCTTCTCCTGATATTCTGGTGAAATGGCCACTTGGAGATATCTTGAGTATCCATCCAAAAGGCAATAGAAAGCACGATTGACAAGTCACTCAAGCATTTGGTCAATAAAAGGCAAGGGAAAATTATCATTCCATGTTACCGCATTCAACTTACGATAATCAAGACATACACGCCACCCGATTTGCACATGTTTGGGGACCAACTCACTCTGCTCATTCTCAACAACTATGATCCCACCCTTCTTTGAAACTACTTGAGTAGCACTCACCCGTTCACCATAAAAAATAAGATAGATCATACCTGCTTGGAGGAGTTTCAAGACCTTTGTTTTCACTACCTCCATCATGGGTGAATTTAGTCTTCTTTGTGGTGTTTTGGAAGACTTGGCTTCTACCTCTAATAGGATTTGATGCATACATGTAGAGGTACTAATCCCTTTAATATTTTCAATGGTCCATCCCATGACTGTCTTATGCTCCTTCAAAACTTCCACCATCTTCCCTTCTTTGTCCTTGGTGAGCTTAGCTTGAGATAATCATAAACAATCTCTCACCATCTCTAAGGAATGCATGCTTAAGGTGGTCTGAAAGTTGCTTAAGCTCTACCATTGATGCTTGCACAATAGAGGGTAAAAGCTTCTCGCTAAGCAAGGTTAGTGGCAAGGGCTTAGAACCCAGTGGCAAGAGATGGTGCTCATAATAAGCATCAAACTCTTCCTCCACTTTCTGCAGGTTAGTAGATAATCCAAAATTTATAGTATCATCCACAACAAAATTATTTAAGACAGATTACACATCATCCACACAAGACACATCGAAGACATCCTGCACCAATGGTTCAATGACATCAATAGAATACACAGAATGATCATCAGAAGAGTATTTAGCAGCATCATAATTGTTATACTCTCCCCTTCCCCAATCAAATTCAATAGTCAACGAACCACTAAACACACAATCTTTGTCTTGTCAACTTATAAAAATGGCCTTCCTAAAAGAATAGGGACGCATCCTTATCATGTTCCATGTCCAAAACAAAGAAATCAACATGAAATATCAAACTATCAACCATTACACGAACATTTTCTACTACCCCCCTTGGGGTATACATTAGAGCAATTAACCAATTGAATCACAACTCTAGTTTCATGCAAAGGTCCTAATTCTAATGACTCATACAAAGAATAAGACAATATATTAATTAATACACCTAAATCTAGGATGACTTTATTAAACTTGGTGTTACCAATCACACATGGAATACTAAACATGCCAGGGTCACTGCACTTCTTTGGCATATGCCTCTAAAATACAGCAAACACATGTTCACTCACCTTGATTTATAACTAGTGGTCGACTTTCTTCAATTGGGCATGGTTCTCCAATCCGAGCGTCAACTTCATGCTCGTCCTCCACTTCAGCAACTGCCTCCCCTCTAGTTGAGGGAAATATGTCCTCATATTTGGATTCTAGCTTCTTTCCACAACTCATAGTGGTGACATTCATATTTTGCCTCAAGTTCAACTCATTTTGTGATGAAAATCTACTCGAATCCTTGGCTTTTAGTTTTCTTAATGCATTAGAGATTTGGCCAACTTGATTCTCCAAGTTCTAAATGCTTGACTTTATATCTTGTTAAAACTAGGCCATAATGCTCTACATTGTAGTCATGTTCTGTGCAAGAGCCTTTATCATTTCTTCAAATGACATTGAGGAACTCAGATTCTGCCCTTGAGGTCTAGGAGCATACAATTGCTTGAACTATTGTGGGCCTCCTTGTTGATTGTACTACTGTTGATTCCCATATATGAAGTTTGGATGATCTCTCCAGCCTAGATTGTAGATGTTGGAGTACAAATCATACCTTGGCCTAGGTGACCCAAAACCTACTACAACATTCACTTCAACGAATGATTTTTTTAGTATAGGACATGCATATGTATGGTGCATCACATCTAAGCAAATTCCACAGGCCTTGGCTTGTTGTTGACCACTTGAAAGAATAAGCTATCTCATCACGTCCTTCAATTTAGAAATTTCAGATTGTAGAGAGGAGATAGAATTGACCACATTAGTTGAGCGAGAGCTGAATCTTTTGTTGAATTGCTTTGAGCCTTCAAATAGCTCAGTAAACAACTTAAACGCTTCATCACGAGTCTTATTCAGAATGTTTCCGCCACGAGCGACGCTCACCATTTGCCTTTCTTCATCCAAGAGACCACTAAACAAATAGAGAATAAGTTCTTGATCAGAATAGCCATGATAGGGGTAGCTAGCAACTAACCTCTAGAACCTCTCTTAGTACTCATACAAGATTTCATTATTATGTTGTTCAATGTTGCTTATGTTCTTCTTCAAGTTCTTGAGCATTATAGCAGAGAAGTACTTATCTAGAAAGATCTTCTTCACATGTCAATACTTGGAGCCAAGTAGTAGAACTAGTCATTGGACGAATCCTTGAGAGAAAAAGGAAAGACCCTTAACTTGATTTGATCCTCAATAAGTCCCTTCGATTTCATGCTCGTACAAATGTCATGAAATTTAGACATATGTTTGTTCACTTTGTTGGGATATTCATCATCTAGACCATGGAATTGTGCCAAGAGATGTATCAACCCAAACTTCAACTCAAAATTGACACCATCGGCTAGCTTAGGGAACTGCACTTCAAGTGGTTGTTGTTGTGGATTCAGTGCAGTTAGTTACCTTAGTATCCTTGGTGCTTCTTCACCATCATACATCTATAGTTTTCCACTACTTCATAATTCTCAAAATTGAATGGTAACTCATGAAAGTGACATTTCCATATCTTGAAAAGAGTCCTTTTGATCTATATTTCAAAATGCAAAGGAGATGAATTAGTAGCATGGGTATGAATCATAAGATAGGCTCATACCAAGAATAGAATACAAGATAAACACACAAATAGCAATCAAATCCCCGACAATAATGCCAAATTTGATGAAGTATTTTCATTCGCGTCATGCTATTAAAGAGTCCTAACTATAACCAAACTAATGTAGTTGGCAAGTAAGGCTCGACCCCACAAAGAATTAACTAATATATTCATATGCTCGATTGTATGCTATAGATGAGAAGAATGATGGGGGAATACTGATGAACTACTACTACTAATGAATGCAAATAAATGAAAATAAGAACAACAAGTATGATTGTTAAAAGTACACTGTTGGAAAACACGTCTGTAGCCAGAAAAATAGACACGACTTCCGCCACAAAAATAACCACGAAATCACGTTAGCCACGACATCCCCAACGGATTTCCCTACGAAAGGTGCCCTGGGGCTAAAACGCGCGAGGCTAAATATCACTCTGAAAAAGAACCACAAAATTCTAGTTTTGTGGCTATTTAGCTGCAAATAATAGCCGCGAATTAGTTCATTTCTAAATGTGTGGCTATTGGCCACGAAAGTCACGTTCAACCATATTAGCCAGAATTGAATTTCGTGGTTGGTTTTGAGTGCATCACCATCAAATTTTAGCCACAAATGTATTTTGTATCTAAAGTCGAGTCGAATTTGAACTCATAATCGCACCCATTTCGTGGGCATTAGCCTTAAAATTTGCCATGAATCTATTTAGGGGAAAAATCCGTGGCCATTTAGCCTTAACATTTGCACTGGACGCATTTGGTAGGAAAACCGTGGCCATTTAGCCTTGACATTTGCATCGAATCTATTTGGTTGCAAAAGCTATTGGTAACCTTGAAATTGGCTTTGAAAACATTTGGTTACAAATTTTGTGGTCAAATAAATAGGCATTAATAAAAAAAAAATTACGAAATAAGTCATAATATATGCACTAATTGCATTATGATAATGCACCATAAACCTGCTAATATATGCTAATTGCATTATCATAATGCAATTAGCTAAAACATGCTAATTGCATTATCATAATGCAATTAGCTATAACATGCTAATATATGCTAATTGCATTATCATAACCTGCTAATGGATAAAATAGCACTATAACCATTCAATATCTTCCCCTTAACATCCAAAATATCCACACATAACCATCAAAATATCCACACAACAACCATCCAAAATATCCAGCCAAACAATCCATCCAAAAACACCACAATATCCATACAATTCATAGAGGGGTAAAAACAATTCAGAGAGTGACATTATCCATGTTGCCTCCAATGTGTTTAACCAACTGCTCAAGCATACCTTTGAGTGCCTTGTTCTGGGTTTGAAATTCCACATTTTGAGTTTGAAGAGTCTTCATCTCCTCTCGCATATCCTTGATCTCATCCTTTAGAGGCTCAACAACTTGATGGGTATGGAGAAGGCTGGAGGAGCGGGAAGGAGTCCTAGATTCAAGCTTTCCCGTGCGAAAGAGGGCGACACCTTCATCAACCAATGCAAAAATCCTACGACTAGCAAAGCCGTCATAATCTTTAATCCATAGCTCGGTCGCCCTAGCACTTGAGATTGGTCCATCCCTATGCTCAGCAGCCACAAGGCGTTCAAATTCAGCATAAAAACAATGCAAAACAGCAACAAAAACATGAAGCAAGAATAATAGGTATTGGTGCATATCAATGCAAAAACATGAAGCAAGAATAATAGGGACCGGTGTTGTGGTGCATATCAATGCAAAAACATGAAGCAAAGAGAAGCAAATTCAACAAACAACAACATCAACAAAAACAGCAATGGCAAGAGTCAGTGCACTGTTGGATATTTTTTATGGGATTTAGCAAATGGAAATTGAAGTTTTCATGTCTATTGATTCACAAGGAACCAAAGAGATGCAAATTCACATAAGGAGAAGCAAAATAGAACCCTAAATATCAACAAATCCAGATCATCACCATTCAAGTTCTCAAACACACATCTCGAACCAAACTTTCAAGTTGTCAATCTTAAAAATCCAAAACACATAACATAGAGAGGAGAAGAACCAAACAAGAGAGAGAGAGAGAGAGAGAGAGAGAGAGAGAGAGAGAGAGAGAGAGAGAGAGAGAGAGAGAGAGAGAGAGAGAGAGAGAGAGAACCATAAGCACAAAATTCATCTAGGAGGTTCATGTGTATTTGATTCATTTGTCTGAATTTTGAACATGCAAAATATTTGAATTTAATTTCCTATTTAAAGTAGCTATATCTTTGTACACATCAACAAACAAAATCACATAATATCATACAAAAAGAACTCAAATTCAATCAAACATGAATCCAAAACCACAAGCACAAAAAGAACAAAATACTTGAATGAACTTACAATGATTGCAGATGGTCGTTCCCCTATTCCAGTCCCATCCTCCTTTGACCACAATTTTTTGACCACCTCAGAAATAAGCGACATGCTCCCAGACTCCTTTTCCTTGCAAAAAAAGAGTAAAGTCAAGTTAAATATATACTTCTTTTTAAAACAAACAGATTTTTACTTAAATTTTGAAAAGTGAATGTACTTACCATAACTTCCATCCATTTTGTAAACTTTCGAGAACCTCCTCGATAATTTCCAGCCTCTAATGACCTCTTTGATGAGCGATTTTGTGCATTCACCTAAGCTCGTCTCACATAATTGGGATCCGTTTTCCTTATGGTGTTCATCCTCTCCCAATTCTTCTCGGAAACAAAGAAAGGTTTGGTCTTGTTTTCACGATGCTTCTTAAAGACATTGGTGATGTGTTTTCCGGCTTGGTGTAACAAGACCTTTTGCATCAGTTCATCAGATTCCCTCCAATAAAAAAATTTATGCATTGTTTACAAAAAGACACTCATATTGAAGCAAGGTCTAGCAATCCAACAAAAATAGCAACATCAAACGGTATTTAAAAATGCAGTTCATTTATAACAACCATTTCTAACAAATGGTACTTGAAAAAACAGATCCATCAATGGTTCTTTAAAAAAATCAGCAACCTTACATTGGTACTTAGACAAAAACAACAACATGAACTTGTTTACAAAAAACAACAACATGAACTTAAAGCTAATCTTAGCAACATGTATAGAAATACTCATGTATAGAATTAGTAAATGTAAAAAACAGCATCACCTTAAAGTCTTCAAACCACAGCGTCTTAACTGGCCCCGTCACTTTAGAAATACTTGTCCATGGACCATTATAGTGGCCATGCACGATTTCCTTTGTCTTGGAGTAGGCAGCTTTGTGTGGTTCAAAATCACTACAAAGAAATGGATATAATTAGTAAATTTACAATGTAAATCACATTAATAAAAAAGAAGTTTGAAAGGTTACCGACCGGATTCCATCTCGTTTAATCCATATAAGCAGCTTTGGTTGAGTAGACTCTTCATCTTCTTCGTCATCTTCACCTTCCTCTTGTTCTTCTTCACCTTCCACTTGTTCTTCACCTTCCACTTGTTCTTCACCTTCCTCATCATCTTCCACGTGCTCTTCCTCAAGCTCTTCCTTGTGCTCTTCCTCCACTTCTTCACCGTAGTCGTCATGAACTTGTTCATTGTCTTCTTCAAAGCCCTCTTCCATGTATGCCTCAGTGTTTGCTTCATTCACTTGTGAGGGTGTGAGAATGGGAGTAGGGCTGGGATTGTTTGCAAGAGCTCTTTGTTTTGAGGAAACTTGGAGTGATTGAAGTTCTTGAGTGAGCTTAGGGCTAGGATTTCTTGAAAGAACCCTTTCCTTCGAGAGAACTTGTTTTGAATGAGGTGCTTGAGTGAGTTTAGGGCTGGGATTTCTTGAAGGAACCCTTTCCTTAGAGAGAACTTGTTGTGGACGAAGTGTTGGACTATTATTAGGGCTAGGAGTTCTTGAAGGGTCAAGAACTTGTGGTGAAGAAGATGCTAGAGTAAGGTTAGGCTTGGTTTTCTTCAAAGAAGTGCTTGGAGCACGGGGAACTTGGATTGGAGAAGGGATGACATGTTGTGGAACAACTTGTTGGTTGGCAACTTTTTTAAATCTTGGGCTACTATGAACCGGGAGGGTTGGTTGTAACCGAGGAGGTCTCTTAGGACTTTGAAGCTGCTGCTCCGAAGAAGTACGAGGAGCACGAGCAAAGTTGCAATTGAGAATTTGGGCTCGCCCTCGTGCTGTGCTTCTAAGGTGACGCATGATTCAACCAAACCTTGCAAAACAACATACCAAAAACAACAATCAAAGCTGTTTTAATAGCCACACACCAACAAATTAATCATGAAACTAAAAAATGAATGACAAGCAAGGAGAAGCAAGAAGAAGCAAGGAGAAGTAAAGACAAACAAGGAGAATCAAGACAAGCAACACCAATTTCATATGAGTTGGGGATAAGCAACACAAGCAACACCATTTCGATCCATAAAGCATGAAAATCGTATGCTTCTAGACATACACCAACAAATTAATCATGAAACTAAAAACGAATGACAAGCAAGGAAAAGCAAGAAGAAGCAAGGAGAAGCAAAGACAAGCAAGGAGAAGCAAGACAAGCAACACCAATTTCATATGAGTTGAGCAAATGAGTTGAGCACATGCAAGACAAGCAACACCATTTCGAACCCTAAAGCATGAAAATCTGTTGTAATTGACACACACCAACTGTTAAACTCTGAGTCTAAGAAAATGAAATACAAGCAAGGAGAAGCAAGAAGAAAGACATGCAAATTGGTAGAAGTCTCCAAATCGAGTTGAAAGAGAAGCTGTTTCACATAAGAAGAATCACACCATTCAATCTCAAAATCCTAAACAAATAGCCACACACAAACCAATTAAACACTAAAAAACGAGTTCAAAGAGAAGCTGTTTCACATAAGGAGAAGCAAAATCACCATTCAATCTCAAAATTCCATCCCCATAACATACATCAAGGGAGGGAGAGAGAGAGAGAACCTGAGAGATCTCGAACCAGATCCTTCTTGAGCTCTAACCAGATCCTTCTTGAGCACCGGTGAACCAAAGAGGGGGAGGCGTCTGGAAAGAGAAGCGCAAATGAGAGGATTCAAGTTAGCAAATGAGGGATAGGGTTAGAAAATGAGACGCGCAAATGAGGGATAAGGTTAGCAAGCGTGCTTACAAATGAGAGAAAATTGATGGGCTTGGGTGTATTTTGGCCCAAACTCACTAAATTTTCCCTAAATTTCTAGCCCGCCAAACTCACTCAAAATTTCCCTCCTTAATTTCAACCGAGATCTTCTATTTCCCTCCTTAATGAACTTTCCCTCCCTCCTTAGATGAACTTTCCCTCCTAGATAAATTGTGCATTCTAGTATGATTTTCATTCCTAATAGAAAAATAAAATTGGTAGAAAATAAATTATAAAGCATATTTTGCAAAAGGATAATCATGTTGATATAAAATAAATGAAACTATAATAAGATGAATTACCACTCATAATTTTCGGAACTTGAATCTCAAGGAAAATCATCTTCTTCGTCATCATTTGCAATGTCCGAGTTATCCTCGTTGGTTTGAACATCGTATGCTTCTTCATGCTGAGAAAGTGGATCATTAAGATGTAACGGTAATGAGTGAACTGATGACCCTGCAAATCCATCAATCTCAAATTCCTCCGGTTGTAATGGATCTAAATCATTTGGCTCGTCCTCCTTTCTCTCTGTCCATCGTTGCTCAACTCTAGCTCGAGGCTTTGTCTTACACACATATCTCCAATCTGCACGGCTCCGGGGTGCGCTGGGGCAGTCTGCGTAGTAAACTTGGATGCATTATTGCGCAAAGACAAAAGAATCGTGGTTGTTATATCGCCTCTTCACATTAATCTCCTGAAAATGGTATTCTGGATGGACTTTCGTCCCTCTCGCAGTAGGGTCAAACCACAAACACTTGAACATGACAATCTTCTTACATGGCAATCCGGTGAACTCAAACTCAATAATTTGTTCTATTAACCCGAAGAAATCAGATTGTGTATCACCGTTGGAAGCTTGTACACACACACACCACTATTCATGGTTAATTTGCCTTCACCACATTCCAAACTTCTAAATTTATAACCATTGATGAAATATACGGGCCATGACACAACCTTTTTGGATGGGCCCCCTAGCCAAACTATATATCAACACATGATCCTCTTCTGGGGGGTGTAGGACTTTTCTATTCAAAACCTGTAATATTGTTAATGAAACTTTTATATGTATATATATGTAATGCATAATAACATCCCAAAGATATTCAATGTGCATTTAAACTTACATAATCATGAAACCAATCACAAAAGCAATTGGCAATAGCAATCGGATCTCCTTGTCCTCCGTATTTTGAAACTCTCTGCATGTGAAAATGAACAACAATTAATTAATAGTGGAATATTAATCGGATTGACATGTATTTATATATTATAAGTTAAAGTCACTTACTCGACGTAAGAGTCAACCTCACTACAATTAAGTAGGATATACGTCCATGCCACGTGAAAATCTCTCCCCTTGGTTATCCATACAACCGTACATTTTCCGCTTGCACGCCCTGGATGGTTGAAAATGGAAATTTGAGGATGAGTGGCATTGGTTTCCTCCTCCATGGTAGTTTTCTTTCTCTTATACAAGTCTTGAGGCTTGGGATAATGTCGAGTGAATGTCTTTATCTCCTCAAACAAATATGATTCCACTATGGATGCCTCCACCTTTTGTGTAATAATTGCGGTTTTTAAGGATATTTTTGAATTTTTCCGGATATCCTTTTAACCTTTTTGGTCCGTTTTAACGCTTAGTCCAATATTTTTGTTGGAGATTAAATCCTAGAAAATTCTTGATGATATCCTAAAATCACAAAGAAATGATTTATGGATCGGTGTGAATTATAGGATTTTTCAGTGGAAAAAGAATAATTATTGGATAAGTCGTCTTTTTAATTATGTACCGGAAGGAATTTAAAATACGAAACGGAAGCCTTAAAAATTGAAGGTAGCAAGATAAAATCATGGAAAATTGGTTTTATTGGTCTACATAATTTACGGGGCGTTTTTCGTTAGTGAGTTTTTCACCCGAGGTACCTAATTTTACCGCTTTAACGCGAGTCCCATTCCGAGATGGGTTTTGTTTTAAAACCCATCTCTTTCTTGTCTTAGTGAGGAAGGAATCAGAAGATATAAATTAGAAAAGATAGGCTCGAATTTGTTGTAAAAGCAAAACAGAGGAGGATAGAGTTGGGCGAGAGAAACGACGGGCTCGGTTGCCCGAAACCATCACCGCCATCTATCTTCTCCTTACCCAGCCACCACCAGCTCCTCCACCTTCATCTTCACCTCCATGGGTGTTGTTGGGTGGCTGCTGCAACACTGAACCACCAGAACCATGAGAGAATCTGGAGGAACAACGAGCTTGAGGAGATAGAATTCGACTCATCTTCACGTTGGTTATTCTCTGCCGTCCACACCTCCCACTCCTCTGCCTTCTCTTCCTCGCCTCTGTTTCAACCACCAGGAACCACCGGCCTCTCTCGCTGCCCCATTCGAGAGGGAGAGGAGCAAGACGGAGCATGGATGCGGGAGGAAGAATCGTTACTGCCGGCGTACCTTTGCCTCGCCATACGTCGTTGCCGGCGATTACCCACTGCTCCGACCACCACCCATAGAGAGGGCTTCCGCCGGGCAATACTCGACCACCCTTGGGCTCGGGGATCGAGCCACTATCGAGCCAAACGAGCCATGGGCTCGAGTGAAGGTATATACGATCAAAATTAATTAGCGGGTGGATTGCAGAGCCACCGTAAGGGCCTTTCGGTTCCACTTTGCTAATTAAATTTATGGTTTTTATAATCTTGACATTGATACGGTTCCACAGGTTCAAACCGCTCGAGAAACGGACATCAGGATCTTCAGTTATAGCGAATACAAGTTTTGGATACCGATTGGCAGGTAAAAGACTTCGGATAATTACTCGGGATTCATTGTTAATCCGTTTGATCTGAGATTTGGTCACCTTTAAGAACTGTTGCTAATGAAAAATTTTAATTTAGAAAATTGTTTCAAAAGTGAAGTGGATAATTAGTTATAATTCCGCCAAGATGGCTCCTTGAAGCATGATAACTAAGGATTTATTATTTATCGATATTCGGAAATTAAATCGTTTATCGATTAGGAAGTTGTAGGAGTTGAGAATACAACTAAGAAGTGTTTCTGTGAGCTCGTTGCTGAGAAACTCTTTTGTTATATTTGTCAGAAGGATGATAAAGATTACTGTTGGAATTGCTAAGGACGTTGAGCACGCCTTCTAAGGCAAGTGGACGGTTCTCTCTTGCATTATGGTTAATAAATGAGGAATTGAATCCCATTTAATATTGGGAACAACTTGTGTGCTTAATAAAATATGATAGGTTGTTATATTTGTTAGAAATAATGACCATGTTGTTTATTCAGTTTTGCTGTAGAACTGGATTTAGGTCCGTTATGAGTGACCTTGGATGTTGTCTCACGCTGAGACATTGTTATTGAATTAAGGTAGTTTCAGGGAGGCGAACGTGGTTCCATATCCTCTCTTTAAAACAATATTGCATTAGGAGGGGACTAATCCTAATGGTGGGACATGACTCTTCCCCTGCTCTTCGTGTGAGAGGGGTGATGCGCACTCTAGCTGAGTTTCAGAAATAAGAACTTAAGGAAGACTTGATGAAGATTTTGTTTAAACAGAAGGTTGTTCTATTTATTTACTAATTCTTTTTAAGTTAAGGCTTGTATAAGACCTTTTATTTGCTTTTCCGCTGTAAAGTTTTACTTAATTTTGTTAGGTTTTAAATGGTTTCATTTACCTTGTTTTTAGTTTGTTCAGTCAGTTTAAAGCCTTGGGTAGCTTCGGTTTAGTCTTAATCGGGGTTACTGGCGGTAATACCCTCAGGGTAGGAAGGGGGTGTTACAGAAGTGGTATCAGAGCTAAAAGTTCCTAAGTCATGTTTAAGACTTTCATATTCTATATAGAATTACGGAGAATTCTATATGGGTGTTATCTTAGAGCCATTTATGGAAAGTGGTTAAGATTGGAAGTCAGACTCGTGAAGAAATAGAAGGAGGAAAGGGAATTGAAGAACATGAGGTAACTCATCAATCAATGGTTGCATACAGATAACATGCCATACGCAGGGAAATCATTCATTGTCCACATAAGAGCTGCATGCATCCTAAATTTTTTTCCAGTAGAAACATCAAATGTTAGCACACCCTCTCTCCACAACAAAAGCAACTCATCAATCAATGGTTGCATACAAATATCTATTTTCTTCTTTGGATTCTGTGGACCTGGAACAATGGTACTTAAGAACAAATAAGGAGATTTCATGCACATATCTAGAGGTAGGTTGTAGGGGGTGACAATCACTGGCCAAGTCGAATATGTATTGCCAAACTTACCAAATGGGGAAAATCCATCTGAACACAAACATAATCTCACATTACGAATCTCTGATGCAAACCTTGGAAAGGTTCTATCAAAATGCTTCCAAGCCTCAACATCCGATGGGTGAGTCATATACCCTTCATCTGTTTAGTGTTCAGCATGCCAACGCATCTTTGAAGTTGTTTCCTCCATAGCATAAAACCTTAGGGGCAAAGGTGTATCTTTTGCTGGGGCAACCCCAACTCTTTAGTCAACCTCTTTTGTTCATAGAAACTTTTTGGAAAGTTGTTGTCTTTTGGAAATACATCATTGACTTTCTGGAGTAGTGCACTATATCCAGCCTGTGACATATTGTATTTGGTCTTTAACTCCATAAAAGAACCAACTGCAGATAACTGTGACACGTGAGAACCGTGATATAATGGTTAATCAGCTTCCCTCAAAATATCATTGAAGCGCTCGGATAAGAAGGACATTTCCTCATGAACATGGTTGATCGGCTGTTCCATGCTAATCTCTTCTTCTTGAACATGGTTGATCGGTTGGTCCATGTTAATTTCTTCTTCTTCATGAACAGGGTTTTTGAACTCTACATGATGACTACTACTTGGCTCATTCACATAATTGTTAGGGTCAAACCACGAAGGTGGAACAAAACTTGGACCAGCTGCATCAAAAACCATTCTTTGAGTAGGATTCAAGTTATCAAATAAATGCATCCCAATCCCAAAGAAATCCATATCATTGGGATTTGAAGTAGGATTCAGGTCTTCCAAGGGAGGTGATGAGTTGACAAAAGGTGATTCTCCGTGTGCGGTCCACCAATAATTACTGTCAACAAAACCTTTTCTAAATAGATGAAGGCGAACAGTGTCTTTATCTTGAAATTTTCCATTCTTGCAAAGGAAACAAGGACATTTGATCTTCTCCCCATCCATGAAATTCGGTTGAACTTTTGCAAAGTTAATGAATGTTTCAACACCATCATAAAATTCGCTTCTCAAACCTTCACCATTAGGAAGCTATCTATCATACATCCACTCACGATTGTCCATGTCATATATTATACCTATATTCAAATAAGTAATAATTACTAGATCAAAAACAAGAAAAACATTAGGAACGAATTAAAGAACAGGTGGCTAATTTTGTGGTTAAGGATGATGTAACACCCCATCTTTACACCTGGCGCCACTCGGTAGTAGACCTTACTAGGTACTACCTAGGCTAGTTTGACAACGAGTTCACTTGGATCTTGCAACTCGGACACGACGAGAAAACATGAATAAAACATCCAACCCATATTTATAAAACCCAAGTATAGAAAACATGCATGAAACCCAAAACAACATAATTTACAACGCTTCCTAGAAACATTTCATTAACATACCACTACCCTTTCTTTATCAAAACAACACATTATTCGAAAGATACCAAAAAGTAAACCATCATTCTTCCAAACGAACCCCTACTAATGACACGGCCTTCAACGATCTGTTCCATCATTTGGCCGAGGTTCCATCATGGGTCCCTTGTCTTTACCTGAAACTAAAATAAAACAAGTCCCCGAAGGGTCAGCTACCACTCTAATACAAGCTAGAATCCATACGGTACTAGTAAGACGTTTAAAAACCAATCAAATTCCTAACACACACACCTGCAAGTTTCAACTGGACACAACACATATCAATTCTAAATTCATACTCAACTTCCCCATGATTACACCTATAAACAACACATCACCCATACACAAACAAACAAACTACACATACACACATTCATACACATAAGTCCAAACACAACAATACAACAATCCGCTTTCCATTCCATTCCATTCCATTCCATTCCATTCCATGGCGCTTATCAACCCTATGCCCCAGGTGCAGAGGCGCGACCTCCCACCCTTCACAATTCCTTCCTTCTAACCCCGGGTCAAGCCTCCTCGGGAGCACTTTCCCAAAACACAGATAACTTTACTTTTTGAAGGGGCACGATTCTCTGTCACATAACCATACGTAGCCGTCACTTCAACCCAGAGGACTACGCACATGGCCATGCTAAGAACGATACCAACAAAGAGAAAATATTCGAAAACTTCACATTCGATGAAAGCCCAATGAAATCCTTTTCACACATAACATACACAAGTAAACCTTTTTCTTAGAACAATCACTTAGAGACTAGTTCCCCCAAACCAATCCTACAAGCACAACATGAAGTCTAACAAGTATTGAATGGAAACTGAGCAAGTCGAAAACGACTTACCTTGAAGACGAATTCCCAACGCCAAGAAACCACTAATTATCCAACAACGCGAAACCCCGTCTAATACAGATAGCCTATCTTTGCCCCACGTCTTTGATCACGACCTAGGACTCACGATCCTATATGCATATATAAACCCCAATGAATAATAATAGCCTTTTTCTTACAAACTCTAACCCTAAAATCAACGAAAAGCCAAGATGTTTTATAACTTCTTGTGTATAATTCCAAATCCTTTAAAACCTGACATGAATATACTAGATATATAAAAGAACATTTTTCTAGTTCAAACCTTTCTGAAAAACTGGATCAAAGGTCTCCCTAATATCATTACAAAACAATACCCTAAAATTACTCTGAAATCTTTTACCGATTATAAATCCGATATCAAAAATACCCTCTGAGAACTATAAATCGATTGATTTTTAAATCCGATCAATTGTAAAGCCAGATCTGGAAAAATTAGTAAAATCTAAACAAACTATTAACTAATTAAAACTTACCAAATAATGCATGAACTCCAAAATCCGACCCCGACGAACGAACCCTAACACCGCTAATTCCCTCTCTCTCTCTCTCTCTCTCTACCTTCTGCTGTTGAAATTGTAGAAGACATGTGCAATTGTATATATAAATTAGAGAAGTCGATTTATATTTGTAAATTTTGTGCTTTCCACCCTCAAATCTCCTTTACTACAAACTTTACCCTGAATTAATTATTAATTACTTTTAAGTTAAAAACTTTTTTTTATAATTTTCTAAAATTCAAAATAAAATATTAAAATATTCCCGAATATTACATTCTACCCCCCTTAAAGAAAGTTTCGTCTCGAAACTTCCCGAGGTATATGAAACGAACTCATTACGTTGCTTAGTTTTTCACACAAGTCAATAACACGTAATTCATATCATCAGAACACTACAAGCAACCCTCAAACAAGTCAAGCATACAAAGTCAAGTAAAACAAAACACACAAATAGTTACAACTACCCGTAACTATAGCCCTTGATCACCGCTAACTCTTATTCTCAAACGCCGCAACTAAAACCGGGTACAACTCAGGATAGCTCTCACTTATTCTCGTTTCAGTCTCCCAAGTTGCCTCCTCAACTCCTCGTCGGGACCACTGAATCAACACGAGTTGTATCTCTTTATTTCGCAGGTTTTTCAACCGTCTACCTAGGATTGCTATTGGCTGTTCTTGGAAAGTATGATCTGGCTCAATCTCTAACTCTTCATGGTGGAGCCTATGACTAGGATCAGGCACATACTGCCGCAACTGCGACACATGAAAAACAGAATGAACTCCTTCTAAAGTTGGTGTTAGTGCCAACTTGTAGGCTACCTCGCCTACCCTCTCGAGAATTTCAAATGGCCCGATGTACCGAGGACTCAACTTTCCTTTCACTCCAAATCTTCTAACCCTATGAGTCGGCGATACTCTCACCCAAACATGTGCTCCTACCTCGAATTCCAATGGTTGTCGACTCTTATCTGCATAAGATTTCTGACGACTCTGTGCCGTCAAAATTCGTTCTCGAATCAATGCCACCTTTTCAATTGTTTCCTGAATCATCTGAGGCATTCCATCTACAACGTCTGATGGATCATCCCAACATAGAGGTGTCCTACATCTCCTCCCATATAAAGCCTCATATGGTGCCATCTGAATCGAAGAGTGCCAACTATTATTATATGCAAACTCAACTAATTCCAAGTGATCAGACCAGTTTCCTCCCCAATCCAGTACACATGATCTCAGCATATCTTCTAGTGTCTGAATTGTCCTCTCAGATTGGCCATCTGATTGCTGATGGTAAGCAGTCGTGAAATGTAACTTGGTACCTAAAGCTTTATGCACTTTTTGCCAAAAATTGGAGGTAAACCGCCCATCACGATCAGAGACAATCGTTTTGGGCACTCCATGTAATCTCACTATTTGTTTTATGAACACCTCTACTAGTTGACTCACTAGCCAAGTCTCTCTAATGGGCAATAAACGAGCAGTCTTAGTCAGTCTGTCCACGACAACCCATATTGTATCATGTCCTCTACTAATCCGCAGTCCAGTAACAAAATCCATGGAAATGTCCTCCCACTTCCATTCTAGAACTGGAAGTGGTTCGAGCATTCCACCTGGTCTTTGGTGCTCTATTTTTACTTGCTGGCACACCTGACACTTTGCTACAAATTTCGCTACATCAAGCTTCATTCCATCCCACCAGTAATATTGCTTCAAGTCCTTGTACATCTTACTAGCTCCCGGGTGGATTGAATAAGGAGTAGCGTGAGCCTCTTGTAATATCATTTATCTCAACTCCTCATCTCGAGGTACACATAATCGACCATTCAATCTCAAAGTACCATCAACATGTTCTTTAAAAGCAGATGCCTCTCCACGACTCACTTTTTGCCTCAATTCCTGAATCATCAAACAAGTCTCCTGCTTAAGCCGTATTTCCTCAATTAAGGTTGGCTGACAATCTATACGGCCTAGTCTACCTTGATAGCGCTGAATCTGTACCTCAATCTCATACCTTATCAATTCTCTTTGTAACTCTGATTGGGCAGTCAAGTGACACAACATATGCTCTTGCGGCGTTTTTCTGCTAAGAGCATCAGCAACAACATTCGCATTTTCGGGATGATACAATATCTCTAAGTCATAATCCTTTAGTAATTCAAGCCATCTCCGTTGTCTCATGTTCAATTCTCTCTGAGTAAAAATGTACTTAAGGCTTTTATGGTCTGTCATCACTTTACATGTACTTCCATACAAGTAATGACGCCATATCTTTAGAGCATGAATCACTGCTGCCAACTCTAAATCATGGGTTGGATAATTCAACTCGTTTGGTTTCAACTGCCTGGAAGCATATGCAATCACCCTGTCATTCTGCATTAATACACAACCTAAGCTTACCTTTGAGGCATCACTGTAAATCACAAAGCCTTCATTCCCTTGAGGAAAAGCAAGTATTGAAGCTGAAGTTAACTTCTCCTTCAACTCATCGAAGCCCCTTTGACAAGCATCATTCCAGTCAAAACGAGTGGTCTTTTTTTAGCAAGTTGGTAAGTGGTTGGGCTATTCGTGAAAACCCGTCCACAAACCTCCTATCGTACCCTGCCAATTCTAAGAAACTCCGTACCTCCTTTACATTCTTCGGGGGTTCCCAAGCCTTCACAGCTTCAATCTTTAAGGGGTCTACCATGAATCCTTTAGCGGATACAACATGACCTAGGAAAGTAACTTCTGGTAGCCAGAACTCATATTTGGACAATTTAGCAAATAGTCGGTGGTGCCTTTACACTTCCAAAACTAATCTAAGATGCTTTGCATGCTCCTCAGTGCTTTGAGAATAAATCAATATATCATCAATAAAGACAACCACAAATTTATCCAAATAGTCTATAAATACCCGATTCATTAACTCCATGAACACCGCAGGTGCATTAGTCAATCCAAACGGCATTACTACAAACTCGTAGTGCCCATATCTTGTTCGGAAAGCCGTCTTGGGAATATCCCCATCCCGAATCCTCAATTGATGATAGCCCGATATGAGGTCCACCTTTGAGAACACAATAGCCCCTTGCAACTGGTCTAACAAGTCATCAATACGAGGCAAATGGTACTTATTCTTAACAGTAGCTCGGTTTAGCTCCCGGTAATCAATGCATAAACGTAAGGAACCATCCTTCTTTCTCACAAACAATACTGGAGCTCCCCATGGTGATGCACTTGGACGTATATATCCCTTCTCTAGTAACTCCTCCAACTGAGCCTTCAGTTCTTGCATCTCCTTTGGAGCCATACGGTACGGGGCTTTTGAAATTGGTCTGGTTCCTGGCTCTAATTCAATATTAAAGTCCACCTCTCATTGAGGAGGCAGCCCTGGAAGTTCCTCTAGAAAAACTTCTTCAAACTCACAGACTACTGGTATATCTCGAATACACGGTCCTTTCTTGTCTCCTTCTAGAACGTAACACCAATAACCCACACACCCATCATTAAGCAACTTAGCGGCTTTCACCATGCTGATCACTGATCTTGGACCCTCCTGCTCTTGATCTTGACATACATGTATTATCCCATCATTTGCAGTCATAGTGACTATACCCTTATGTGCATCTAATACTGCTTTATAACGTCTCATCCAGTCCATCCCCAAAATTACATCATCACTAGGCGACAACTGTATCACAATAAAGTCTGCAAACCAATCCCTACCCCCAATCCTAATAGGGCAATGAAGTATTTCTCTATTTCCTCTCACCTTACTAACATCGGGCAGTCCCACCATAAAGGATGTAACCTCCGAGCAAGTTAACCCTAGTCTATCAACGCATGCAGAGGACACAAAAGAGTGCGTAGCACCCGTATCAAACAAGATATGCATAGTTTTAGACTTAATCCAAATCGTACATGTGGCAGTCGGAGCATTCAAGGCATCAGGCCTTCTCATCTCGAATACCCGAGGCTGGTTGCCCCCGGTAGTGCTAGCTCTCGCACCACGGCCTCTACTCTGGCTTGGTGCATTTTGAGTCTATTGGAACTGACGACGAATCCCTTGGTTCACTGACACCGGCGAAGATCCCTGTGAGGGTGTTCGAACCTTACAATATTTTTGTAAGTGGCTTGGCTTCCCACATTTGAAACAATTACGAACTGGTTTCCGACACTGATTTCTCATATGACTAGTGTCTCCACAGTTGAAGCACTCCCTCAATCCTCCAGTAAACTGACTTTGTTGAGGTTGGTCTTGGCGACCTTGTGACTGAAATCCAGATCGGTTTTGTTGAGACACACCCGAACGATTATCTCTCCTAGAATCTGATGGAGCAAACAACCTCTGCTTCTTATTTCTACTAACTTGTACATTCAATTGTTCCGGCCCCAAGGTGGACATAGAATAAGCTAAAGCAGAATCTTGAACCTCCTTCAAAGTCTTGAGTCGAAGTCCAGATACGTATGCACGCAGTTGGAGTTGCAACCTCTTAAGAAAGGTTGTAATCCGCAGATTCTCTGTAGGAGCGGCGTTGGGCACCGCTGCCAAACCTCATTGAAACTTTTGGATAGTCTCACCCACGGTAATATTCTCGGGTCCTGCATCCCGAAAAGCAGTCTCATGAGCCGCTCTCACGACCTCAGGACAATAGTTATCTCAAATCCTCTCTTGAAATTCCTCAAAAGTAACATTTACCTGATGATCACGACTCGACTCCCACCAATCAAATGCATCCCCCTGTAACAAACTCTGAACTAGAGACATCCATCTTTCTTTCGGTGCCTGGATAGAGTCGAGAGAAGATGCCACTTTCCTCAACCACTGCTCAACATCAGCTTCCTGATGCCCAGTAAAGTTTGGTACCCCAGTCTTCCTGAACTCCGCAAGCCACTTATCAGGAAGAGGCTCGCGATATCTCCTTCCTTGCTCAACCATGCCATCATCCACTACTGGCCTTGGAATACGTGGTGGTCTCCCTGACTGAACCGATTGTGCAAAAACTGGTCTTGGTGCCCTAACCTCAGCCCCTTGATAGCCAGAATTTGTTGCATTTTGATTAGGCAAGAATCCAGTACCTACCAGATTTTGTAATAGCTCGGCAAGTGTAGCTCGGATAACAGCAGTCGTCTCTGGTGGTAACTCAACTGGTGGCACCTGAACTGGCCCACGTACTTCCCCATCTGCCCTATCGTTGATTACATTAGCAGGGAGCCTGTTCCCAACAACCGAAACATTTCCCCTTGGATGGTCATTCACTACAGGTCCAACATTCTCAACAACCTCCTCTTGAGGAGGGTGTGACTCTCCCACGGCAGGAGCCTCTTCTTTGTTTCCAACACGGCCCCTACCACGTCCTCTACCACCACCTTTCCTTCCTGCTTTAGTTGCTCCAGCTCTAGTTTGTCGAGCCATCTGTAAACGGATGTTTTACTATTTAAACTATCTTTAACTGAAGTTAACAAAATAACTTACTAGTCTAAATGAGGTCCTTCGGCTGATGACGACAAAGTCAAGGCGTGTAAATGCAATATGACTACCCCAATGAAATAATTTTAAATTACCGACCGGTTTTAGTTTTAGGTTGGACCTCGAGTACACTCGTTGTTTTGTTCCATGTGCCCTTGTTGTCAACCTCGCTCTGATACCAATTTGTAACACCCCGTCTTTACACCGGGCGCTACTCGGTAGTAGACCTTACTAGGTACTACCTAGGCTAGTTTGACAACGAGTTCACTTGGATCTTGCAACTCGAGCACGACGAGAAAACATGAATAAAACATCCAACCGATATTTATAAAACCCAAGTATATAAAACATGCATGAAACCCAAAACAACATAATTTACAACGCTTCTTAGAAATATTTCATTAACATACCACTACCCTTCTTTATCAAAACAACACATTATTCGAAACATACCAAAAAGTAAACCATCATTCTTCCAAACGAACCCCTCCTACTAACACGGCCTTCAACGATCTGTTCCATCATTCGGCCGAGGTTCCATCATGGGTCCCTTGTCTTTACCTGAAACTAAAATAAAACAAGTCCCCGAAGGGTCAGCTACCACTCTAATACAAGTTGGAATCCATACGGTACTAGTAAGACGTTTAAAAACCAATCAAATTCCTAACACACACACCTGCAAGTTTCACCTGGACACAACACATATCAATTCTAAATTCATACTCAACTTCCCCATGATTACACCTATAAACAACACATCACCCATACACAAACAAACAAACTACACATACACACATTCATACACATAAGTCCAAACACAATAATACAACAATCCGCTTTCCATTCCATTCCA
Source organism: Fallopia convolvulus (assembly GCA_964016875.1). Taxonomy (NCBI): domain Eukaryota; kingdom Viridiplantae; phylum Streptophyta; class Magnoliopsida; order Caryophyllales; family Polygonaceae; genus Fallopia; species Fallopia convolvulus. Next base: position 58,612,042 of record OZ024731.1, read on the forward strand.
TTCCATTCCATTCCATGGAGCTTATCAACCCTACGCCCCAGGTGCCGAGGCGCGACCTCCCACCCTTCACAATTCCATCCTTCTAACCCCGGGTCAAGCCTCCTCGAGAGCACTTTCCCAAAACACTGATAACTTTACTTTTGAAGGGGCACGACTTTCTGTCACATAACCATACGTAGCCGTCACTTCAACCCAGAGGACTACGCACATGGCCATGCCGAGAGCGGTACCAACAAAGAGAAAATATTCGAAAACTTCACATTCGATGAAAGCCCAATGAAATCCTTTTCACACATAACATACACAAGTAAACCTTTTTCTTAGAACAATCACTTAGAGACTAGTTCCCCCAAACCAATCCTACAAGCACAACATGAAGTCTAACAAGTATTGAATGGAAACTGAGCAAGTTGAAAACGACTTACCTTGAAGACGAATTCCCAACGCCAAGAAACCACTAATTATCCAACAACGCGAAACCCCGTCTAATACAGATAGCCTATCTTTGCCCCACGTCTTTGATCACGACCTAGGACTCACGATCCTATATGCATATATAAACCCCAATGAATAATAATAGCCTTTTTCTTACAAACTCTAACCCTAAAATCAACGAAAAGCCAGGATGTTTTATAACTTCTTGTGTATAATTCCAAATCCTTTAAAACCTGACATGAATATACTAGATATATAAAAGAACATTTTTCTAGTTCAAACCTTTCTGAAAAACTGGATCAAAGGTCTCCCTAATATCATTACAAAACAATACCCTAAAATTACTCTGAAATCTTTTACCGATTATAAATCCGATATCAAAAATACCCTCTGAGAACTATAAATCGATTGATTTTTAAATCCGATCAATTGTAAAGCCAGATCTCGAAAAATTAGTAAAATCTAAACAAACTATTAACTAATTAAAACTTACCAAATAATGACTGAACTCCAAAATCCGACCCGACGAACGAACCCAACAACGCTAATTCCCCCCCCCCCTCTCTCTCTCTCTCTCTCGGCCTTCTACTGGTGAAATTGTACAAGACATGTACAATTGTATATATAAATTAGAGAAGTCGGTTTATATTTATAAATTTTGTGCTTTCCACCCTCAAATCTCCTTTACTATAAACTTTACCCTGAATTAATTATTAATTACTTTTAAGTTAAAAACTTTTTTTAATATAATTTTCTAAAATTCAAAATAAAATATTAAAATATATTCACGAATATTACATTCTACCCCCCTTAAAGAAAGTTTCGTCCCGAAACTTCCCGAGGTATATGAAACGAACTCATTACGTTGCTTAGTTTTTCACACAAGTCAATAACACGCAATTCATATCATCGGAACACTACAAGCAACCCTCAAACAAGTGAAGCACACAAAGTCAAGTAAAACAAAACACACAAATAGTTACAATTACCCGTAACTATAACCCTTGATCACCGCTAACTCTTATTCTCAAACGCCTCAACTAAAACCGGGTACAACTCAGGATAGCTCTCACTTATTCTCGTTTCATTCTCCCAAGTTGCCTCCTCAACTCCTCGTCGGGACCACTGAATCAACACGAGCTTTATCTCTTTATTTCGCAGCTTTTTCAACTGTCTACCTAGGATTGCTATTGGTTGTTCTTGGAAAGTATGATCTGGCTCAATCTCTAACTCTTCATGGTGGAGCCTATGACTAGGATCAGGCACATACTGCCTCAACTACGACACATGAAAAACAGAATGAACTCCTTGAGGTTTGGATAAGAATGTTTATGTCACTTGAGGTTTGGATCATGATTGTTTAAATGAGAATGGGTGCATTTATGCCTTTTAGTAACAATTTATTAGATTGCTCTACTTATTTTCTCAAAACACTTTTTCTATTTGTCAAATACTTCAATGCTCTATTTGATTGCTCTACTTAAACTGGTGCATTTGTTTTCTTCCCAGTTTGTGGAAATGCCAAGGAAGTGGACACATGAGGAAGAGTTGATCTTCCTCAAGATTGTTCGAGAGCTTAGTCCTCCCTTGGATGATACCCAGTGCCCTAACTGGGTTGATGTGAATGAGCGTTTTTGGGCTGAGTGTAGGTGCCCGTGTACAAGAATCACTGCGCGATCAAGGTACTATCACTTTTACAGGCTTTGGTAGATATGTTGGGATTTTCGCCACACCAAGGGGGGCGTTATGTGGGATTCAACTACTTGGAAAATTATTGGTCATGAAGGGTGGAGGGCGGGGAAGTTAAAAGTAAGTGTTTTATTTCTATTGTACAATACTACAATATTGATTCTGATTTCCTCGTTTTGGCGTTCTACGTGAGTAGTGACGATGAGGAAGAGGAGGAAGATGTGGGTTGTAGCAAACAAGAGGAAGAGGAAGAGGAAGAGGAAGAGGAAGTTTAAGTGTAATGGTAAGTGTTAAGAGTAGGAGTAGGAGAATTGACCTTTAGGGTTTTATGTGATCTTTTCTATGGATTTTATGTAGCAAACAATGTTGGATGAATGTTGACATTGACAGTTATGTTGGGATAAGCAGGTTTAGGCAGGTTTATGTGCATTTTGGGGGAGGATCTTCCCAAATTTTATGTGTTTTTTCAACAGGGTTATGACATTCAATTGTGAACATTTTATGTGTTTGCCCAAATGCATGTTTGGACCTCTTTAAGTGCACTATGTATAATTAAGGTCTATGGTGTTTGGAACATACATTTGAGGCATATTTGTGCAAGATGGTGTTTAGAACAGATATTAAGTGCGTTTTGAGCAGGTTTTCATGAATGAAAAGTACTTGGGCTAGTCTTGTGACTATTTTTGCATATTTGTCTCGAAATGAAGAACTCGTGGATAATGTCGTGGTTATTTCTGCAGATTTCTCACGAAACGAAGAACTCGTGGCTAATATCGTGACTGTTTTTGCAAATTTTTCCACACAAACAAAGTTAGACACGAAACGAAGAACTCGAGACTAGTCTCGTGGTTATTTCTGCAAATTTCTCACGAAATAAAGAACTCGTGGCTAATCTCGTGACTGTTATCGCAGATGTTTCCAAACAAACTATGTTAGACACAAAAATAAGAACTTGTGGCTAGTTTTTGGTTATTTCTAAAAATTCTAACGAAATGAAGGATCATTTATGAGTCAATGATTCAAATTACCCTCACAAATGTCCACAAACCTAGCCACGACTAGTATGTGGGTACTTAGCTCCAGACTTTGTCCTGAATATACACACAAATCTTTTTTCGTGGCTAATTAGCTACTACTCTAGAAAAGAATCTAGATGCGTAAAAAATTCGCATCCATTGGGCCTTAACGTTAGCCACGAGCTTGTTTTCATGACAAAATGGCCAGAAATCTACAACCAAATCTAGCTGCGCTCACTTTTCGGAGCTATTCAGCCCCAATATTAGCCACAACGCTATATTTCATGGCCATATTACCGCAAACTGAAATATTTGTGGCTAAATTTATGGTCGTTGCCACCCAATTTACCCTCGCCAAAATTCGTGGCTAAATATTTTCTGGCTACAGACGCGTTTTCCAGCAGTGGTATATGAGGAAAGTATGCTCGATTAATCAATTTCCATTTAAAGATTCAATTTACCAATCATCGAAAAACCTATAACCTATCCTTCTTGAATAAATTGTCGTGGATATTATTATTCCATTTTCTTCTGAATTAGTAATTAGGACAACCAGACCCCAAAAACACTTACTATCAAACAACCTAGAAACCATCTAGATTCAATTCAATAACATAATGCACACCAAGGAAATTTGATATAAACAATCAATATTAAGCAACTAATCATAAATAAATTGTAAATTATTTCTCTTTGTAATAAACTAGTTCAACTTGTCCTAACAAATTATAATTGTTACTTTAATCTAGGTGATTCAACAAGAAACCAAATAGATCTATCAATATATTGACTCCATAGATTATTAGGTGATATGAGGTGACTACGCTAAGGTCATCACATCGTGAGATAGTGAGGCGTGCGTGTCTTGTTAGAAGGCCACTACTTGTGTGGTTCATTGCTTGGCTTATGAAAGTGTTTTATGACATTTGGAAAATTTGGGTCTATTTTGTTATTTGTTAAACTTTTCCTAAGGCAAATGTCACTTTTGCCTTGAGGTTTTTCTTTATAAGCCACTAGGGCTCTAGTTTCCTAGTTAGACAAGATTGAAGCCAAACATGTCATCCCTTGTCTCTTTGTTTTAGAAATTGTTTTTTCTTGTTCTTTTCAATCCAAATTTCGAAGGCTTGATCTAGGTGAGTCATATCCTAGTTTGATCTTTCTAGTTCGTGTTTCGGAAGGTGCGTCATATCCTTCCAACTTTGGAATTAAAGAAGACACATAGATCTAACTCTGGGATTTAAAATCACCCAATTCCGAGTTCGGACGAGGGAGATCTACCCTTATTTTTCCAGATGAAGTTCAACCTCCGAGTTCCACTATCTCTTGAAAATTTTACTCGTGTCTTCCTTGGATTGCCTTGCACCGATTACAATATCAAGATCCTTTATCAAGTGGTATCATAGCCGTGCAAGGTACTCCTTATCTTGACCTTTGATTGAGCAATCTAGGGTTGTAAGTGCTCATATGAGCCACCCTTGTAACCATTTTCGAAATTGCTTGCGAATTGCCCTAGAATTGTGGTTGTTGCCTTTGTTGTTTGCTGTTGTTGTGTTGGCTGAGTGTTGCACGACCATTTCTGAATTCAACCAAGGATTTTCGTCCAAAAGTTGAAGAAGATATCCTAAGGGTTGTCCAATTCAATTCTCAAACCGAAAAGCCTCAAAACCCCTTTGAAACAACCTTTCATTTTTGGTGCATTTAAGCGTGGATTGTGTCCAAATCCGAACCAGCCTCAAACTAGCCACGTCCCTTCCCATTTTCCATGCACATGTCTTGCATTTGAACTTGTATAGTCTTGGTTTAAGATACGGGAATGGCATCGGGTTGTTAAACTTTGAAAAGAGATTGATTGTTGATTGTTGTGTGAATTGTGGTTGTTTGTCACTTTCTTGTAAAATTTTTTTTTGAATTGTGCCTTAAAAGAAAAAGTCGAACTCGGAAAGGAAAAAATAGGGGCTAGAAAAACTCGGATCCGGCGAAAGTGAAAGAGAGGCCAGGCATAGAGAAAGTCGGATCCCTTGAGAAAGAGAATCCGAGGAAGGCCAAAAATTTGCTTAAATTTTTGTTGTGTAAAACACTTGGTGTCTAGTAGCTTCTTTTTTCTATAAGTCCTTGTTGAGTTTGAGTGCTTGTGTGTGCATTGGATTGTTTTTTGCCTAGCCATACCTAACTCCTTGCCTTGACCTTGCACTTCCATTACTTTGCTCTTTCTTGGTTGATTTAGGAGGAACTTGTGTTTTGGCATTATTTGTTATTTGTGGGATAATCTTGTTTGTCAAGTGTGTGCAAGATGTCAAGAACAAGAACATATTATGAGGAGTTCTTATTTAAAAGGTCTTATATGCCATATTTTTACGGCCGATCCGATGCCAATTCTTGCTTAGCTTGCATCTCCAAGCTCGGTCATTTTTTTGACTACAATGGCAGCTATCTTGAAGATATGAAAGTTAATTATGCCACTAAATGCTTTATACACGAGGTTCGTAATTGGTGGTATGATCACAAGGAGAGAAGGAGGCGTGAAGGATACGATCTCATTAGTACATGGCAAGAGCTCAAAAAAACTCTCATGGAGAGGTATGTACCACAAGTGTATGTTGAGGCTTATCCTTTTTACCCTTCATATTCTACTTGCGCCACTAACGTTGTAGGATATGGAGCATGAGATTTTCATCATCAAGACCAAGCTTCTACGAGGGGCGCCAATGTCATGCCTTGGTATCCAACACCTAGAGGACAAACCACATTTGAAGAACCACCTTATTGTCCTTCAATGAGTGTGGAGCCACAAAGAGGCCAAGAGAGCTGCAAAGAGCATTCATCTTGCTTGGTTCCACCACATCAAGTCATTGAATTTTCATCTAAGGTGGATGTTTCAAAGCCAATCGAGGAGCCTCCCATCCAAGAAGTTGTGGCTAACCTTATGTAACATCCTCGACCAAAGTGCATACGTCATTTTGCATTCATATAATATTAGTAGAATATGAACGGCATATTGGCATGATATATATTGCATTTTTAAAACTAATGTTTATTTTCTAATTAAGTTTATTATATTTTAAAAAGTTTTAAAATAAAAAATAATTATTAATTATTTCAGGGTAAAGTTTGTAGTAAAATAAATTTGATGGTGGAAAACGGAATTATCCAAAATTTTAGCCCATTTTCACGACTTTGTGTCTATGTTGGAATTTGATGTTGGTGTTGGAAATTGGGTTTTGTAATCTTCTTATGCCTTTAAAATAGAAGTTGTCTTCTATTATCATTATATATATTGCTATCCTCATATGAAATATACGTAAGGAGCAAAATAAAAGCAGAGGGGGAGTTTAGAGAAAGACGAAAGAAGAAGAAGAAACAGAGGAGAGAAAATTCATTGATTTGTTTTTGTTTGTTGGTTTGGTACAAGATCTCTTATATCGGATTTTAATCCTGAAGTATAAGCGTGATTTGGTAAGTTTTTAATTAGTTAATGGTTTATTTAAATTTTTCTAATTTTTCCAAATCTAGATCTACATTTGCTTTTGATTTGAAAATCAATCGATTTATAGTTCTTAGAGGATGTTTTCGATATTGGATGTATATTCGGTAAAAGATTTCAGAGTAATTTTAGGCTAGTGCCTTGTAATGATATTATGGGGACTTTGATTAAGTTTTTCATAAAGGTTTGAACTAGAAAAATGTTCTTCTATATATATAGTTTATTGTTTTCAAGTTTTAAAGAATTTGGAATTATGCACAAAAAGTTATAATGCATACTAGCATTTTATTGCATTTAGGGTTAGAGTTTGTAAATAGGCTAATTTGCATTGACTTATATATAGGGGCACCAATCATAGATCGTGGTCAAGGACAAGGGAGAGAGATATAATATCTGTCTTAAACAGGTGAAAATAGATCGGAGATTCAACCTTATGTGCTATATGAATACATATGCTATATGGATTATTTGAATATATGTCGTATAGGATATATGTGTTATACGGGTGAGTATAAACCGGAGATTCAACCCTATGTGCTATATGTGTTATATGGATATATGTGCTAATGTGCTATATGGAGTATATGGATATATGTGATGTATGTGATATATGAGCTATATGGATATATGTGTTATATGAGTTATATGGATATATGTGTTATGTGTGATAGCTCTGAAATTTCCAGAGTTGTTTGCATAGAAAGTATGTTAATAGATGACATATGATATATGGTTACATGATGCACTTGATTGCATAGCATATTGCAATGAGATTACAAGGAACCGTGACTGTCTCGCCCTGAATTTGTATTAAAGGACCTAGGGGTCATACAAGATCTTCGGATCATACAAGATCTTCGGATCATACAAGATCTTGGATCATACAGGACCTACGGGTCAATGAGGAGATCCTTGGATTTCTTTCTTAAAGCGACCATAAGAGTTAAAATGAGGAAATATTTGGATTTCTTTCTTAAAGGGACCATAAGAGTCCATATATAGTAAAACCGGGGCAGATTTAGGCTTGCATAGTTCACAGAATAATAAATCGGATACATCGGCATTTGCATTTGCATAGTAAATTCCTACATGACATATATATAATATGTATGTATATGTACATGGACTAAATGTTTGACTCTGTGTGATATAATTGATGATGGTTTATGTTCACTAAGTATGCGACTCACGTAAATCGCAAAATAATTTTTCAGGTTCAGCTAGAATTTTCTGAAGTGTGTCTCTTTTAGAGGTCACATTCATACAGGTCGGCCGACTGAAGCTCAATTCAACCTTCTCCTCCTCATTTTGTATCTTAGACATATGAGTTGTAATAAAGTTAGAGTAATAGACGTATTAGCACAAGAAGTAAGGACATAGAACTTTGTGTGTGTGTGTGTGTGTGTGTGTGTGTGTGTGTGTGTGTGTGCAACCTTATATGGTTGTTATATGTTTACGTGGATAGTTGTTATATGTAAATTATATGTTTATATGTGAAATAAGTTATTACAAAATATACGTCATAGGGTATAAGGGTGTCACACCTTACTTCAAAAGTAGACGAAGCTACTTCAAAAGTGCCACTTCATGAGCCTCCAACACAAGCTGAAGTGAAGGTCGATTCCAAGGATAAAGTGGATGAAGTTGTGGAAGTATCTCCTAAAATCAAGCTTCGTCCTAGCATCACTCCTAGCTCCATCCATTATTTGGCTACCCCATGGATGGATGCTTTCCTTATGTTTCCCTCCAATTTGCACTTCCGATGTCATGAGGGGAATCCTACCTAGAAAGAAGAGAAAGGGAAGACTATTCTACTAGCCAAACTAAAGGAAATTGTTCACACCATCAAGGGGAGTAAAGTTTGCGTTCTACTTCTCTTTCATGAATCTTTGTTTTCTAATCAAGTATTAGGTTATCTTCCCTCACCCATCTCTCATCTTTTGCAGGAATGTGAAACCTTCTTCTCGGATCAATCTACGCCACCTTGGAAAAAATGGTGTAACTTTCAACTCAATGGTGTAATGCTGCTCAAATTTGGAGGATGTAACGTAGACTTCTTGAGCTCAAACCCGCACTTGGAATCGATCAAATTGGAGTTCGGAGCTCAAAGAACGATCTTGGACAAGTGTAAGCTGAAAACTGTCCTCGGCATCACCGAGGAGATCGCCTTGATGAGACGCGTCTGCTTTAACACTTTCAGGATAGATTTGCCACTAAGCTATGGTGTTCATGAGATTTTCACTTGGAAGTGCACTCGAGGAAAAATCCTTTTTGAAAGGAGGGAGGATGATGTGACTGTGCTAAGGCCATCACATCGTGAGATAGTGAGGAGTGCGTGTCTTGTCAGAAGACCACGACTTGTGTGGTTCATTGCTTGGCTTGTGAGACTGTTTTATGACATTTGTAAATTTTGGGTCTATTTTGTTATTTGTTAAACTTTTCCTAAGGCAAATGTCAGTTTTGCCCTTAGATCTTTCTTTATAAGCCATTAGGGCTCTAGTTTCCTAGTTAGACAAGATTGAAGCCAAACGTGATATCCCTTGTCTCTTTGTTTTAGAAATTGTTTTTTTCCTTGTTCTTTTCAATCCAAATTTAGAAGGCTTGATCTAGGTGAGTCATATCCTAGTTTGATCTTTCTAGTTCGTTTTCTGAAGGTGTGTCATATCCTTCCAAGGCACGTCCATATCCCGCCCGTATCCATCCAATTCCATCTCGGTGGTTCTTGCAGCCTTTCAGTTCAAGAGCCATAACTTTCAAACCACGCAATATTTCGACCTCAAATTTTAAGGTATTAAAGAAGACACGTAGATCTAACTCTAGGATTTGGAATCACTCAATTCCGAGTACGTAAGAGGAAGATCTACCTTTTTTATTCCAGACTAAGTTCAACCTCCGAGTTCCACTATCTCTTGAAGATTTTGCTCGGGTCTTCCTCGGATTGCCTTGAACCGCTTACAATATCAAGATCCTTAATCATGATCATTTTAGTAAAACTTAAAACCAATTATAAACATTCAAGCACAAGGAATTAAGATTATTTAATAGAGAAAAAGAGAGAAAATTAATCTCACATTAGAATTCAAGTATGAAGCTTCGATTGATCAATCAAGCAAAAGAAGTGAAAAAGAGGTTTAGTTCTCCATTGATAAAAAGAGAGAGCAAAAAACTCAAAAATAGGGTTTTTCTCCTAAGAGTTATGACTATATATATCTTTTTAATAGCTTAGAATCCAAGTTATTATATCCAAAGATTCAAAATATAAGATAACATGTGGATTTGAGGCGACTTTATGCTTCTCGCGCAACATGCATAAGTACTCGGTCGAGGTAAGAAGTACTCGATTGATTACTCTAGATCGACTTTTCCTCTATTGTGTCTACGCAATCTGGGCTTCTCAAGTGAGTACTTGGACCGAGTTTCCTCTTTTCTAGGTCGAGTTTGCTTATTATGTGTCAGCTCTTTTCTACTTCTAATGCCTCTTTTGTGCTACCTTTAACTTCAACCTTCAAATCCGTAATTCTTCGCTTCTTCTACTCCAATCTTTAATTTTCAACTCTTAACTCTTCCACTCAGATTTGACAACTTGAAATGGTTTGAACTCCATGTATCATAACCTTTCTCCCCAAAAAACTTGAAACCACACAAAAAGCAGTGTAGATTCCGAATCTAATTAAAAAAACTACCCTAAAAGTGCAAAATAAACCATCTAATAAAATCAAACATGCCCTAAATCTGTAAGCTAAATGCATGCTATCAATAGTGTACCTTTTTGTGCAAAGACTTGATTCGTAATCACCTTTGAAGAAGAAGGACTCAATTGTGACTACTCTACTTTGTCCATACAACTACGACAATAGATCATCTTGCCTTCTAAAGGCTCGACAAAGAGCTCACAAGAGAGAGAGAGAGAGGGACAGAAATTGTCTTAGATCAATCACCTTTTTATGTACCTTATTTTAACATTTGATCAAAACTAAAAGTCTATCTTCCCTTAAAGATTTATATTATCAATAATAATAGCTATTATTATTATTATTATTATTATTATTATTATTATTATTATTATTTGATCAATAATCATTTCTCTAAATATGTTATATGTGGGCCAAAAACCTTAAACCCACTATGGGCCTCAGATTGCTTTTTATCTAGCCCAATAATTACTCTATTGTGTGTGACCTTATAGAACCCGATTAAGATAATAATGAACCAAATCTAATTTTTCCCATAAGTCATAGTTGGCTTCTAACAAAGCACTAATACAATTATCTGAATTATAAATCTCCATTATAAATCATATTATATCACAATAATTTCTATCTTGAATAAATGACACAATACCTTTAGAGCGAGTAATAAAGATGTTTTGCAACACTATCTAGATTTCAAGAGCTAATGTGCAATTTGTGAAAAGTGCTAACACATTCTTAGTCAAGGAAGAGGTCAAGATTGCCACAACACGCTGATCCTTGGAGACCCAATCTTCCAAATTGACAAAGCCTTTTCTTAATGGTTTCGGTCTTGACCTATCAAGATACTCAAAAAGTTTCTGATCCCACATATCAGGAATGACCTAAGCTTTCCATAAGCGAAATTTTTTTTATGTTGACTTTAAGAGTGATGAAACTCGAAAAAGAAGGAAGCAAGGGTTGATGGAGGGCAAGAGGCATCTTAAAGTGATTGATAATTTTAGTCAATATTGACCCCCCTTGCAAAAAGATGTTAGCAATTGGAAGTGTTACCTTTATAGAACTGAAAGAGTGGCCGGGTAATTTTTAGGAAAATTTCTTTTGGTATCATCAAAGTTTAGACTTTTTCTCTTGATGATGTCCAAAAAAATTCTTATTACTTTTAGTGCCCTTATAGTTTAAAAAAGTCCTTTCCGTACCCTAAATTACATCCAAAGCCCAATCCTATCCCTTTTCATTCAATTTCCGTTAACAATTTATTTAAAAAAATAAAAATGTAAAAATTCCTTCTTTTTTTACGTCGACCAAAATTTAACCCAAATTTCCTCCTATGCTTGCTTGAATTCTTCTCCTTGAACACAAAACTAGACCTACATCCATCCATTAATAAAGGAAGACAAATCAACACGCTTTTCCATTTCACGCTCGTCGTCGCCCATGAGGTGCAATCGCAGCTGTCGGCGTCCGCGCTTCCTGCCTCCGCCAACGCCTCCTCACACTCATCGACGTTCAATCGCAACCGCTCCCGTTCCCGCCGCCCGACGACGAGGGTCGCCGGAGATCCGATCCCAAACAGCTTCCCCACCACATTCTGCCGCCGCCGCTAGTCTTCCCCCGCTTTGTCTCTCCGTATATCTCCCTCCGCAAGTTCGACATTGGCGCCACAGGCTACGGCGATATCGATTTCTCCGACGACCGCAAGCAACGCTTCTTCAACACGCCATAGGTGGGGCCCACTACGAGCAAGGCGAAGAAGAAGAGTACGTTTTATCTGTTCTCGAGTCTGTTCAAATCCAAATCGGCTCCTCAGATCCGTTCTCTGATTCTGAAGTCTCTTGTCCCAATCCCAATCTAACAGCCTAATCCTATCCCGTAAGCATGTATTTACATTTTTTATTTTTTATTTAAATAAATTGTTAACGAAAATTGGATGAAAAGGGATGGAATTTGGATTTGGGTGTAATTTAGGCTATGAAAAAGATTTTTTAAGAACTATTAGGACAACAAAAGAAATAAGAATTTTTTTTAACACCAAGAGAAAAAATCTAAACTTCGATGACACCAAAAAAAAAATTCGCTATTTTTTTTTTCTCTAAACTTTGAGGACACCAAAAAATTTCGTTAATCTTTATTTTATTTGTGTCTCAATCATTCATGTGGAGTGTGTGAGAGTGGAGGGTATTCTCCGAAGTCCGAAACCCTTGCCCGGTTGCCCCCCTTTCCAAATTTCAAGTGCGTTCAAATCTCTACTCATTCATTTCCCAAGCTTCGATTTTTGGAGGAATTAAGAATGCAGCACCCGAGGATGAAGTACCCGCCACATGCTCTGATGCAACAAGCTGCTCTGCTTCAACAACAATCTCTCTACCACCATCCTGGCCTATTGGCTCCTCAGGTCTCTCTTATGAATTTCAATCCTCTCAAGTTTTTTCTCCCCCAATGGATGCTCAATGGCTAATTGGGTATCCGGGCTTTTCCATGTCAATTCATCCTTTAATGCTGGCTCATGTATCTTTACTTGATGTATATTTCTTGTGATTTATCGTGACTAGGGTTTTTTGCTTCTTTTTTTTCTTACTTACATCCGAGCTAATGTATCCTTTGAATGTGAAGTGGGGTTTAGAAATTCGGATGGTGGGTCGAACTACGGTGGAAGAGCTTAACAAGTTTCTTACATCATGTTATGATATCTATCTGGCGCTTGTTTTTCCTCCACGAAAAATTATATGTTAGCTGTTGATGTGCAACAAGTAAAGCTAGGAATCTGCGTTTCTGTCTCACTCTCATGTATTAGGTTACTTCCATATTGCAGATTGAACCGATTCCTAGTGGTAACCTTCCCCCTGGATTTGATCCAACTCAGTGTCGCAGTGTGTAAGTATTGCCTACGTACAACCTCAGTTCATGTCATGCATGAGATTACTTCTGTGCTGTTTGGATGGCATTGCTCTTTTTTTTTCTACACTTTAATGCACTTATATTTGATAACATCTTTACCTTCCACTAGTACCCTTTTTTTTAAGGAGTACCACTGCCAGCGCACTACTAACTTTCATTAGCAAAATCACCATGAGCTACATCCCAAATTTGAATAGGAAGAGACGTATCCCACAATCTAGGCCCTACTTCCCATGGCTCTAGCTACTTGTGCTGTCATGGGCTAATCGGTTACCCTTTCTATCGACATGAAGCCACTTAATTACATCAAAATTAGGGATAATATAGGAAATATTCTGAACTTCTGTATAAATCTGGAAAGGACAAATACTCTTGCCTTGAAGGACCTGAATAACATTTAGGCTGCCACTCTCCACTTCCACTTGTTGGAAACCATGCACCATAGCCAGCTGGAGCCCTTTGATGATAGCGAGAGTTTCTTCCAGCAAAATTGATTTCTCGGGAAATTGCTCCGTCATTGCCACCATGAATCTTCCTACTTCATCTCTGATCACCTTCCACTAGTACCTGAATATACTTTTATTTGATCTATTACCTCAGGAGGTAATACAGTATAGGAGTTTTTTTGTTCTTTTTCCTTTTCCTCATTTTGCTAGTTTATTTTTTGAGATAATGCAGTTATGTGGGGAACATTCATTCCCAAGTGACTGAACCTCTACTTCAGGAGGTTTTCTCTAGCATTGGTATGGTGGAGAGCTGCAAACTCGTCCGAAAGGAAAAGGTATCATAATATTTTAATAGGTGTGCTTACTTGTGCACATTTTAAATTATTTTTCTTATCGTAAAATAAAGGGATAATTTTCCTTTTTAGCAAAGTGCTGTGCTTTGATGATGCGCCTTGGCCTTGCTCCTTTATTATCCTTGTGGATGCTTAACATTGTCTAATTCTTGCAGTCATCATATGGGTTTGTTCACTATTTAGACCGCAGATCAGCTAGTCTGGCTATAATGCAACTCAATGGAAGACATTTGTATGTCTTTCTGACTTGGAGATTTTATCCTCTTGAGATGTGGTTGCCTTGGTGCTTATCTTCTTTTGGTTAAATTTGTAGGTTTGGTCAGCCAATCAAGGTTAACTGGGCATATACTAGCAGTCAGAGAGAAGACACTTCAAGTGAGAGCTGATTTTTTTTATGTCTTGTGTGTTTGAATAATGTCATTTTTGGTGCTGAGAGCTGACTTATAAACCTGCAATTTCCAGATCACTACAATATCTTTGTTGGCGATCTCAGTGCTGAGGTTACCGATGCTATGCTATACGCATGTTTTTCTGTTTATCCCAGTTGTTCGTAAGCTCATTTTACCTTGCCTATTTTTGTTTTCTTATCATATTTTAATTCTTAGCCTTCCATCCATCAATAACTAGTTTTTTTTTCACTTTGATATCACCTTTTGGCTCTCATTTTGTATCATAATGACTTTAGGGATGGAAAAGTCATGTGGGATCAAAAAACGGGGCGTTCAAGAGGGTTTGGATTTGTATCATTCCGCAACCAACAGGTCCAGCAGTGTTCTGTCTCCTACTTGTGATACTCTAATGCTTTATAGCCTTCTTAATTAAATATGTAAATTCACCTTTTTTTCTTCTGTATTTCAGGATGCTCAGAGCGCAATAAACGGTCTGAGTGGTAAGTGACTTTTCCGCATTGTGCAATTTCTCTTTTGTTAGCTAGTTTTTTGCTATAGTTACATTCATCCGCTATCCATGCCCCACCCTACCCTATCCCTTGTATTGTCTGCTTCGAAAAGGAATACAAATCTGGAAGAGCAAATGAGAACTCTAAGGTGACTTGATTTTTTCCCGAGTGGTGCGTTCTTGATTTAAGTTGAGATCTTTTTGACTTTTGCTTGTTAATTTGCAACACTGAGGAGCTGGTTTTATCCTGTGTAAGCTCTTAGCTGCACAATGTGTAATAATAATGCTAGATTTGCACTCATGTCGTATGTGCTGATTTGATGCTGGAATTTGACTTGATCATATTGTCCAGGAAAATGGCTTGGTAGTCGCCAGATACGTTGCAATTGGGCAACTAAGGGTGCTAGTTCTGGTGATGAGAAACAGTGCTCAGATACCATGAGTGTAGTTGAATTGACGAATGGAACTTCAGGTTTGTCATTTGACACATGAGGAAATTGTCAAAATTGTATTAATACACATGCAAATAGCACTAGTTTTGGTTTTTTGAGGGATGGGTTGTAGGCACATTGCTGTTTCTAAGAAATGGTTTCCTTTCTTGCAGAGGATGGGAAAGAGATTGCAAGCGGTGATACTCCTGAGAACAATGCTCAGTACACAACCGTCTATGTGGGTAATCTTGCACCAGAGGTAAATCACTGTTCATTGGAAAGTGTTTCTCTGTTTGATGCATAATCTTTGTTGTGTGTGATACACTGACAAGAGGTTCACATTACCTACATTCATGTAAACACAACAGGGTTGTCTTCTTCTCTAATCTCTATTATTAAAATGTTCAATGTAGATCATTTTTATTGCATGAAATTGCTGGTATAAGGTGTCTAGTTGATGAATAATTTGTTTGTTTCTTACGCACGTGCAGGTGACACAGCTTGATCTGCATCGTCACTTTCATGCCCTTGGTGCTGGTGCAATTGAAGAGGTAAGGGTGCAGCGTGACAAAGGCTTTGGTTTTGTTAGATACAGCACCCATGCGGAGGCTGCTCTGGCCATTCAACTGGGAAATACTCAGAATATGCTTTATGGAAAGCTTATCAAGGTGTGTCTGAATATCCTCTCTCTCTCTCTCTCTCTCTCTCTCTCTCTCTCTCTCTCTCTACACGGGCAGTGTTTTTCAATCCTGCATGAGCCAAAATGAATGAATACTTGTTTGGCTGTTTGATGCTTCAGTGCTTGTGGGGAAGCAAACCGACACCACCTGGAACGGCTTCAAGCCCACTTCCTCCACCTCTCCCTG
This sequence comes from Fallopia convolvulus, assembly GCA_964016875.1. NCBI lineage: Eukaryota > Viridiplantae > Streptophyta > Magnoliopsida > Caryophyllales > Polygonaceae > Fallopia > Fallopia convolvulus. The sequence goes on from OZ024731.1 coordinate 58,628,243, forward strand.
CAGCAGCCGATGTATTGGGGTATGAGCGGCAGCTTGCAATGAGTAAAATGGGCGTGGTCCACCCGGCTGCCCTCATGGCCTCATGCACAAGGCTGCTATGGGGATGACTGCAGCTGGAGCTAGCGCACCGGGTATTTATGATGTCAGCTTCGAGAATATGGCTGCTGCTCACCAAATGATTTACTACCACTAATCTTATATTGTACATACTTAGTTGTTCCCTCTATTCTTATCTGACTGCATAGTTTAGAGTCCACTGTGACTGTTTCTTGTGATCATACTTGTGCTGTCATAGCTTTCCTTCTATTTTCTGTCTTGTGTTTTTTTTCCTCCCCCACCCCCCCACCCCACCCCCTGTTTCCTCAGTTTTAGAAGCAAGAAGCTGTGCTTATGAGCTATGACTGTCAAAAGGAGTCCGTTCTTACAGACAATTACCACTGATTTTTTTTTGGGGGGGAATATCTGATCGTCTGTATCATGCTATGGCTTCCTGCTAGCTGCTAGCTTGCTGTTTATTATTTAATGATATTGAATAAAGCTTTCGTATCTTCTATAGTCAGTCGGCAACATCTAAGTTATAGGTCCAAAAGGGGGACTTGGAGGTTTCCTTCTGAGAAAGGAAACGAGTGAACATATCCGCTCAAAGAGAATTGCAAGACCTTTTTCATTGCTAAGGGGACAACTCAATTAATTTCTTATTGACATAATAAAAAAAATGGACAGTTGAGTAATTTTTAAGTCCATACATTTGTTACTTGATATGATGACATTCTATGTTATATTTATAATCGTGGTTTTAGTATCTTACTAGCAAGACCGTCGTGCATATGACTTGAGATATTTTTTTTATATAGGAACCGTTCTTGTTGATTGAATTTTACATATAATTTATTCGGTAAAATAAAATTCTTTCCTCAATAAACTTTCAAGCAAAAGTTATTATAATATATAGGGAATGTAAAAAATAATTCAATAATAGTAATTAATTATTTATAATAGCAGAGTTTGGTTCAAATGAAACGAACTCTTATCCTGAAACGAACTCTTATTCTGAAATGAATGTACTTTTTCTATTTCGGAGTGCACTTTTTCGAATTTGCACTTTTCGTACTTTTCAGTGCACTTTTCGTACTTTTTATAGTGCACTTTGCGTATTGCACTTTTTGTATTTTACAATGCACTGTTGTATGAAAAGTGCACTATGAACTAGAAAAAGTACATTCGTTTCACGTTTTATTGTTTTAGGATAAGACTTTGTTTCATTTGAACCAAACTCTATAATAGCATAGGTGATTTAATTTTGAATTAGATAATAATATTATAATATACAGTAAAATAAATACTTAAAAGACTAAATAATATTTTCATACTCATTAGTTGAATATGGTAAGTAATAGTAATAAATGAGGTAATTTATTATAATAGGTATGAAATACTCATCAATAACTGAGAATTTTTTTATGTAGGAACTGTACTCGTCGATCGAATTTTACACAAACCTATTCGATAAAATAAATATTTTCCTATTTATAACTTTCAAGTGAAAATTATTATAATATATAAAGAATATAAAATAATAATTAAATAAAATTATTTATTTATTCATAATAGCATAGGTGATTTAATTTTTTTGAATTAGATAATATTATTATAATATACATGAAAATAAATACTGAAAAGCCTAATAATATTTCCATACTCATTAGTTGAATATGGTAAGTAATAGTAATAAATGAGACAATTTAATATAATAGGCATGAAATGCTTATCAATAACATATCTTATTGATTTTTTTTTATTTAACTAGCGTAAGTACCCATGCCATGTGCGGATCTTGTTATAGTTTTACTTGAATTTTATATAAAAAATGTATCATTTTGCATATTGATTCATTGCATAGTCATATTAATAGACTAAATACACAAAATAAAATATTATTATATGTATGCAATACTACAAAAATGAATTGAGTATGACGTACACATTAAATATGATGATCAACCAACTTTTAACAAAATTTAATGCAAGATTTAAACGTTAATTTTATTTAATTAAAGTAATTATTTTTTATTAATTTATAATTAACGCAAGATCTAATATTTTAAATGAGGTGACTTAAAGAGGAGTGGCAGAAAAAAATGAGATGACTTAATGTGGTGATCTTATTTCTTACCCGATACATGTGACAAAAAATGAAGTGAATTAACATGACAACGACACATTGCAAAAATGAGGCAACTTAATATGGTGTCCTTATCTCTTACCTGTGATATGTGACAAACATTAGGTAGATTAATGAAGGAACTACATGTGGTGAAAATGAGACGACTAATTTGATGGCCTTGTTTCTTACCCAAAACATGTGATGAAGACACAATGGCTTATTCATACATATATTTGAATATATTAAAAAGACGCGTGATTTTAATGCAATATCTAGATTAATTAGATTACATATCTCTTATACATATAACAAAGGTTATATATGACATAAGAAATTCAACCATTAATTATGGGTCTCTATACGTGTAATATTTCTTATAGATTTAGTCACATTTATATATATAATTTTGCAATTTTGATTGCTATTTCTTACCCCTTAGTAATTGTCATTTATGGTTGTCATATTTTTTTGTTCTAAATATCCAATAAAAAAATTACACTTAAATGATATAATTTAAAAAATAGTATTGAGAAGATAATAAAAGTATATTAATATAGCCAACTATCTTTCCAAATATTGCACGGATCAAATGGATATTTGTGTAATAAATAAAAAATTATATATTATTTTATAATTTTATAATTTTTTTTTGTAATATTTGGTTTTAAATAAAATATCGTTAGATGACGTAACATGCTATAAGTGGGGTGGAATGTGAATTCACCATGTGGCGTAATATGTTACAACTTTAATATTATATACTCCATAGTAGATTAAAATGTATCGACGTTAATTGTTACAAAATATATTAAAATGAATAAAGGCTAGTAAATTACAAAAAATAATGTGAATTTTTTTTACGTAGGGGATTAATAATGAAAAAATTTTAATGGTTGGGAACCTGGTACAAAATGAATTAAAGTATATATCCTAGATGGGCATGTAAATTAATTTAATTGCATAATTTTCCTTTCTAATAACCCACTTATAAAATTTATTCAATTAATTTAAATAAATATTATATATATAGAAACTATTTTATCAACAGATATAAATTAAAATACGAGTTAGGAATTTATACCGAACGATAATTGGGCGGAAGAGGTACGGATTTTGAGATGGAACGAGTTGGGCTTCTCCTTCTCCTTCTCCTTTTTCCCTTAATAAAATCTGATGGTTTATTAAAGTGCATATGGGCCTAATTAAAATTAGCCCAATTCAACACAAGGAGAGTATATCAGATCACCTTCTTCCTTCCTTCGTATCACGCAATAGCAGCGACGACGACTTCTAGAGTAGGGCACCAACGGCCTGGGCAAACGTCGACGACAATCTGGACGACGGATGGAGGCTTCGGCGGTGACGCGTGACATGGGCAACGTCCGGCTGGTGGTCATTGTTTTGGGCAAATTAACCACGCAAACGTGTTACCTGCTGAGATAGGGGAATCCTAACCAAGAAGTAATCACAACGTGTTACAAACTACAAGTAAAGCGTAAAGTAAAATGGAAAATAAGAGCAGGTAAAAGAATAAGAGCACGCAAATTGTAATATTTGTATTGTTATTGAAATTGCAGTTGAATATCTTGTCGATACAAAACGAACTCTTGAATAGAAAGATTGGGGAAAGAACGAAGCGAGCTTTTATCAATTGATTTTCAGTGTCAGATTCGATGATCCTTCTTCCTTTGCCTCGTCTTTACTTTATAGTCTTCTCCATTTGAGCCGTTGGTGAAACGTCTAGCGTATCCCGAAAATCTCGCCACCGGTGTGAAGGAGATAGCCGTTGAAGAGGTTGATCGTGGAATCCGAGATTCTCGCCATGCCTTGATTGCTTCTTTGACTCTTCTCCGTAACACTCAACTTGGGCTTATTTGTCTAGGGCTGGCAACGCGCTTTTGGGCCAGATTTCAGTGAGGCCCAACAATACCCCCACAAAAACCCGGGAAAATTCCCTCCACCTCTTTTCTAGGGTTTTTGATTTTTCACCTTGGAAGTTGTAGCAAGTAAAGACGTGTCCCATCAATCCCTATTTATAGCGGTCATGATGATCTCTTGAGACTTCAACTGCGCTAACCGATGTCCAGGTACGTCTCCCACTGTAATAACTGCGGATTTTGAGGATATTTTTGGATTTTCTCGGATATCCTTTTAACCTTTTTGGTCCGTTTTAACGCTTAATCCAATATTTTTGTTGGAGATTAAATCCTACAAAATTCTTGGTAATATCCTAAAATTACAAAGAAATGATTTTATGGATCGATATGAATTCTAGGAATTTTCAATGGAAAAAGAATATTTATTGGATAAGCCATCTTTTTAATTATGTACCGGAAAGGATTTAAAATACGAAACGGAAGCCTTAAAAATTGAAGGTAACAAGATAAAATCATGAAAAATTGATTTTATTGGTCTACATAATTTACGAGACGTTTTTCGTTGAGTGAGTTTTTCCACCCGAGGTACATAATTTTACCGCTTTAACGCGAGTCCCGTTCCGAGACGGGTTTGGTTTTGAAACCATCTCTTAACAAGGAAGGCACCTGTGAGAATGAATTCTTATCCGCTGGCATATGTGTTTGCTTTATCAAGTCTACAAATTTAATTTGCAAATTAAAAACAAAGGAAGGGAGGGAGCGAGAGCGAGAGGATGAATTGGGACTTGGGAGCCGAAGCTCTCACCGCCGGCTACCTTCTCCATCCCCCACCACCACCACCTCACCTCTTCTTCTTCTTCCTCCATGTTGTGGGGCGCTGCTGCTGCACAAAAGGAGCGAGAGATAAGGACGGAACAAACGGACTCGGGAGAGAGCCTCCACCGCCGGCGCTAGCTACTCCACCACCTTCTCCTCATCTTCTTCCCCTCTCCCTTCATGTCTTTTTCTGGTTTTGATGATTTGCAAACCAGAAGTAGAGAGCTAAACAAGACGGAACGCTGGACAAGAGAAAGACGGATTGTGGAGAAAGAATTCAAGGTCGTCACCGCCGGCTATCTTCTCGCCTCGCCAAGTGATGCCGCCGGCGACCGTTGGCTTGTCCGACCACCAACCACCATGGGAGCCGCTGTCGGGCAACGCCCAGCCACCCTCGTGCTTGGGGATCGAGCCATGATCGAGCCACACGAGCCATGGGCTCGAGTGAAGGTAAATACGATCGAAATTAATTAGCAGATTGATTGCGGAGCCACCGTAAGGGCCTTTCAGTTCCGCTTTGCTAATTAAATTTATGGTTTTTATAATCTTGACGTTGATACGGTTCTACAGGTTTGAAACGCTCGTGAAACGGACGTCTGGATCTTTAGTTATAGCGAATACAAGTTTCGGATACCGATTGGCAGGTAAAGGACTTCGGATAATTACTCGGGATTCGTTGTTAATCCGTTTGATAACGGATTAACAACGAATCCCGAGTAATTAACCGAAGTCCTTTACCTGTCAATCGGTATCCAAAACATGTATTCGCTATAACTGAAGATCCGGACGTCCGTTTTCCGAGCGGTTCGAACTTGTGGAACCGTATCAACGTCAAGATTATAAAAACCATAAATTTAATTAGAAAAGTGGAACCGAAATGCCCTTACGGTGGCTCCGCAATCAGCCCGCTAATTATTTTCGATCGTATATACCTTCACTCGAGCCCATGGCTCGTTTTGCTCGATCCCCGAGCCCGAGGGTGGCTGGGTGTTGCCCGGCAGTATCCCTCTTGGTGGGTGGTGGTCGGACAACCTGGTGATCGGCGGCGGCGTCACTTTGGGCGAGGCAAAGAAGACCGACAGGATGAGTTCTCCTCTTCCGAGCTTGTCGTTCCGCCTGATTCGTTCCTCTGGTTCGGCTCCTTTCTCCAGCAGCACAAGCCCAGAAAAAGGAAGAAGAGAAGGTGGAGGGAGGTGGAGATGGAGGTGGAAGAGGAAGATAAGTGGTGGTATGGAAGTGGCGGGGGACGGAGGAGATATCCGGCGGTGAAGTTGAATTCTTTCCCCCAATCCATTCGTTCCCTTCCTTTTTCTATCTTATCCAAAAAAAACGAGCCTTCCCTCTTATCTCTTTGATTCTTTACATACTAAAGCAAAGAAGATGTGCTTAAAAATTCAAAACCCGTCTCGGAACAGGACTCGCGTTAAAGCGGTAAAATTATGTACCTCGGGTGGAAAAACTTACTAAACAAAAAACGTCCCATAAATTATGTAGACCAATAAAACAAATTTTCCATGATTTTATTTTGCTACAATCAATTTTTAAGGCTTCCGTTTCGTATTTTAAATCCTTTTCGGTACATAATTAAAAAGACGGCTTATCCAATAAATATTCTTTTTCCCCCGAAAAATCCTAGAATTCACACCGATCCATAAAATCATTTCTTTGTGATTTTAGGATATCACCAACAATTTTCTAGGATTTAAATTCGGACAAAAAATTGGATTAAGCGTTAAAACGGACCAAAAAGGTTAAAATGATATTCGAGAAAAATTCAAAAATATCCTCAAAAACCGCAGTTATTACAGTTTTGGCCTGTAACGTTACAAGGCGTCCCTTGTTAGTTTTTGTAAGACCGTTGTTGTTTCATGTGTGTAAGAAGATGTAACAATATAATGTGAAAAGAATGAAGTATGTGATGTAAACCTTATTGTGACTTGCATGTTTAAAAGTGATACAACTTCAAATTAATCGCGTTCCAGCTTCTAGGGACCACCTTCCCATCATGCGATATCAACTCGTAGGCCCCTTGTCCTACGATCTTCGAAAACTGGTAAGGTCCTTCCCAATTGGCTCCTAACTTGCCGTCATACAAACTGATGCTTCATCTCGTAACTCGTCAACCGTGTCTAGATGATGTAACAAGTTAGGTAGATTTGACTCCTCGGTAGTAAGTCCATATCGAACTGTGGGCAAAGTTACTTCTACTGGTAACACGGCTTCGCATCCATAGACTAAGGAGAAAGGTGTATGCCCTGTAGCAGTCTTGGGAGTTGTTCGATCTGACCATAGAATAAGGGGTAACTCATCTGCCCATCTTCCCTTAGCTTCCTTGAGTCGTTTCTTCGAGTTGTTGATGATTACTTTGTTGCTTGCTTCTGCCTGGCCATTGTCTTGAGGATAACGTGGTGTCGACATCACCAACTGAATGTTGTATTGCTGGCAAAATGATCTCGTTTTGTCACTGATGAATTGAGATCCATTGTCGCACACGATGGTGGATGGCATTCCAAATCTACTCAGGATATTTCTTTTTATGAAAGAAATGACCTGGGTGTCTTTGACTTCTTTGAAGGCTTCAACTTCAATCCATTTATAAAAGTAGTCGGTCATTGCTAAGATATAGACGCGTTGTCCTGAAACTGGAGGAAGCTTTCCCACAATATCCATTCCTCATTTCATGAATGGCCAAGGGGAATTTATGGGATGTAACAACTACGAAGGTTGATGTGGTATAGGTGTCCATGACGCTGGCACGCGTCACACTTGCGGGCGAACTCCACTGCGTCTTTGTTCATGGTGGGCCAGTAATAACTCATATTGCTCACCTTCCTCGCCAAGTTGTGACCCCCTGTATGATTTCCGCATTCTCCATCGTGTATGTCTTGTAATACCTTCTGTATCTCTTCCTCCTTTACGCATCGGGCGTATATCCCTGATGACATCCACTTGAATAGAATGTTATTCTTTATAGCGAAAGTGGAAGCTTTTACCATAAGTCATCGAGCTTCTTCCTTGTCATCTGGTAGGACTCCATCTCGTAACCATCTTAAGTAAGGCGTTACCCACGAAGCGTCTTCATCAGGATCTCGAAGCTCGAAGATATCTGCTTCTTTGATTATGGATGGCGCATCAAGGTACACGAAAGGTATCTTGTTGTACTCTCTTGGGTCGATTACGGATCCGAGGTTGGCTAAGGCATCTGCTTGCGTGTTAGCATCCCGAGGAACTTGCTTTATTTCAAAATGCTTGAAGTGTTTAATGATTTCTTGGACTTCTTCTAAGTACGCCTTCATCTTTGAATCCCTGGCAACATATGAGTTCGTAACTTGATTTACAATAAGTAACGAATCACATATTATCTCAATTTCTTGCACGTTCAAGTCTTTAGCAATAAGTAACCCTTCTATAAGCGCCTCATACTCTGCTTCATTGTTGGTGGCTTTGAATGTACATCGAACAGCCTGGGCTATCCTATCCCCATGTGGTGACTTCAGGACTTACCCAGTCCTACGCCTATCTGATTTGATGCTCCATCTGTATGCATTAACCACTTGCCGCCACCACATGAACCTGTTACATGTAACACGTCTTGATTTTCTTTTTCCAAAGCGGTAGGAGTGAAGTCGACCAAAAAATCCACCAAGGCTTGAGATTTCATTGTTGTTCGTGGCTCGTAAGTAATGTCGTAGCCATTAAGGTGGATCAGCCACCTCATTAACCGACTTGACAATTCTGGTTTTGACATGATACTCTTCATTGGATAATTAGTCCTCACGATAATAGAATGACTTTCAAAATAAGGACGTAACTTTATTGAAGCCAATACCAAAGACAAAACAAGTTTTTCTACGGGTGAATACCTGGTTTCCGCATCAATCAAGGTTTTACTTACATAGTAAATGTGCAACTGGTCTCCATTCTCCTCTTGGATCAAGACGGCACTTACAACAACTTCGGTTATGGCCAAGTATACATTCAGCTTCTCGTCTGGCTTGGGTTTAGAAAGCACCTGCGGGTTAGATAAATAATTTTTTAATTCTTTGAAAGCTTCTTCATGTGCTTCCGTCCATTCAAATGACTTGTTCTTATTCAAGATATCATAGACCAACTTGTTTCTGTCCGAAGATCGAGATATGAATCAGTTCAATGCTACTACTCGCCCTATTAACTTCTGGACATCTTTGACGCACTTTGGTGACTGTAAATCCATTATCGCCTTGATCTGGTCCGGACTCGCCTCAATTCCTCTTTGCGTTACTATGTATCCGAGGAACTTCCCTGATGTAACTCCGAAAGAGCATTTGGTTTGATTCAGTTTCATTTGTAGCTTCGTAGGATCTGGAGTGCGTCCTTCAAGTGGGTAATGTGGTCCTCCACCTTCAATGACTTGACTAGCATGTCGTCAATATACACCTCCATTGTATCCCCCAGTTTTTCCGGAAACATCTTATTAACCAATCTCTGATAAGTAGCACCTGCGTTTTTTAACCCGAAAGGCATAACTTTGTAACAATAAGTTCCTTGATTGGTTACAAATGCAGTTTTTTCTTGATCGTCAGGATGCATCATTATCTGATGATATCCACTAAACGCATCCATGAAAGTTAAAATCTCATGCCCAGCCGTTGCATCCACCATTGCATCGATATGAGGCAATGGGAATGAATCTTTAGGGCATGCTTTATTTAAATCGGTAAAGTCCACGCAAATGCGCCACTTTCCGTTTTTCTTTTTTACAGCAACCACGTTTGCAAGCCAATCAGGATATTTTACCTCTCTAATTTTTCCGGACTCAAGCTAGGATTTTACCTCATCGTTGATTACCTGATTTCGTTCGGGTGCAAACTTACTCCTTTTTTGCTTTATTGGTGGCATCTTCTTGTTGACGTTGAGGGCGTGTGTGATCACGTTAGGATCAATTCCCACCATATCCTCGTTTGACCACGCAAAGCAATCACTGTAGAACCGTACGAACTCCACCAATTGTTCACGTAAAGTCGGCTCCAGGTCTGCTCCTATTTTAATTTTCCTTGACGGATCAAGTGGATCAAGAGCGACTTCCTCGAGTTCTGGAATTTCCGGCTTTACGTAGTAAGTGGTTGTTCTACAGTCCTTTAATTGCTAACTTGACGAATTCCTCCCTGCTTCAAGTTATAGGTTTTTTGATGTCGTTGCTTTCATCGTCACGGAGTAGTACTCTCTTGCTAATTTCTGTTCCCCCTTGATTTCTTGAACTCCCCATGGCGTCGGGAACTTCACAAATTGATGGTAAGTGGAAGGAATAGCCTTCATCCCGTGGATCCATGGCCTGCCCAGAATGACATTAAAAGGTGACGGGCAATCAAGTACTTGAAATTTTACCTGGTAATTTATTCCTCCAGCGATGGTCGGTAAGGATATTTCTCCCAACGTGTTGCGTGATTCGCCACTGAAACCTACTAAAGTCATAGATTTCTTGACAATGTCATCCATCCCAAGACCTAAGTTGTACAAAGCATCCAGCATGAACAAGTTAGTGGAGCTTTCGTTATCAACTAATATTCTTTTAACAAGGAAATTTGCTATTGTTAAAGAAATTATTAAGCAATCATGGTGAAATTCCTCTTCTTCGACATCATCGAAGGTAATTGGCATCACGTCGTGACCCGTTCTTGGAGGAGCTCTTGGACATTCTCTCCTAGTATCCCTTGCGATTCTCTTTGTTGCGGAGTACGTTATACCACAGATTTCTGATCCCCCAGTGATGATGTTGATTACCCCAGTATGCTTCGGAGGTGGAGGAGGGCTAGGTTTCCCTTTGTTGCGCTGTAACTGCTCCTTTGCTTTTTTTGATATTAAATCCTTGAGGTACCCCCTGCGTAATAGTTCGCTTACCTCCTTCCGCAACGCGATACACTCGTCCGTTCGGTGACCATGATCGAAGTGGAAATCACACCATCTAGACTTGTCTTTCTGATGTGAAGGTACATTACTCTTTCGGGGCCATTTGACAATATCCCCCATGCTGTTAAGAGTTCGAACTTCCTTCGTCGCATCTACACAGAAGTTGAAATGGGAAAGTCTGGGAGGTAGCCTGGGATTTTCATATCTTTCGCCTTGCCTAGCAAATGTCGTATTAATAGTTGTTTTGGCAGGGCATGAAGTGGAATATGGAGCATATATAGGTTCTCGTCTTCCTTGCCTTCACTCTGGCCGGTGAGGGCTAATGGCTTTTTCAGTGAAGAGATCATCCTCCTCCAATTGCACATGTGCTAACGCCTTCACTTGCACCTCATCGAAATTTGAACATGGGTACTTAGTTAATTTGCGATATAACTCATGATTACAAACCGAGATCCCCCTTCGGAATGCTTCCACGGCTGTGGCGGAATCGCATCCTTCTATAGTCATTAGCTCCTCGTTGTAGCGGTTAAGGAAGGTCTTCAAGGATTCTCCGGGTTTCTGAACCATGCTGTATAGATAGCTTGATCGTTTCTTAGCGTGTTGACTGCTTGCAAACCTTACCCTGAACTTGTCAATCAACTCAGCAAAAGATGAAATACTTGCAAGAGGTAAATGTGAGTGCCAATTGAGTGCGGGTGAGGATAACGTGTTTCCGAACCAACAACACATAACAATCTCCTTCATGTCAAAAGGGACTGTGCTAATATTCATAGCCTGCTTGATTGCTTCTTTGACTCTTCTCCGTAACACTCAACTTGGCTTATTTGTCTAGGGCTGGCAACGCGCTTTAGGGCTAGATTTCAGTGAGGCCCAACAGTCGTCAGGCGTCCGATGGCCAAGAGAGGGGGAGAAGGATTTTTGTGTATTTTTAACAAAAAAAAACAGATTTGTGAAAAAAAAATTAATTGGGACCTCTAGGCTTGATTTAAGGACGAATTTGTGTTTAGGAGAAGAGGATTGAGTGCTCTCTTCCCTTTGCTTAATCCCCCTTTTATAATGGAGGTGGAAGCTTGGGTGCCTCTTCCATTGTGAGGTGTAAGTAGACCTGGACCCGGTTCCGGTTCCGGAACCGGCGGGTTCGGTTCCCGGTAAGGTTCCAGTTTCGGTTCCTCCCCCCCGGAACCGGTGAACCGGCGTTTTGGAACCGCCGGTTCCCCTCCAACGGCTATTTTTTTGAACGTATTATAAAACCGCGATCGCGGCCATATAGAGCCGCGACCGCGACCCCCATTCCGCGACCCCGGCCTGAAACCCACACGGTCGCGGTTATAGAACAGAAAGCCCCATTCTCCGACACAATCAAAACCGCGACCGCGGGTCTCGAGCCGCGGTCGCGGAATGGGGGCCGCGGTCGCGGCCCAATATGGCCGCGATCGCGGTTTTGCTTTAAAAGCCAACGGCTAGTTTTTAACGGCTAGTTTCCAACGGCTATTTCACAATTCCAACGGCTAGTTGATAAATTTCTTCTATAAATAACCACTACATGATCTCATTCCCACCCACACTACCATTCTACCAATCTTTCTCTATCTCTCAATCTCTCAAGTTTACACTTTACAAAGCTCTCTCAAATCTCAAATCGCAATTCTCAATCTCTCAATCTCTCAATCTCTCAAATGGAAAGATTTCTTAACAACATTGATCAAATTTTTGGCTCACAAGAGAGTACTTCAAATGTAGAATTTGTACCCCCTATTAACTTGGGGGAATTTTTGAATCCCAATCTCAATGTGGTACAACCGGGATCATCCACTCCCAATGAAAATGAGGGAGTGGATCATGGATCCGAGGCGACCGAGGGTGAGGCTCCAATCCTTAAATCCGACATATTTACAAAACATTTTCGTAAGGGAGCTTATGAGGCATCTACCAAGAAATTTCAAGTTCATTGCAACTATTGTCCTAAGCATTACACATGGGTGTCGGGATCGGGCTATGGAACATTGTCAAAGCACGTGAAGAGAGCACTCCACGACAAGTTAGGCATGATGCGAGGACAATCCCAACTCTACGGGTTTGCATCTTCTTCTTCCCTTAATCCTCATCATAACCCTCATTTATTTACTTATAACCATAATGATAGCATGTATGCCTTCTCCGAGTCTATTTGTGTTGATCACTTATCATTTAGTTTTGCCGAAAAGTTAGGATTTAACAATTGGATGACTAATCATGTACAACCCGCTTATAAACCGACTACTAGGAAGTCGGTAAAAAAGAATATGATGAAAGCATATAAAACTCGGAAAATGGCATTGGTGAGTTTTTTTGCTCAAAATGATATTAAAGTTTCAATTTGTAGTGATATTTGGAGTGATCATTGGCAAAATCATTCATACATGGGCTTAACATGTCATTTTCTTGATGATCATTTCAATGTGCAAAAACGTGTTTTGGCTTATAGAGTATTTGATTTTTCTCATACCACTTTAATGATTAGTAACATTATTCGTACTATTTTGGAAGATTATAGACTACTTCATCGAGTTTTTTCTATCTCCTTTAGCAATGCATCTAACAACACCGCTTCAATCCGAGATTTGGTTCCGCATTGTCAACCAATTCTTGGAGCGAAGTATTTTCATGTAAGATGTGTTTGCCATATTTTAAACCTTTGTGTCAAAGATGGTTTAAATGTTATGTCGGGTTTAATTGCTCCTATTAGATATGTTATTAGTCGTATGTGGGCTAGCCCCTGAACCGCCCAAGATTGGACGGCGTTTTGTAGTCAAAAAGGTGTTCCACCCCGAACATTTCCAAAAGATGTTTGTCACCGTTGGAACTCCACTTATAAACTACTTCATGCATGCATGCCTTACAAAGATCTTTTGACTTCTTTTGCGTCCATATATTTTCCCGACAATCCCATTATTTCTCAAGTATGGGATTATTGTTATAGAATCTTAGAAGTTTTGAAAATATTTCATGATGCAACATTAACTTTTAGTCATGTTTATAAACCTTGTGCTCATTTGTTTTGTTTTGAAGCATTGAATGTGGCGGGCGGTTTTTGTGAGGGGCGTAAATTCACCGAACTTTATGGTGCTATTGATGCTATGAAAGTGAAATGGTTGCACTATTATAAAGTTATCCCCGATATCTATCTTGTTGCTTGTGTTTTTGATCCTAGGTTTAAGATGAGTGGTTTAGAAGCATGTTTGAATGGTTATTATGATGCATTAGAGTTGGATGTTAATGATGATATTGCTAGTGTTGGGGATATACTTAGTAAAGTTAGATGATCAATTGAGGAATTGATTACCGAATATTCATCTAGTGTTAGTTCTTCTCCATTACCTCCACATTCATCCTCCTCTTCGAGTTCGAGTGTCCTCGGTGCTACTAAAAGGGATGGGTTTAATCTTTTGAATACCCTTACCAAGAAACCGAGACATTCGAGCTCGAATGCGGAGTTTGAAACATATCTAACAACCCACTTTGAGTTTGGTGAAGGAGAATTTGATATTTTAGATTGGTGGAAGACCCACAAGAAGACTTTCCCAACCTTGGTCAAGATCGCGGCTCAAGTGCTTGTTGTTCCCGCCTCGACCGTATCGGTAGAGCAAACATTTAGCGAAGGAGGACACGTCCTTGATGCAAAACGATCTAGTTTAAAGCCCAATGTCTTGGAAGCCCAAGTGTGCGTATGTGATTGGAAGAGAGCGGAAATTCGTCAACAAAAGGCGGAGGTATCCAAAACTTCCGACTCGGACGGGCAAGACGATGAGTCCCAATCCCAAAGCGCTTCGGATGCATCGACGTAGATGGACGATGGTAAGCAAATCGGGGTTTCATATTGAAAGGTAAGAGAACTAAATGGGCTTTGATTCCTCTATAACCCCGAGAGGATACGTAGGCAGCTTAATTTTAAGTCCAAGCCCTTTAATTATCCAACTTTTTTTTTGTTTTGAAGAACAAGCATTAATCACGGATTCGCCATTTCGCCTTAGTCCAATTTCCAAGCCCGGTTTGGGCCAAAGTGTGTGTAAACCGCGATCGCATTGACCATTACGCGATCGCGTATTGAGCAACCGCGATTGCGGCATCAGGGTCGCGATCGCGGTTTGGACTTTGGTCTGGTCTGTTTTTTGGGCCCGCGATCGCGGGTTTCGGACCGCGATCGCGATCCGTGACCCGCGATCGCGGTTTGTATTTACCGCGATCGCGACTAGACTCTTTTTTTTTTAAATTTTTAATTTTTTTATTGCCCGGTTCCGAAACGGAACCGGATCCGGAACCGACAGAAACCGGGACCGGAACCGGGGAACCGGACCAAGGCCGGTTACAATACAATATGAGTTTATAAAGATTATTTTAATTCTCTACTTTAGAGAAAAAAATTATTGGAATAAATACCCATTTTATTTTATTTAGAATTTAGCGGATATTACAGACCGTTGGATTGGGTAATTTAATGCTTAAGATTAAAAGTTGAATTCTCTTTGAAAATTAAAGTAAAGACACACTCCTTCATTTACGGTGGCATTACATGTAAATAATATGAAATACATGCCTTTTATATAAGACAAAATCTTGCCTCTAATACACACATTTCTCCCTTTGCCCCAAATTTGTAAAAATTGTCAATGGAACCTCCTTTCCCACAAATCTCTCGCGAACTTCCTCTTCGATCAAGAACAATTCATCTCAATCGAAGCTTTTCCAAGCATCTACGATCTACTTTCTTCCATCACTTCCAGAAAATTTCTTGAGTTTCAAAATGACGCCAAACAAGGAAAAGAGAAAACGGTGAGTTGAAACCCTAGAATTTTTTTCGTACGAGTCTGTTTTTCTAATAAAGCTTGGGTTGATGAATTTTTTATGCTTGCGGTGAATTTTATATGTGTTTATGCATGATTTGATCTTGTTAATGTATGATTTTGAGTTGAATTATAAGCATAAATGAATTCCCCTTCAATTTTGATTTCTTGCGTACAAATTTGATTGCTCGTTGTATAGTGTTTGTTTATTGTTTGACGTCGATGTTACTATTTCTGAAGAGTGAAGTATTGAGCAATCTAAGATGGTTGAGCATGAATTTTTGCAGATGAGTTTGATAAAGGCTGGTTTTTATATAGAAGGTTAGTGTTAAATAAATGGAGTTAATAAGTTATAACATCTTTGAGGTTCACAATATTTGATCGTGGAGTTTGATTCTCTTGAGACAATTTATTGCTTATGAAATTCTAGTGTCAATCACTCTTATTTGGATTGTGTTTTGCAAGATATATATATAATATGTTTCCAAATGCATGTTTAAGGGTATAAAGTGCATTTCTAAGGTCCTAAAGTGCATTTATAAGGGCCTAAATGCATTGTATTGAATTGAATATATGCATATTTGCTTGAAGATTTACTAAAAGAGTTTCAAGATTGTACTACTTTAATGGTTGTTGTAGGTGCATACATGTTTGGAATGAGAGAATCACTGAAGAGTATATTTAATTGGCCTAAAGCGCATTCTTTTGTTGTGTTATGTACTCCCTCTGTCCCGTTTTATTTGTCAAAAAGGACAAAGGGCACAATATTTAAGGGGGGAAATTTTCTAGAATAAAAGTACATATCATCCAAAGTAAAATTGCAAAACAATTAATGCAGTGAATAGTTGTTTTTTGTCAAAAATACACTAATCCTCCACATTTTTTTGACCAATCATAATCAAGCTTACATTTACAATAGTCCTCCACATTTTTTTTACCAACCATAATCATGCAGAAATTATACACCCACAAATCCCCATTTTTACAACATTCACTACCTTTAAATACAAAACCACCCACAAATCCACTATTTACAACTTAAAAACAAAGCATTTACACAGAATATTCAGATAAAAACACAGCATCACTACCTGGAATTATGACTTCAGGCTTTAATCTCAATGAAGCCCCACTTCAGGGACATAATGGCTTTGATCTTAATGAAGCCCCAATTTCAGAAGATAAGGACATTAATGAACAATCACAAACTCAACATCAACCAGAAGAGGAGGCCATTAATGAGCGGGACAGACTCATAATCAACTAGAAGCAGGGCAAAGCACACCAGTAACCACACATCATCAACCATATACAACCAGGCTCAGCAGTGGAAAAAAAGCACATAATTATGAAGCTTCTACACATGGCGGATCCCCACTTAATGAAGTTATCTCATAAAGCATGTAAATAGAGAAATCAGAACATGAACAATCTCACTACATCAGAACATCAACAATTAATTAAGTCATCTCAAAAAGCATGTAAACCGAAATTTAGAATATCAAAAATCTCGGATATATGCATCTGAACATGAATGATGTCAAAATGAGTCACGACAACAATTACATTTTGGGACGTACACAACAAGAATTGAGTCATAACATCAACAACATTCATAAACAACCTGCAACCATGAAACATAAACAACATGCAACCAAGGAACATAAACAACATGCAAGCACAGATTATTCCTCCACACATCACCAACATCACAAATCTCATCATATGAACACCATCAAAAATCTCAGATGTGTCACACATCACAAATGGCGGAGCTAGACAAAATTGAAGGGGGGGCTAAATTAACTATGCAATATGGTAGGAAGAACAATATTTTTTAATTGTATTATTTAAAATATATGTGGTATAATGAAAGGATAATAATTAATACTAACATATTTGAGTAAAATATAAATTTAAATATGTAAAGAGAATAAAAAAATTTATCTACATTCTAATAGAAAAAATATAAATAAATAATCAAGAATTTACTATTAAGTTTTCAATAAATTAATCAAATATTTTACCTTTTCATTATTAACAAAGATTAATTAAATTTGAAACTTAACTCACCAAATTAAGTTGAAAATTTTGTTTATATGGAGTGTTTGTCTAACTCACTTTAAAAAAAAAGAACTAATGATGTATCTAGTTTAATAAGTTCATCAAAAAAATCAATAAATTGATGTACACTAAATGAAATAATAAATGAGTACAGTTCTCAAGACTCGAGCACTACTACTCTACACAATTGATTTTCCTTGTTTTTATTGGAAATTGAATTTTTTATATACCTCTGTTCAACATGTTAAAAAAAAGAAGTTAATTTTACAAGATTCGTAAAAGGGTGGGCTGACTACCGCTTGTGCCAAGAGCTTTTCTTTTATTTACATAGAACTCACTACAATATATACCTTATTCAGCTTCGGAGAAGATGAATAGTTGATGAGATGGAAAGAGAAAAAGAGGGTAAAAAGTGAAAAAAGTGAAAAAAGTGAAAAAGTTTGAGGGTATTTTTGTGAAAGTGTATGGATAAAAAAGGAAAGGGGGGAAAGTACGACAAACATTTCGGGACACCCGAAATGAAATACTGGACAAACAAAAGGGGACAGAGGGAGTAAAAGATATAACCATAAACGTTTGATTTGATTAAATAGTTATCTTGTTCAAAGAAGCTAACAAGTTAATACAAGAAAAGCATATTAGCTCAAATGAAAAAACAAAGTGTTTACGCATAAAGATGTGGGTTCGAATACTATATAGGCTAATTTGATTGAAAAATGAACATTTATTTATGCTTAATGCACTTTATACACTTAAGTTTGCACCTTAATCTCTTATTTTTGCACTTTTACAAGGATAGAATGCACTCCTTCCACTTAATTAAAAGTGCATTTTGAAGGTCCTAAAGTGCATTTTAAAGGTTATAAAGTGCATTCCTTACTGGCAATAATTCGTATTTAAGAGTTGATGGTATATGCATTTAATATTGGGAAATTTCGGTTGGTACCCTCGAGTTTTTGGCTTTTCCGAGTGGTGCCTCGAAAAAAAAACTTATTTCGAGTAGTACCCCTAAACTTTTGCAAAAGTCCGACTAGTGTTCTTAATTGTAAATTTTTGTTAGTTTATAGCTAAATTATTATGTTTTCTAATGAAAAAATATATTTTTGTATTTAATTAAATTAAAACAAAATTTTAGTTTAATAAAAATTAAAATAAATCATATAAAATATTAAAATAAATATATTTTATACATATTTCTCAAGTAGATTGTATGTTGTATAATTTAAAATTTTTAAGTTTAAAAAATATTACAATATTTACGTTAAAATAAATATATTACATAATTAAAATTTGTCATGTACAGTAGGTTTTATGTAATAGTTTTGCATTTAAAAAAAAACTAATAGAACTTTCATTATGGTACTCTCAAGTTACATTAAAATTTTAATTTCTATCAATTTTTTAAAAAAATTCAAAAATTGCTATATGAAATCTACATGGAAAATGTTAATCTTGCAATATATTTATTTTAATATAAATATTATAATATTTTTGGTTTTAACTTAAAATTTTTGAAGTATACAACATAAAATCTACTTGACAAATATATAAAATATAAATTTTCTTTTAATATTTTATATGGTTTATTTTCATTGTTATTAAATTAAAATTGTATACGAAAATATATTTTTTCATTAGAAAGCGTATTAATTTAGTTTTAAACTAATGAAAATTTACAAGGGCACTAGCCTGACTTTTGCAAAAGTTCAGGAGTCACTCGGAATAAGTTTTTTTTTTTCAGGTACTACCGAATGTAGCAAGAGATTACACATCAGTAGCATACAAAGAAATTGGCAAAAATTGCTACTTTCTTAACAGTGTACACTACAGAGTTTGAGAATGCCACCTCGAATTGGCCTTCTCATCTTGTATTCGCTTTGGATAAACATCCTCTCTTGAAATCTCCAACATCTTGTTCTTTCAATCCCTTCCTTTGTCACTTAATAATTTGTCATCTCCTTTCTTTTGTTGTCTCCGGTGATATGAACAAGGATATTCTCGTGAATATCTTCCATTGTCTTCTCCAATTTCATCCTCTATAGTAGGAAAGTCCAAACTGGTATCATATTGACCCGACAAATCTTCCAAACGGAAGAGGAGGGCGCCTTGTTGGTGGAGGCGAAGTGAAATACGAGCAAGTTGTACCCCATTTCCTTATAAAGCCATTCGAGCCTCCAACCTAGCCGCCGCCGTGGAGCTTGGCATCTACAAAGAGAGGGACGGGAAAAAAAACAAGAGAAGGGGCACAATGACTAATTGCCCACGTGTGTGATAGAAAATTGAAAGGACAATTTCACTTGTTTAATGAAATGAAGGTAAAAGATCCTCCGTTGGATTAACTTAATCGGATGGTTGTCAATGCTCCTTATTTTACATCCTATGACCATTTTTATATGTTCTCAACTCATATTTAAGGGACATAAATTTATCCTGGACGGAGCTCTTTGATATTTCCTCTCATCCTCGGAGAGGTCTTTAGGAGTTATGATAAGATGGCGTAGAGTTGTCAAAAGCTGACCGAACCCACCAACCCGACCTGAACCGTCCGATAATTTTAGGGTCAAGACTTGAAAATTTAAACCCGAAACTCAAAATCAATCGAACCCAATCGAACCCCGAAACCCGTTGGGTTGGAACCGAAAACCCGTTGGGTTGACCAATTTAGTATATTTATAGAATTTTTAAATTTTATTTTGAAAATTATAATATATTTTATTATTAAATAAATAAAAATAATATATTATAATTAAATATTATTATTCAATTAAAAGCTGATTTTAATACTCATTAAAAAGGATATTTGAGACCCGTTAGTCAACCCGACCCGACTGAAAACCCGTTACAACCCGACCCGATAGACTCATGACCTATAATGAAACCGAAATCAATTTAACTCGAACCCGAAATAACCGAACCCGAACCCGCCCGACCCGACCCGATTGATAGGTCCAGGGTGGCGACGATAGAAAATTGTGCAAGAGAAATGAGTTTTTTTCCCCAAAGCTATCTATCTTTTTTTTGGTAGGACCCAAAGCTATCTATCTAATCTAACCTACATATAAATTTGTATTTTTTTACATGTAAATTTGTATTTTTTTACATTAAATGTTTTGAATTTAAAGCATTAAATTGTCTCCTATAGACTTAATGTCATGCATATTTTGCATACTCTTCCTTAGTCTCTTGACCTTCCACACATAATTTTTACTTATTATCATACATCGTACGTCATACATCATACACACTTAATCTTAGTATCTTGGTCTTCCAAACATAATATTTACTTAATAACATACATCATACACATGGACGGACCCCAGTCCGCCCTAAAAAATAAAAAATAATAAAAATAGGGTAAATTTAATAATAAAAAATAAAAAAGGTAAATTTAGTGTTAGATTAGTTAAATTAAGGTAATTTAGCCTACACAAAATTTTTTATGACAATTAGCCCACGCTAATGTTAAATCTTGCGTCCGTCCCTGATCATACATCATACATACTTGACCTTCGTATCTTGGTCTTCCACTATAATATCATGCCTATATTTTTATGTTTAGAAAACCTTTTATAAAAAACATGAAAAAAATAATAAATATAAATAAATTAATCATTTTATAAAATAAAAATAAATTATTACTCTCTCCGTTTGACAATAGATGTCCATATAGACTTTTTTTCTTGATTCACAATAGATGTCCATATAAGAATTTTTTCCATTTTTTCATTTATAACCCTAATAGTTATACCACATTAATCTTATACACTTCTCCCAAGAACAACTTTTAGGAGTATGAAGTAATTTTTAATGGTGTAAATTTGGGAAAAAATTTCCTTAATATATGTGCAAATTTGTCTATGGACATTTATTGTGAAACGGAGGGAGTAGTAGATATTGAATAGGTTTCATAAATTTTTAAGTAGAAAATATGCACACTAAAAAGAATTAGTAGGAATTAAAAATAAGTGTAGAGATTAGAACTGTCAATCGGGTCGGATCGTGCAGGTTCGGGTTAGGTCACATCGGGTTCGGGTTGAGCCAGGTTCGGGTCATTACGGGTGACGGGTTAACAGGGTCGGGTTGATGCGGGTTTGACAGTAATTATTGAAAGAATTAGTAGGAACTATTGATCTCTACTAGTGCTTTTGACAACTCTAGTAGAGATCAATAGTTCAATTAGATCCTGAAATATGTTTAAAGAAGCACCAAATAAATTCATAATGTCATTGAAAAAATTATAATGTCTCATTTTTGTATAGTTCATCATATAGTATATACTTTTTTTAATATACCTCATTTTGATTAATAAAAAATATTTTATGGTACTCAACTTTTTTATTAAAATTGCATAGTACTCTACATTTATAACAAAATTAGTAAATTAGCACATTAAATGTTTGAATTTCTTATACTCTTACTCTTTAATTTTTTTTATTTATCTTTCACAATTAATGATATCCTTATCTTTTCGCTTCTTCTTAATTAAAAAAAATCAAAAGCATTTAATTAAGAATCCAAAGTGATATCCCTATATATATTTTTCTTTCTTCTTAAATCAAATGAAAAAATCAACTTCATACAAAAAAAAACAAAAACGTTGAAGCTTATTTTATTAAGAATCTAGAGTGGCAAATTAACACATTTAGTGGTTAATATGGTTCAACTTGAAGGCAATTTTGTTCTTAATAAGGTTGAATGTTAGATTAAAGGGTTTATTCATTACCCCTTTCAATTCACTATTTTTGATACTAACAAAAAAAACTCACTATTTTTGATGATATTGCTTTAAATGAAATTAAATTTCTAATTGGTTAGTTTGGCTATTTCATAATATTCAATGCATTCTATGAATTTATATATATATGTCCATCCTTAATTCCTACACTATTAATGTTCACATGTCATATGAAATGTTACCAAGGGGTCAAAGCATGTTGACTTCTACCTTATGAATGAAGCGTAAACATTTGCCTGAAAATTCTCCAAAATCTCAAATTTATTATATACTCCCTCCGATCCTTAGTGACGTTAAACAAAAAGACTCTTTTATTAAGAACCATTTAATTACCTGACAAAATTCAATCACATACATATATACCATTTAAAACATTCAATAATTGCCCATATGTATGCAGATGACAATAAATCCAATACTTATTGCCACCCTTTCTGATCTTATACATTGCTTTATTAACATGTCAAAATTAAAAATTCAAAGGCAAAACAAGAAACACTAAAGCTGTAGAAAAGAGGGGGAAAGGTTTCCATTGACAAGAAACACTAAACAGGGCATTCTTGTGGGGTAGCAATAATGAGAAGAAAAGGGTCCACAAGGTCGCTTGAGAAGAGGTTACACAACCAAAATTTCATGGAGAACTCGGGATTCATTCAATGCATGACATGAACCTTGCTCTTGTTGGAAAACTCGGTTGGAGATTTGTGAATAGTGAAGGTGAACTTTGGACGACAGTCCTCAAAAACCAAATATGTTGAAAACGCGCTTGGGAACACTTCTGCGCGATCGTACATCTGGAAAGGGATTACGAGCGGCATGTTCGAGGTTGTTATACATGGTATGAAATGGATTCTTGGTGACGGCTGTTCCATTCTTTTTGGGCTGATCACTGGCTTCTGGATAATTTGTAACACGCCCTTTTTATACATGGATATTACCGCCAGTGACCCCGAGATTAAACTCTCGAAGTCACCCAAGGCTTATAGTAATTACAGAACTTAACCAAAAACTTTAAAAAGTGAAAGTCGAATACAATAGTTAAATAAACTTGAACGGATACAAAGTTGAAATGGAAAAGGTTCCCACAAGTCGTAACCTCGACCCTTAAAATTATTCTAAATTATTCCAAGCTAACCACCTTCACTCTAGCTACTCCTCAAGCTTGCTCCTCGTGGTCTTCGATGTAGAACTCAACTCCTGATATGTTGCGACGAGAAATGCGATGGACACCAGCCGATCATGCAAGGAAAATAAAAGGTCGGTTAGTCTTGTGACAGACTAAGCAAATGGGATTTTTGAAGGTGGTTCGAATTTTAGGAAGGGATGAGTTGGGATGTTGGGTACCGAATGAAAGTCGGTCCCATCCTCGAACCTCCTAGAAAAACTATGATTTAAAGAAAAGAGTGAGAACGATACCAAATGGTGAGTCTTGGTTTCGAAGGAAAAGGTTCAGTTATTTTGGGAACTTGGGTTTCACACATTTAGTCAGGTGGGTGATTAAACCCCTCCTTGATCAAGTTTCCCTCTACCAACCTCACTGCATACGTGTTCTGCGAATTCAGATTGGAGCCAGAGAATTATGAAATTCGAGAGTAAGGATGGCATTCCATTTTGTACTAGCCTTCCTATCATTTTAATTGTCACCAACATGCACCTATTTCATCTTACCAATTCTAAAGATCACAATATCGTTCCACTTGGAATTAAGCATTCTATAAGTAAGACAGAATGTGGGTTACGACCCTACGAAAATACTCAAGGTTGGGTTGCAAGCCTAGACTAGCACGAGCTACGCGCCATCACCCCTCATCACGCGAGCGGGTATTGACCATGGTCTTAAGGTAGAGCAACGACTCTAGATTAATGTTGAATGACTCGACCGCTATAACATAAAGTACCCAAACACAAGCCTACTCATCTAGGGGTACATATCACAAGGCAATGACCCTACAGTCCATCTAGCGTAACCTAAGCAAGACTAGGAATAACATGTCATTAAATCTAGAAATACAAGAGTTCCCAACAAAGTCATAAAACAATCTAAAGCACATGAAAACATATAACAAGATATGTAACATGATTGATAGCATGAGTGATGCATAAAACAACTTTATATGGAAATCGAACCCAAACCACTTGCCTCGAAATTGACGTAGATGGGTTATGAAACGATCACCCGCGATTAAGAATTTGTTCCCATTTAATTCAACCACAAAATAAATTATCGTAAATTTATTTTGTTCATTCGATATCGTTGATTTTCAAGGAATCATAACGGATTTTAGTTTATAAAAACTATAAACTTATACATTATATTAATAATTTCCTTCTTATTAAGATAATGTCATTTAACCTCGACTTTTCACTATAACATATTAACCTAAACTTATTTTTAATATTAATGTAAATAAAAACCTTTTTACTTATACATATTTAAAAACCTTATTGTTAATTTTATTTAATCAAATCATTTTAGTCTTATAGTGAAATAAGAAAGTCTATTCTTATTAAAAATCCATTTTTAAAATAACAATTTAAATATAAATACACTAATATTACCCATTTAAAACACATAAGTTTATTTAAATACTTATAAAATGAGATTTTCTTAACATTTGTCCATTTAAATGCTATTATCCATTTTAATTTAAAAAGAGTTTTTTTTAAAATTTAAATTAAAACCAACAGAAATACCCTAAGTGTGTAGCATGGTCGGGCCGGACCTGCTCACAGGCTCACGAGCAGCCTGTGCAGGCACGGAACAGGGCTGAAAATTTTCTTTGTGCATCGGTAAAAACATGCTTTTTTGGAGAGCTATCTCTTTCGGATCGACTCCAGCATTTAGAAGTCACTATTTTTAATAATAATAAAGGATCGCATAGGGTTTTTTAGATTTTCGTTTTGACATTTTTAGTGAAAGATATGAACGAAAATAAGAAGCAGAGGCTCGACATGGCGCCTTCTTTCTTCCTCGTCTAACATCGGTTCAGGTCTTGTGAGTAGGGATTGGAACCATAAGAGAGAGAGAGATTTCCAATGATATACAATGGAAAATTTTTGGTTGTGTGTGGAAGGAGAACAAACCCAAAAACCGAGCCCTACTGTATTTTTTCGCTGAACAGAGGTAACTTATTCCCGAGCCAATTTGGGCAAATTAGAGAGCGGTTTTGGAGAAACTTTCTGAATAGAAAATGTGTGACGGACGGAACTTCTTAATAGCCTTTTATATAACTCAAAATGACCCCTAAAATGCTTCAACCGAAGCTCACATCAATACTCTGAAAACAAAGTGTCGCTTTGATTTAATTTGACTTTATCCAATAATTACCGGCCAGTTTAAACAATTCGACCACCCAATTAAACCTAGATTACTCATTCTTATCCTTCCACATCATTATCTCCATCCAATTTGAGCTTCCCATGGTCAATTCGAGCATTCAATCCATTTTAGGTTAAATGCACAGAAATTCACCCTCCAAATTTGTATTAATTCAAACAATTGATTAAGGGTTTTTATAGAACACCTCATGGGATTTCCAGAACATCTTTCAGATGGAAAATCCGTTGAGAAATAAATGAGATATGGCCATTCAAAAATTCGGGCTCAAGGTTGAAGACACCCCAATCGGGTTTCAATCTATTTCCGAGAAATTGCACAAACAACCCTCTTGTTTTGCAAAAGTTATAAAAATGTCCTTCCACTTGACTTTTGCACTCCAAATAAAATAAATAGTTATCATTTGAACTTTTAATAATTCATTTTTATTAAACTTTATCTTTAAAAACACTTAAATTTTAGAAATATTATTGTAACATTTCTTCTTAAGTTTTTTGTTACTTATAATTATTCTCTTGTAATTTTAAATTATAAAATAAGATTCTATTATTCATGGTTATATTTTATAACCTTATAATAATCATAATCTTTAGGCTTTTTTACCGGAAACCACCCGTACAATATGTCATATTAGCGTAAACCACCCTTTCAATGGCTATTTACCGAGAACCACCCCTATAATGCCTTCCGTTACGTTTTTACCACCCAATTAAAATTTTCCGTTAAAAATCTCGTTAACTTGTGCAATGACCCCTTTGCCCCTCTTTTCCCCCCAAATTACATCCAAACTCCCCACCTTTTCCGTCTCCTCCCTCAAGATCTCCGCCTTCAACCTCTCCGTCCCCTCCGACGCCGCCGCCTTCTCACACCTCGCCTCCAAGCTCGACTTCACTCTCTCCGCCAAATTCACCGTCACTGTCGCCTCCTCCGTTGGGGCCTAGGTCGGCAACGCTACTCTCCCGGCGTTCACACATTCCCCCGGGAACACGACGATTATGAGGGGGACGGTGGCCAGCGACCCGAATCGTGACTAGATCCGGACTCCGCGAGCAAGTTGAAGTCGGATCTGGGGAAGAAGAGCGGGTACCCACTCAACGTGCGAGTGGATACGAAAGTGGAGGTGAAGATGGGGAAGATGAAGAGCAAGAAAGTTGGGATCCGAGTGAGTTGCGATGGGATCCGGGGATTCGTACCCAAACGGAACGCCACCAGCAAGAGGACGACGCCGACGCTCGCTTCCACTTCCGGCGGGGACCTTTTAGCTTTTCACTACTTTTTTTGGGAACAATTCAAATCTGGGAACAATTCGGCTGTGGGAAAGGTCGCTGAATCGAACACGGATATTTCGTCGTGGATAAGCGAGGTGGGCGTGTCGAAATCGAAATCAAAATCCAAGCCGGGATCTTTTTCGGCCTTTACGGGCTCTGGGTCGGGCTCGAACCTCGGGTTGATGGACTCAGCCTCGTCGTTGTTGGAGTACCGAAACTGGAGGATGGATGTGGGTGAGCAGAGAGTGGTTGGTCGTCGCCGGAGTTGGACTCGGAGCAGGTTACCGCGGGCGGAGGGGCCTTTGTCGTTGCGGGGTTGGCGAAGTTGGTGAGGGCGTAGGGACCACGCAGTTGTATGGCGGCGTTGTCGTACACCATGGCGGCCTCCTCGACGGTGTTGTAGGTGCCAAGCCAGAGCCTCACGCACCGGAGCGGGTCCCGAATCTCATTCGAGGGAGAAAGAGGCAATGTAATTTGGGGAAAAAAGAGGGGCAAAAGGGTCATTGCACAAGTTAACGGAATTTCTGACGGAAAATTTTAATTGGGTGGTAACAACCTAACGGAAGGCATTGTAGGGGTGGTTCTCGGTAAATAGCCATTGAAAGGGTGGTTTACGCTAATATGCCATATTGTACGAGTGGTTTCCGGTAAAAAAGCCTAATCTTTAATATGAACTTAACCTTATAAATCAACCTTATAACATTTAAAATGTTTCAAAATTTTAACTTTAATAAATAAATATGTAAATATTTTTTATATTAAAGGAAAATGTAAAATTACATTTTTATCCTTTATGAAAATGAGGGATATTACATAATTACCTCAGTGAAGTTTCTATTTGCAGCATTGATGAGGATCACAAAAACAGAAAAGGGCGTGATTATTGGATAGAAAATCACGGATGGGACTGGAATCAACTTGCAACAATGTTGCCTACTGAAATCTTCTTTAAACTTGCTTCCGTCTCTATATCTGAAGAGAGTGGGATTGAGTCCGATCAATTGTGCTGGAAATTTTCCAAAAACGGGGAGTACACTGTTAGTTCTGGTTATGACTTGTTGAAGGGGAATATTGACAGGAACGAGAATGATATGGGGTTCTACAAAACTGTTTGGAGAATTTGCGCCCCGAAACGTGTTTGATGCTTTGTTTGGATGGCTAGTAGGGGAGGTGTTCTATCCAATGTTGAGAGATTCAAAAGACACTTTGCTAACTCACCAAGATGCGTATACTGTGAAGACATGGAGGAGACCTACGAGAATTTATTTAGGGACTATCCTAAGGTGAAGATCATTTAGAACAAACTTTAGATCTCTAATGCAAATGTTTCTTTCTTTCGGGTACCCTTTGCGTGCTGAGGTAGAGAAAATATCTTGGACAACCGTTTTGAAGGAACATTAGAATGACGCTCTTTATTCGCCATTGCACTATGGTGGATATGGCGGTGGCGGAACGCTAGAGCTTTTAAGAAAGATATGGTTGTCTATGAGAAGGTGGGCTTTATTGTGGACAAGGCCTCCGAGTATCAGCATAATGCAGGTAAATTTCTTGATTCCTCTAGTTCTATTCCTAAAAGTATTCATGGTATTGCGTGGTCCAAGCCGCCCGAAAATTGGGTTAAGCTCAATGGATGGTGCGGTCAAATGCAGATCAATAGTTGCGGCGGGAGGTGTTCTTCGAGATAATGAAGGGCAATGGATTAGAGAATTTGTGCATCACATTGGGTCATGTTCTGTTCCTATGGCCGAACTTTGGGGAATTAGAGATGGTCTTGAAATGGCGTGGGAGCTGGGCTTTCGACAAGTTATGGTGGAAACGGACTCTTAAGCTGTCATTAATTTTATTAATTCTAGTGTTAAGAAGTGTCATCCGTTATTTAGCCTGGTGCGTTAGTGTCAAGGCTTAATTAGTAGGGATTGGTTTTTTTGATTCGAGAGGCGAATACATTTTCCGATCGCATCGTGTCTATTGCTTTCTCGTTTCCTATTGGTTATCATGTATTGCTTTCCCTATGTGAGGGGATTAGTTTATGCTTACTTAATGATGTTATGGGTCGGGCTATCCCCCGTTTGCTGACTACTTAGCCCTCTTTTCTTAAATTAATAAAAAAGCCGTTGAGGGGCTGGAGAGTGCCACCTCTCCTTCCTACCAAAAAAATAATCAATGTAGAAAAGAATTTAAAACAGTGCACATCACCTAATTTGGATCAAATTAAAATGGCATGAGCGAAATTTTTAAGGATTGAAGGGAGTAGCATTTCTCTACTTGGTTTTATTTTCTCAACCTATTTATTCACTGTTAAATCCATGCAAGAAAATGATAAAATATTGTTGAAACATAATATTCAACACAACCAAAACGTAAACACATAAGAACATTATAAGCAAAACTATTAACCCGTGCGAAGCACGACCATAGCCCTTCTAGTATCTTAATCTTATCTTATCTTATCTTATCAACATATATAGTTCTCCCTTTTTTAGTCTTAAAATAAAATAATTTTTTGACAACATAAATGTCCCTATTAATTAAAGATAAAGATTTTTTTCCAATAAATACTTTTATTTATGAGAGAAGATAAAAGAAGATAAAAGATTTTCATGGAAAAGTTTTATGAAAATTTAATGTATTAATTTATATATTTTTATTTATTAAAGAAATTATATGGTAAAATCTACTGATTTAAATATTCTAATTTAATTTTATAATAAAATTTTAATTAATTACCTTAATGATACCTTTTAGTAATATGTATTTAATTGTAATTTATAAAATAAAATAAATAAGTTCAAATTTGTATATACTTGTATATCGGTATATGTATGTGTTGGATCGTGTCGCGTTAGTAACAAGTCAGGGAATTAGTAATGTTTTATGGGCAACGGAAATAAACAATAAGAACACAGAATTTAGAGAGGAAAACTTTCTGTCCGACCAACAAGTCGTAGAAAGAAAAAACCTCTACCCTTGAGAATCCTTGTTAGAGGATTTTCAATAGAATACTTTTATTAAGTTTCAACGATTACAAGGCAAGTCAAGTTCCTTGGTAACTAAGACACCAACCAAAGTTCAACCAACTAGACTTCTACAACCCTAAGCGTAAACCTAAATGGAAGTAATCTACTAACTTACTTGTGGATTCTTCACCGGAAAAAGGCCACACACTCGTACACTTGAAAAGCTCTCTCTCCAAGTTCGTCGTCTTCAACCACACTTTAACCCTAGCTATAACCTAGCTATTTATAAGAAATGTCAAGTCTGATCTCATACATAATTCTTGCCTAATTACGCAGATTTTCCACTTAAAAAATCACACACAAAAAGGAGAGTATTGTTTGTGATTTCGGATCCTCAACCATGCCGATTCTTGCCAAAACCGAATGATCTCAGATCTCTTTAGATAAGATCGTGTTAAGTTGATCTTAACCTTCCTTTGATCTCCTCAAGCAACCGCCTACAACTGTCGTATCTTATCAGAAGATTGCTCGCAGAAGATCTGGTAACTTGTCATTAATAGAAAGACGCGTTCCTTCCGATACGCACTTCCTAAATTTGTCACTCGTTCCCTCCATCGTTCCTCACAATGTTCCGTCACTCGTGACTATATACCTGTTTTCTTGAAACACTTACATGTAGAAGCAAGTTATACCAATTAAGTTTGTTATCATCAAAACTAAGAGAAACCATGGAACAACCATTGTTCCAACAATATGTATATCATAATAAAATTATTCTTAAAATTAAAATATTATCTTAATCTTCTTATGAAAAATAAATATTTAACTAATTAATTCAAATTAAATTAAAATCTTAGTAAAGCTATTCATTTTGGTCAAATAAATGTATTGCCATTTTGGTATTGATTTTCACACATGTTGAAATATAGTAAGAATGTAATGACTTATATGAAAGAAATTAAATTAAATATTTATAATTGGTTATTCATCTTATTTCAAAGACTTCAAATGTTCTTATTTCAAATAAAAATAAAAATAAAAATGTATTTTATAGCATATGAAAGATAAAATAACATTGTTGATTATTCACAATTTTATATGCATGAGAACCACATTAATTGAATCTCAAAGCAAATCATTAATAGATTAAGTAAGTAAAATTAAAAAATACTTTAACTATCAAATCAAGACTGATAAGTAATTTATATATTTTAAATTGGTATTTGCCGATTAAATGATCAAATTATTTATATAGTTACGATTTTTAACATCTTGTTTTTTTTTTGTTATACTAAACATATTTATGGTATTTTATATGTATTTTAATTGACTCTAATTTAATATGCTTGATCACATGTTTTGATTTTCAAAAACCAAAAAATATATTAAATTATATAAGTGTAGAATGCAAACTTTGTCCGGTCCAAAGGACGGGATTAGAACTGTAAGTAACGTACAATAGGAATGCATGCATTTACTTTAAATGTTAGCCTTTTGTTTAAATGTAGGTGCTCGCGCGCTCTACTATATCAAAAACTCTTAGAGCAATTAATAAGTATGCTCTTTGCGTGAGTGATCACATACATATTGATGACTTACAATTTGAATAATGTATATATAGTGCAGTTTGGCAAGCAACAGACCCGGCCACCACTACCTAGCTGGTCCCTAGTCATACCCAATCTTGTAACATAGAACCTATACGAAACACTCAAGTATTTAAAGTTAAAATTTTTGCATTTTTTTTGATTAGGTAAGAATTAGGGTGCTCTTCCTACGAAGGGCGCCCTAGAGTATCCTTTCGGATGAGAACTAGAAATTTTGGGTGAGTTTTAATAAACTCGACAGGGAGACTGTGGCCAAGCTTAGCAACTTTATCAGCCACAACGTTACAATCCCTAGGAACCTGGTTAATCGCAATGTTCTAGTATCCATGAATGGAGACAAGGACATCCGCGATTATGAGTTCAATCTCCCACGGGCAGTGATTTTTCTTTTTGATCGCGTTAACAACTTGGAGATTATCCCCCTCAATTTCAACTCGGTCAATATTTCTATTTTTTATCTGTCTAATAGCTTCCCTAAGCGCTAGTGCTTCAGCTTTAACAACCGAAACTTTTCCAAAATTATTTGTCATAATATCTATTACTTGTCCCAAATAATCTCTAAATACTAAACCCCCAACCGCATTGCCATTGGAAAGCCTTGAGGCATCAAAGTTGACTTTAATATATCCATGTCTAGGCTTTCTCCATTTTTTCGGGCTTGTTCTTTTCCTCTTTGTTTTCCTCATTTGAGTTGTTAATAAGATTTCCTCATCTTCCGTCCATTTTGTTGCTTTTTCCCAATTTGTAATTTGATTCCTAATATAAGTTGTCAAGTCCGCAATTCCATCACCATGATCTTGTTGAAAAATCAACTTGTTGCGTTGGTGCCAAATACTCTACCAAACAACCGCTAGACATGTGAAGTCTTTTTTCCCTAAGAGTTGGTAGATTTCGTTTAGGATCGTTCTAGGCACTTTGTTCCTAGAGTCATATGCTCTTATAGTATTGGCAATGTGTGAGTTTACTTTGTTTATTATGTAGAGCGTGTATGGACAGTTTATGAGTAGGTGGTTAGTGTCCTCATTGGTACATTGACATAGAGCGCACCCTCCAGGTGTAATAACTTGTTTTTCTCTAAGTCTTGCTTTTGTTGGGAGTCCATTATTATCTACTTTCCAGAGGAAGTTTTTAACTTTTGGGTATGTGCCTAATTTCCATAGCCAATTATTTATGTTGTGTGTTTGACTTTGTTGGTTTGTAATTAATTCTACTGCAGATGACGTCGAAAACCAACCATTTTTGCTAGGTGCCCAATAAAGTCTATCTTGGATATGGTTGTCCAAGATCGGGGTATTTTGGATTTGCTCAACAATATTGTCTGGCAGAATTTGTTTTAGCTCATCCACTTTCCACCTACGATCATTATCAATCCATTTATCTACCGTTATCATTTCATCAATTCTCGTTGGATCCTTTGCGTGTGGGTGGAGTGGGCCTCCTGGAAGCCAGTTGTCTACCCAAAATTTTACCGTGTGTCCGTCCCCAATTTGCCGTATAAGACCTTTATAGAATTCATCTCTGAGGTGCATGAGTTTTCTCCATTGCCAAGAAGTATTTATTTTTAGTTTGTACGTAAACAAGTTATCATTCCTGAAATATTTTTGTGAGATTATCCTAACCCAAATGTTATTTGGTTCTACAATAATTTTCCAAAGTAGTTTCATCTGCAAGGCTTTGTTCATATGTTTTGTTTTCCTAATTCCTAGTCCCACATTGTCTTTTGGTTTGCAAATTTTGTCCCAGCCCACCAGGGACTTATTTTTTCTATCCTTATTCCAGAAAAATCCTCTATTGATCCTGTCCATTTCTGTATGTGCATATGTGGGTAACATAAATCTCTGCATTACATAGTTCGGTTTTGTGGCTAGGTTGGATCGAATTAATGTCGTTCTTCCTTCTTGTGACAACGAACTAGCTTTTCATTTGGTGAGTTATTTTTGTGCGTTTCCAATGGAGTCCTTAAAAGTTTCCCTATTGACTTTACCATTAATAATTGGGCAACCTAGGTATTTTTCCAAGTTAGTCATTGTTGCAATTCCGAGAGTTTTTTGAGCAATGCTTTTTTGTTGAGTAGTCATATTTTTAGACGTTTGTATAGCTGATTTGTTGTAGTTTACATTTTGCCCCGAAATC
The DNA here is from genome assembly GCA_964016875.1 of Fallopia convolvulus. Lineage (NCBI taxonomy): Eukaryota > Viridiplantae > Streptophyta > Magnoliopsida > Caryophyllales > Polygonaceae > Fallopia > Fallopia convolvulus. Next base: position 58,661,907 of record OZ024731.1, read on the forward strand.
TTGCAGAATTCATCTATAATGGTTTTAACTTTGTTACACGAGCTTGGGATGCTTTTGCAAAGATGATTATATCATCTGCAAATGATAGAAAAGGAATACGAATTCCCCCTCGAGCAATCGAAAATCCAATAGACTTTTTATCTAGCTCACTAGTTAACTGTAATTTTCTTGAGAGGATTTCAGATGCAATAACAAACAAGAAAGATGATAACGGATCGCCCTGCCTAAGTCCTCGTTCAGGTTTAAAGGGCTCTGTTGGTCCATAGTTTACAAGTACAATTTTTGATACAGAGAATATGCACTCTCGAATCCAGCCAATGAATTGCAGATGAAAGCCAAATCTATGCATCACATCCAATAGAAAATTCCAATCAACTCGATCATAAGCTTTTTCCATATCTAGCTTAATAGCAATCCAACCTTCTTGGTTTTTGGTATTTCTAAAGGAGTGAAATTCTCTTTATTCTTTTTACATCATGATTTTCAGATTTTAGTCAATATATTTGTGATGAAAAGGTAAACAAATTATGATAATATAAATTAATTTTTTTAACAATTTAATAAGGGCGGAGGGCTCAGGGTATGCTCAAGAGGCTGCTTTTTCTCTGAAATCTCATCTATATGCGGGGTCATATCGACATCTATGAGGACGGATGACCCTAAATCCTGACATCTCTCGATATCTGCAAGAGGCTGCTTTGTCTCCTCACCTTGGAGCTCTGAAATCAATGTATGTGCAACAGGTTCCGTCCTAACCTTCTTCTGATGAGGCTGGACTTGAGCATGCTACTCCGCTAAGATGCCCCGTGACTTTACATATCTTATGGTTTCGAATTTACTTATCAAACTTTGAAACTCGATATTCGGAACTAAATATTTATAACATATGTGAACATTCGTAATCTAAAACAAAAATATATTATCAACCATAAACTATCAACATAAACATATGATAATTCGATACAATAACAAATAAATTCTATAAATAGATATAAATATTCTAAATATTAAATCTCGGGATGAAATTACATACCAATAGACATGTCTTGCCTTAACAATCGTTTCCGAGATCCTTTCCTATGTCAATCTGAGTGGAATTCCCGCTCGAATTACCAACCACAACACGAGCCGATGAGGTAGTGGGACCCATCGACGCTTCACCACCATCCGACCCCACACCGAAATCGCCACCAAGATCCACACTAGATCCATGGACATCCGGTCGTCCACCACCACCGGCGCGACCTGCCATGTCGCCCTCGATACCACTGGTGGCGTGACCCCCACCACCACCGTCTACCTGTTGCGCCGTCGTGCCACCGTCAGCTTCACCAATTTCCTGTCGTTGGTTGATAGAAGATGCGAGGATTTGCATCAATGCTGAGAGAGTGTAAAATCCCCCTTAGGGTTGCCTTGTATTCATTCACAATATATATAGAGTACAGAGTCTTATATGGTAAGTCAACATTATTTACATAATATAATATATGCTATCACACCCACACAGTCGAAACGGGGGGAGACCTAACAGTGAGACTGTCTCTAAGATATAGAAAAAGTGAACGAGGCAAACCTTTTATAAAAATGTCAACATATTGATAAGCAAACGGTACATGGAGGACTTTGACATGACCAAGAGCAACCTTATCTTGAAGAAAATGAATATCCAGCTCAATATGCTTGGTACGCTGATGTTGTGCTGGATTGGTAGCAAGATAAGTAGCTAAAATATTATCTGTGTAAACCAGACTGGCACGAGACAACGTACAATGTAGTTTGAGTAACAGGTTGCGTAACCAGGAACACTCAGCACCAACTCTGTATTCAGCCTCTGCACTAGAACACGAAATAACAAAATGCCGTTTAACTAACCATGAAACAAGTGTGTCATTGAGAAACACACAATAGCCTAACATAGACCACTGAGTGTCTGGACAACCAGCCTAATCAGCATCTATATAATCCACAAGGGCCGACCGATCAGCATGCATAATGGTGATACCAAAATCGAGTGTGCCATGAATATACCGAATTATGCGTTTCAACACAATCAAGTGTCATTCCCGAGGATCATGCATAAACAAACAGATTTGTTGCACATCATAGGTTATGTGTGGCCTAGTGAAAGTGAGATACTGAAGAGCACCTGCAAGACTCCAATAGAGCGTCAGATCAGAAACTCGAGGACCAACATTAGCGCCCAATTTGGAGCCAGAATCAATCGGTGTGACAACAGGATTACACGAAGACATATTAGCCAGATCTACAATCTCTCAAGCATACTTGCCTTTTGATAAAAACAGACCGTGGCCCGATGGCTGAGAAAATATGCCAAGAAAATAAGACAAAGTGCCTAGATTAGACATAGCAAATTCCCGGCTCAGCAGGGGAATGATGGCACGTCGAAGACGATCGGAAGAAGCAGTGAGCAAAATGTCATCAACGTATAATAACAAGTATGCAGTTTCAGAACCACGATGCAGAATAAATAAAAAAGAATCACTCTTGCTGCCAGTGAATCCAAGGCACATTAAGTAAGAAGCAAATTGTTGGTACTAGGCCCGCGGTGCCTGTTTCAGGCCATACACAGATTTTTTTCAAACGAAAGACATGTGTGGGCCGAGTAGAGTCGACAAAACCAGGTGCCTGAAACATGTAAAATGTCTCCTTTAGATGACCATGAAGAAACACATTCTTGACATCAAGTTGATGAACCGGCCAAGAACGAGAAACTGCCAAATGAAACACAGTTCGAATTGTAGCCAACTTAACAACCGGGCTAAAAGTTTTATCACAGTCAACACCAATCTCCCGAGACCGACCATTAGCAACTAAACAAGCCTTATAGCGCTCAAGTGACCCATCGGACCGAAATTTGTGTCGAAAAAGCCACATACATCTCACCACATTAGCTTGTGAAGGACGAGGCACCAGTTCCCACATTCAATTACTAATAAAGGCACGATACTCATCGACCGTGGCAGCAGACCAATTAGGGTCAAGAAGGGTGGTTTTATGAGAAGATGGTAACGGGGAAATAGGCGGTTTTGATTTTGTGGTGGTAGTATTAAGGTCGAGTATGGCTCTTGGTTTGGTTATCCCGGCCTTCCTCGGGTGGTCATAGAATGGGTGTTTGTTGTAGGAGGTGGGGAAGGCGAGGCAAATAGAGGCTCGCGGTTCGGAGAAGGGCTGCTGGAGGGTGAGCGCGACTGCGACATGGAAACCGCACCCATGGAACAGGAGCTGAGCCTAGTGAAGGGCTCGGTGAGGGAGTACGGGGAGAACTCGATGCACTAGTGACCGACGGGTTGACAGGAGGGAAAAGAAAAAGGGGGGAAATAGAGTCAGAAGCGGATTGATCAACAAAGTTGAGTTGGCATGCAAAGGGAAAAATAGATTCATCAAAGGTGACATGACGAAAAATAATGACTCGATTAGTGGACATATCAAGGCAAATGTAGCCTCGGTGATTGTCCGGGTAACCCAAGAAGCACACGAGGTGGACTGCGGTTGAAGTTTGTGTGTGGTTTGAGGGGATAAGTTAGGAAAACAGAGGCATCCGAAAACACGAAGATGACTAAGAAGAGGAGTACAGTTATACAGAATATGATTTGGCTTCTATTTCCCAAATTGGGAGAGGGGAGAATATATTAAGTAAGTAAGAGGTCATTTTAACGGCATAAGGCCAAAGAATATGGGGAATAGCAGCGTGGACCAAGAGGGTTCAGACCATAATGTTGATGGTTCGGATCATGCGTTCTGCCTTTCCATTTTGAGGGGAAGTGTATGGGCACGAAAACTGAAACGAAATCTCGTGGGTTTGAAAGAACTTGTGGAACTGTTGATTATCATACTCTTTTCCATTGTCACATTGAATTGTTTAAATTTGACAATTAAATTGGGTTCGAACTAACAGATAGAATCGAGCAAAATGGTAAAAACTTGAGATTTGTATTTAAGCGGAAAAACCCAAAGAAAATGAGAAAAATCATCAAGAAACACAAGATAATATTTATGTCCAGCAGAACTAACAACATGTGAGGTCCAAAGATCACTGTGAATAATATGAAAAGGAGCAACATTAATAGTTTTAGAATGTTGAAAAGACAGACACAAATGTTTGCCCAACTGACAAGACTAACAAAGAGTGTTATCAAACACTTTATTACAATTAGACAAAGAAGACTTTCTAAGTAAATTGAAGACTGGAGTGCCTAGATGACCACAACGCACATGCCAAACAGGTTCTGACACGACAGAAAAAGCAACATGGCCTGCTGGCCGAGAGGTAGAGGAAGGCAGACATGTGACTTGGTATAACTCGCCCGAACTAGGGCGTCTCATCCGATGGGTTCTCATTTGAAGATCCTTCACAGAAAAACTGGTTGGGTCAAATTCCACAAAAAAATTATTATCAGTAGTGAATTTACGCACAAAAATCAGATTTTTAATTAATTGTGGTGCAAAAAGGATATTTTTGAGGTGTAGGGGGCGGTCAGAGGTAAGTATAAGGGCTGATCCTTGACCCAAAGTAGGTATTTGCTTGCCATTGCCAACAATAATCGAATTTAAGGAACCCGAATTAGTAAGGGAAGAGAGATTACCTGGGTTGTTGGACATATTAGAGGATGCTCTGGTGTCCATATACCAATTGTTGTTCGGCGGGTACAATGTCATCGTGTTGAAGGCTTGATTGAAGTCATGTGTGGGCTGAAAACCATAAGTTGAGTCGGCGAACATGGCATTGGATTGGTGCTTTGAGTTGCACGGTTCGGGGCCAAGGATGACAGCAGTGCATAGAGATGGATATGGGCACGAGCCCGGCTGCCAACCGAAAGTTCCAGGCCACTGAGGTTGCTGCTGATTGGAACCGGGCATCGGAATCCAGCAAAAAGGAGTGCGCTAGAAAGAAACCGCGCCCGCGACCCCATTACCGCGCCTGCGGCCCCCCTACCGCACCCACGGCCAGTGTTATTGACGCAACTCGAGTTGTCCGAAGGTAGTGTTTGAGGCGGGCTTCTCGGGTTGATCGACAAGGGGAGGCGTAGAGAGTGTAGCGAGGGCCTTATCCTCAGCTGCGGTGGAGTCACTCTTGGTGCGACGTGTCTCTTCCAACAACACCATAGATTGTCCCTTTGCAAAATCTGAGAGTGGGTTTGTTTGTTGAATAAAGCTAGCCATTGTATCATACTCACTTGTCAATCCCGCTACAAGTTGAATCACAAGTTGGCGCTCCAAAACTTTGGCATCGACATTATCCATTTGATCAGAAAGATCTTTGAGATGCTGGCAAAACGCCGAGACCGAAGAAAAAGATTCAAGGCGGCATCTAGCGAACTCGTTTTGAAGATAAACAACCTGAGTTGCCTTGTTATCCTGAAAGATAGATTGAATTCGAGTCCAAGCCTAAAGTGCAGTTGATCCGGTTTCAAGGATCGTAAGAAGAAGATTCTGAGAGATCGTGGCATAGAGCCATTGAAGCAAGACTGCATCAAGTTGGTCCCACAACATGTCATCGACATCAACGGGGCGCGGGATCGCATGATCAATGTGATCGAGGACCCGATGAGCATGTGCAAGAACTTTGAAAAGTTCTGCCCATGAATTATACTTGGTGTTGGAGACATCAAGCGTGAGCGGAATCAAGTTCTTGATGTTAGAAACGGCCAACATCGAGTGGAAGTGTGGCTTGGAGGAGCCGACGATGAAGCAGAAGCGTTGGAGGAGATGAACTCGGCAGTTGGGTCCTTGGACGTTGGTGTTTTCGGATTTTCATTGGGATTAATCATGACGATAAAGCGAGGGCAAAGAAATTAGGGCAGACGGTGCTGAGGGGGTTCAACGAGCGGTGGGCAGTGACACCGTTCAAGACGACGCCGGTAGGACGAGGCGAGGAGATGGCGTGGCGGCAAAGAGGAGGCCGGCGGCGTGCGGATCGATGAGAAGGGGTAAGGTTAGGGTTTAAGCTGATACCATGTGAGAGTGTAAAATCCCCCTTAGGGTTGCCTTGTATTCATTCACAATATATATAGAGTACAGAGTCTTGTATGGTAAGTGTTGAAGGGTTTCTTGAACAAATAAATTTATATTCAAGACCCCGCTGAGTATAGCGGAGTCAGGTTCGTCCACGGGAATGAGATTAGGGCCAAAGATTAGTTGATAAACTAAGAAAAGCAAGAAGGAAGGGTTCAGCAAGGGTTCGAGCACGACTTTGGGGGTCGAGATCGAAGCAAAATCACAAGTTTTAAATCAAGTATATAAAAAGGCAATCCTAAGGCTAGGGCTACCACAATAACAACCATTCATGCTTTCAACAAGAATTCACAACTATCATGCAATCTAGATCATAGAAAAGTCAACTGTCGCAAACAATTCAAGTTATTCAATCAACTGTCGCAAATTAAACAACTTTCTATCTATCCTTCAACCTAGGAATATCAACTTTCGCAAATAATCCTATTTAGATTTAATCAAGCAATCAACTTTACACATTCGCTTTTAGGTTAATTGTAAGATATTGCCTCAACTTTCGCAAAGGTATTAAGCACAAGATAGATAGATATGATCTTCAAGCATTCAAGTCATGAATTCAAATTTAGACATGCATGATTGTGTTGGGTTTTCACCCAACCCTAGAAATTAAGAAGACTACTCACACATTGAAAAGAAAGAAGAAGACATGATCATGAAAATAAACCGAAAATTCAAATAAAAACAAAGAGGTCTTACAAATTTCTCCAACTTCCTCCAAGTCTTCCTCTTAATCTCCAAATAACCTCCAAACAAAAGCTAGCAAAAGATCCCCTTCAACTAGAAAGTCTAGCCCCTTTTATAGAGAAAAAGGAGCCCTAATTACACTAGGAAACAAGATAAAACTACTTCCTAAAATAAAAGATAGAATATATCCATAAAGATCTCGGAATAAGGGAGAGTCGGCGCCCCGATCGACCCACATAGGGTCGTTCTCGACCCCCCTGGAGTCGGTCCTGAGGCTTACAATTTTGGGTGGGTCTAGCACGACCCTAATAGGGTCGTTCACGACCCCCCTGGGGGTCGATCCTGAGAGCTTGTTCGAACAACCTTGAGTAAAACTTGCGTAGAAGATTCGTTACAACTCCGTTTGACTCGATTCTTTTTCCTATGTTCTTGTAACGAATTTCTCTATCTCTTTACAAGCTCAAACTTGATCTTCAATGACTTTACTTGAGCGCTTCATCTCCATCTTCTCTTGTAATGCTCCAAACTCTTCTTCTAAGCTCCAAAACTCCTACAAAATGACACAAAAGGTGCGTAGCTTCCGAATCTCAAGGAAATACGAAAACTAAAGCCAAAAGACTCAAAAGCATAAAACTCAAGCACGAAAACCAACTAAATCTAATCTATCTAGACACTAAAAACCTACCTAAAAAGCGGACATCAGTAAGTCAACATTATTTACATAATATAATATATGCTATCAGATGCCACCGGAGAACCGCCATTAGGATTTAATTCACCACCTTCATTGGCCTTTTTTTGTGAGATGTGATTATTACGGTGGGTGTTTGATTGGGTTATCGGAGATTCAATTTTCGGCGGTGAAATATTACTATCGCCCGGTTAGGTTACAGAGAAGAGGCAGGGAAGAAGATTTATCGCTCCTTATTGCGAGTTTACTCGCTTCGTGAAGCGATGCACTTCACAAAGAGACTCGTTTTGTGAAGCATGAGGACTTCGAGTGGATCCCAAATTTCCTTACTAGGTACCCATTAGCGTACCGCTTCTTATGTGCCGGGAATAATTTATTTGTTCATAAAGACTTTCCGTTATTTTATTGCATAATTTTACCCTATATTTATTTTGGCAATAAATTTGTACTATACAATGCTGTGGTTATTAGTACAATATTATGTAAAAAAAGGCTTTTTTTTAGGCCTTGTTTCACTTACTCCACAAAATCTCTTTCTACCCAAAAACTGGGGTGAAATTAGATTAGCCTCTGTCAATAGTAGCTAGCGTCTGTCCCGCTTCATTAACTCACTAGCATCTTTAAATGCATCACTGTTAAAGTAAGCTTACATTACATCTCATTTATGATGGCATTTGTTTTGCTTGGAATAATATTTTTGCTTTCTTGGATGACGTTATAAGTTGCTAACCAACCACTTGTTCTCCTAAGAAGTAAGAGCATCTAAATTCTTTTTTTTTCGCAGAGGGTTTTTCCATTTGGCCTGGGTATCCCAATTCTCCGTCTTGGGGTTTTTGCTTCGTTCTGGTTCCATCTCAATCAGAGTATTGAATGGCTTCAAATTCATGTTTTACAAGGCAAGGCGCTACGAATTTCTTGCAAACTGTTTATGGTGATCAAGCCCATTGCAAGGCTATGGATGCTTGTTCTTCATTATCTGGATGGTCGAGAATTTGTTGGCATGGGAAAAAGTTTAGGCATCCAAAAGAATCCCGAGGTGATGAGAAGAAATTGAGTAGTCCGTAATGTGTACTTATTTGCTTATAAGATAAGATGGATTCAGAAGCATTAATTAATGAATTAATAAATGTGTTGTTGTGTGTTGTCACTTAATTGTCAGGTAAGGTGAAAGTAGCATTGGTTTCAAAATCAGGAAAGGAGGTGGTAATCAAAGGAGATGGAGATGGAGGTGGAGGTGGAAGGAGAGTTGTAGTGACAGGAATGGGGATGGTAACCGCATTAGGTGATGAGGTTGAGGCGTTTAACAACAATCTCCTTGAGGGTGTGAGCGGCGTCACTGAGATTGAATCCTTCGACTGCTCCGAGTTCCCCACGGTACGTAAATCGTAATGAAGACAAGAATATATGTATAATCTCTTCGATCTAATCTTCTAGTTCTAGCTAGGTAATTTATTAGCTAGGTAATAATAAGTTGTTGTTTGGTAATATATGTAGAGAATTGGTGGGGAAGTGAAGTCCTTTTCAGGACAAGGGTGGGTGTCTCCGAAGCTGTGTAACAGGGCAGAGAGGAACATAGTGTTCACAGTAGCATCTGGGAAGAAAGCTTTGCATCATGGTGGGGTTACGCAGGAGGTCATGGCGGAGATTGATAAATCTAGATGCGGCGTCGTAATTGGATCTGCAATTGGAGGGCTCAAGGTGGATCTGAATGTCTTCTATCTGTTATACTATTGATCACTATTCACTATTCAATTCCTGCACCTACACTCGCCCTTAATTGATGCTGACCATTGGAACGTACTTTGTGCAGATAAAATGTGATGCAATAGAGGCATCAGCAATCTCCCCCAGACGGATGAATCCCTTCTCCGTTCCCTTCTCATTAACCCATATGGGTTCCGCACTTCTTGCCACAGAGTTGGTAATAAGTTCTTCTCATCAACCCATATGGATATGGCAAGGCTAGGCATCTCATTTCTTCTTTGTATTGTATTCACGTAGGGATGGATGGGTCCCAACTACTCAATCTCCACCGCTTGTTCAACCAGCAATTCCTGCATATTGAGCGCGGCTGACCATATTTCTACCGGCGATGCTGTAAGCACCCATATATTATATAATATATTAATTCTACACGCATCGTCTAATCAATCCATCAGTTAATCAACTGGTCTCATGCTTCTGCTTCAGGATATGATGCTTTGTGGAGGTTCAGATTCAGTGATTACTCCATTAGGTACTTAATTGCTGCATCATCCATCCTTCTTATTCCTTGACTAATTAAATTTGTCAGCTAGGTGGAGTTTGTAATATGTTTATACAAATGATTGATATTCAACGGTGGACTCGCAAATCAGGTTTGGCAGGCTTTGTGGCATGTAGTGTGCTGTCCCAGAGGAATCATGATCCAACTAAAGCTTCACGTCCATGGGATAAAGTAATCTACTCTTCTACTACCAACTTAATTTGATGAAACGTACTTTAATTTGATCCCTGCATGTGTGTACATCATATATATATATATAAGGCTAGATATAAAATCCCAATAATGAATGCCTAGCCTTGCCATCATGCAGAAGCGCGATGGGTTTGTTCTGGGTGAAGGAGCTGGAGTTTTGCTTTTGGAGGAGCTAGAGCATGCCAAGGTAAGATTGAAGTTGATCGATGCACATTTACATTCTTATAATTAGACCGACTTTCTTCCTAAGTCCTAACTAACTTTTAATTGGCCGGCAGCAAAGAGGAGCACATATTTATGCAGAGTTTCTAGGAGGAAATTCCACCAATGATGCGTATAGCATGATGAGGCCTCATCCAACTGGTATTATCTTCAAATCTTGACTAGCTTGCTAATTGTTTCCAGCGCTGCCGCTGAGTATGATCCCTCTGTTGATATATATATATGCAGGACAAGGTATCGTTCTCTGCATCGAAAGAGCACTAGCCCAGTGTGGAGTAGCTAAGGAAGACGTAAATTACATCAATGCGCACGCTCCATCAACTGTTGTCGGCGATTCCTTGGAGCTCATGGCCTTTCACCAAGTTTTTGGTTGCAATCCAGAGGTAAGAATCAATTAGGAATTGTTTGTATAATCATTCAAGCAACAGTCCTAGTGCTCCTCCGATCCTGAGTATATTATATTGAGCTCAGGGCCTTATTTTCATTCTCCTCCATGCATATGATGTATATATGTGATCTATGTAGCTGAGAATCAACTCAACAAAGTCCATGACTGGTAACCTCTTAGGAGCTTCTGGTGCCGTAGAAGCCATTGCAGTAGTCAAGGTACGTGTGTTAATTTCTTCAATCTTCAAATCGAATCTTAGTTTTTCTCTATACATGATTATTAATTAATCAATACTCACTCTTCAAGGCGGTAATCCAGGCTATAGAAACTGGATGGATTCACCCAAATATGAATCTTGAAGACCCAGATGATGAGTATTCGGTAGGTGGTTATGCAATAATATTATCCTTAGGCATCTATACATACAGTTTTTCAATTCATACATAATTATGTCTGTGTAATGAATTGACTGTGTGTTTTGATGATCAATCATATTCATATTCGTATTCAGAGCTGGAGAGTGTTGGTCAAAGACAAGAAGGAACGCTTGGATGTGAAAGTGGCGCTGTCAAATTCTTTTGGGTTCGGTGGTCACAACTCTTGCATCTTATTAGCACCTTTCAACTAATTTGCGGAATATTGATTGTATTGATCAGGCAGACCCACTTCTCGAAAGACACTTGCACAACTAACAATTTCAACCTCAATCTTCATCATCAATTGACCACATTCTGAACCTAATTCACCCAGCTAGGTTTTTCTGTCTTTTTTCATGCTCTGCCTTGTAAAAGTTGGTCAAATTTATGAGAAAACCCACCCTGCAGGATGTTCTTCAGATCTCAGTGGATGAGTTTTTTTTTTTTTTTTTTTTTTTTTTTGTGTGTGTGTGTGTAGTGTGCTTGCATACATTCTGTAAAGTAGCTGCCCACCTGATGGATCAAGAGCCCTCACCCATGTGGCATATTTATACAGCACTGTGTTAATTTGTTACATAAGCAGATAGAAATCACATACAAATAGTTAAGAGTGATTTCAACTGGCTCAAACCCACACAAAAAAAATAAGTTTGAGTTGGTGTTGAAAATGAAAAACTCAGATACTCCGTATAACTTAACTAGCAGAAATTAATGAAGGTGGTAGGTAGCTAGGATCGATGTGATCTGGTTTCGAGAGCGGTTGCAGCTGAATCAACATGAAGAAGCAAGCAAGCATACACCTTGTTCTTGAGCCTCTCCACATTAATATTGTGGAGGTCGACGGCGTCAAGCCATTCGTTAGACTGCTTAAGATGGGAGAGTGTGAGAGCTATGGTCTCCGCATCCATCTTCTTGTTCATCTTCTTGTTCAACCGGAAGCCACCACTATCCAAAGCTCCTTCCAAGAACTTGAGGAACCATGTTCTAGTTTCCCTTAGAAGTGCTTCTCTTACTTGTTTTAACTCCCTCATACCTTCCCCTACGGCCCACTCTAGCTTCTCCGTCCTTATTAGCGGTGGGCCCGACAAAGTTGTCGAAGTCTTCGTCGTTGGGCCTGGCATGTTGCCTCTTGACACCTCAAGTGGCTTATCCTTTGAATTTGAATCCTCAAGGAGTTGGTTCAGAGCAAAGAACTTGGCAAGAGAGATGTGAGGGTTTGCAGGGCTTGCAGAGGAGCACAATTCGCCAAACATGCTGCCCAGTCATCCATCAAATTAATTAGTAGCTAGCTAGCTATTCATATAATCAATCAACTACGTACGTACGTATACTAGACTTAATTAACTGACTTACTCTATGCATTTCAGTAGGACTGTAGCTGCATTTGCTTCCTTTTGAGCTTCAGCTGCTACCAACAAAGCCAAGTTTCTCCTCCTCACCATCCCCTTAATTTCACAATATATATGCCAACCATTTATTAGTTAGACAAGTACATACAAATTAACCACAAATTAATTAGGAATCAAATTTATAACCTGCAGTACGTGAACGTACGTACATACAAACCACAAATTAGTTGTACGTACCTTTCCAAACTGAAGAAGATTGGAAGGTAGATGGGTCCAGGTAAGCGGATGAGAGGATTGAGAGCTTGAGATTAGGTGGTAGGCAGTTGAGGTTGACATTCTCTTGTTTGGTTGTTCTTACAATGGTGAAGCTCCTTGGATAATCAGCAGGGCGCGATGGTGCCAGCTGGGAATTAATGTCAGCAGGGCGGGTGCGTGAAGGAGTTGTAGGCCGCGATGTCTGCAATGTACGGACGTGGGAAGAGGTACGTGTGCTGGGTGAATGATCTTTGATTCGAGAGAGGGAGTTATGATCATTATAATTATGTTGATGTTGTTGTTTAGAGGAGGGGAGCGCATGATCTCTCGTACTCGTAGGGGTGGTGGGTCTGGAACTGGAAGACGAAGAAGACCGGAAGCTGCAGGTGGAGGTGTGTTTGGGTAATGCTAGCGCAGAAAGCCGGCGTGAATTCGGGGTTGTTGGCCTTGACTGCAGTGCATCCATCCAATCCAATCCAATCACCTACTATAATCATTAATCTTTATATAATATGTAAATCCCAACTTAATTCCACCCACCCATGACCTATCTAGCTACTTAATTATAACACTTGTACTCGATCTTGTGTTCTTCGAATAGAAAGAGAGAAACAACTAATTTTTTTTAGTATGCGTACATGCTTAAGATGGAGCTAGCAGGATATGTATGTATATATGTACCTGAGTTTTGTGGTCTTGTTGCTTGGGTTTGGGCCTGCTGGTAACAAACTCGTTATCGCCTCCCCTGCTGCTGCTGGTGACGCTATCACTACTATTCGCCCTATGGTGGTGGTTGTGATTGTGAAGACCCTCCATATATTTGGATGACGCTACCGATTTCTCTTCCTTTATCACAATGTTCTTGTGCGGGTGGTGTAGGTGTTTGTTGGAGCCCTGAAGCCGATCAACTGAAGTAGCAGCAGCAGTAGCAGCATTAGAGGAGGAGGGGTCGAGGATCTGCATGAGATCCTTGGGGCTCCCTAGAAAAGGGTGCCTCCCCGGCAGAGGCCTGACCCCCACAAGCACTGGCACAGGGGTCCCCCGCTCCACTCTTTCGACGTAGAGCAGCTGCCCCAGCTTGAGCTTGTTGTTGAGGATGAGCTCGGTGTCGTCCTTGGAGAGGGACACGTAGGTGGCGTGGGAAGAGTCGGACACTTTGAGGAAGAAGCCTTGGTTAGGCCAGAGGTCATCCCCGTTCAACGCCGGCACTATGCTTATCACTTGCAGCAGCACTGATCTGTACTCCCCCCTCACCTTCACATTCAACTCGTCTATGCTTTCAAGTAGCTTTACTAGCATTCCACCCGTTAACGAAGCCATCCCCGATCCCTTCTTCCAAATTCCAATCCAATATATGCCTCCCCCTGTTCCTTAGTAATTAAGATCGATCTATCAGAACCTGTACTCTTGAATTCATATATTGTTTGCAAAAACAATTACCAAGTAGTCAGAATATTCTCAATACTATGAGAAAGAAAAAGGCATGTTACGTCATTAATTAGTCTAAAACCAATGACTCATTAAGCCCCAAGGTAGTCAGTCGGTAGAAGTAAGGGCCCGACGTGTCGGTACAGGCACACATCCGCCGATGGGCGTAGCACATACACCCATGAGTTCCATCCTAAAACCAATTGGCAATAGGACGGAAGAGTAACCAATATATGTTATACTTGATCTCTTCGAATTTAAGATGTGGGATATTATTCTCAACACATGCTAGGATTTAATATACATATATATACATATGCTTGATCAATTTCAGGAATTTCTGACCAAAAAGGCAAAATTTTATGTGTACGTTATATATGAGAGAAGATATACATAAAGAGGAATACAGAGAGAGGCAGATCGATCGCGTACCTTAAGGCTTAAACATAAAGCAGCAAAAAACATCCAAAAAGGAAGATGCATCAACAGATGATCGACTAGCTAGATCGAGCATGTGAAACAAGGAGCCGATCTCATATTTCTTCTGGGAATGAACCAAACAGAGCGCACACAGGTAACGATTTCTAGCTCATATTTCTAGCTCTTAATCAATCTCTCTCTCTCTCTCTCTCTTCCCCTCCTTTTGCTTTGCATGCCAGGCACGTTAACATCTCCCTTCTCTTGAGTTCCAAGTCAAGAGAAAAAAGTGCCATTCTTTTCAACTTGCCAATGATTTGAGATCACATTCTCTTTCCACGAAAAGGACCATTCTGCCCCTTTAGAGTATGTGTATGTTGGGAATGGTCAATGGGTATTATGGTCATTGTCTTCGTAGGAGGTAGAATTTTCTGTCAGAAAGATCCAAGGGCCCAAACAAAAAAAAATGACATCCTTTTTCAGCAAAAAACCCATGTATATATTTTGCTCCCCGTTCAATTAATTACCTACTCATTCTATAATCACCAATTATATTATTCAAATAAAGTTAGCAATACCATGGTTTTGAAATAATTTGGGGTATTATTGCTAGCCAACGCCCTAGCAAAAAGCAAGTGCTAGCTACGTTATGCCTTTGATTGTTATACATGGGGCAAACAAACATACGTGTTGGCAACACAATCAGGGAGGGCTTGAAAACATATATAATTACGTGATGATGAATAGTACTCCGTAGTAGTAGTATTTTAAGACGCTGGAGGTCGAATGATAAACATATAACAAAATACCAAGTCAATGGATACTAAATAGTAGAAAAAAAAATGTATTGCAATTAGAGGTGTCAAACGGGTCGGTCAGGTTGTGTTCGGGTTCGCTTATTTCAGGTTCGTGTTGAGTCGAGTTTGGGTCGTAACGGGTCACCGGTCGAATCGGGTCGAGTCATTGTGGGTTGTCGGGCGGGTCGGATCGACCTAACATGTCAAGAAAATTGATTTTTTTTACAATTATTGAAATATTTTTTATTTAAAAATAAATATATTATTTTTATATATTTTAATAATAAAATATATTATTATTTTCAAAATATGTTATATATTCTTAAAATATAACATATTGGGTCAACCCAACGATTTTTTTGGGTTTGAATCCAACGGGTTTCAGGTCTATCGGGTTCGGTTTATTTTGGGTTTCGGGTTCAAATTTTCGGGTCTTGACCCTAAATTTTTCGGACGATTCGGGTCGGTTTTTCGGGTCGGATCAGCTTTTGACAACTCTAATTGCAACTGATCGACAACAAACAATTTTTATACGTACATATATATACACCAAAAATCCACCTACAGGCTACAGTTTTAATTACATCATCTTTCCCACTCCTTTAATGTTAGGGTGCGTTCGGGTAAACTTTGCTTATACGTTACTTATAAGTAAATTGTGTTGATAAGTTACTTAAAGTGGATTGTGTTGTAAAGTTCTATTGCTGAAAAGTTGTTGAAAAGTAAAAACTTATTTCTGTTGTAAGCAAGTGGTGTTCGGTTGGAGTGTTTGCTGATTTTTAAAAGGTAATTAAGGAAATGACCAAAATACCCTTAAAATAATTTTTTTAATAAAAAATCAATTGAGAGTTGAGACATTTATGAGTTGAATGAACCCAACGCTCTTTCTCCCGAGTCCATCGTGCTGAACGAAGTCGGTGCTCTTCCTCCCGTGTCCGTCGTGCCGTCCGGCGGTGAAAGCTTGGGTTGGGCGTTAATGGAGTTCTTCAATGGGAACCCGAGAGAGTAGAATGAGGATAGATCGGAACGAGTGAGAGAAGAATCCAATTGGGGGTAGTAAAATTTCAGCGAGTCCGTCGTCGTGAAGAATTTCATTGAGCCATTAATGGCGGTGAAGAATTCTGGAACTAGAGAAAAGGGGGAGGAAGGTGATAGAAAAATCAAAGGGGATAAGGGGTAATATAAAATTGGGCTTGGTTGTTTATCAGTTGAATGAACTTGGGCTTGTCGAGGAAGAGAAGATCGCCGCCGGTGAAGAACTTCTTCTCCCGAGTCCGTCGTCCGTCATCGTTCCGCCATGGGGCTAGAGAAAAAGATGGATGAAGCCGTAGGGGTGTCCATATAAAACCGAAACCGAAAAACCAAACCGAAAAACCGAAAAACCGATTATTTTTTCGGTTAACCAAACCGACTTTTTTTGAATTTTCGGTTTGGTTAACCGAACCGAAAATATTTCGGTTTATCGGTTCGGTTTCGGTTCCCGACTTTACATTTAACGGTTAACCGAAAAACCGAAAATATATTAATATTTTATTCAAATATTAGTTATCTTTGATTTTTTTAGTGGTTAAACTATAATCTTTAATGTGTTAATTTAGTTTGTCTTTCATTCTTCAATTTTAACAATTTACACACTATTTTTCCATATTACATTGATATAAAAGTCATTTATTAAATTTGATGGGATAAAAATTAATATACACAATATTTGATTCCACACAATATAGTATATACTCTCGATATTTGTTTACAACAACCAATACAATATGATATAAATACATATTTAAAATAAAAAGTCTTACTTGATCACTTTTTTTATTCAAAATTTATTATTTTAGTCTTAATTATTTAAGGTAAAATTACATAAATGGTTATCGGTTAACCACGAAAACCGAACCGAAAAATTGGTTAACCGAACTACGGTTAACCGAGATTCACGGTTCGGTTTCGGTTCATAATTTTCACTAACCGAAATCATGGTTAACCGAACTTCGGTTAACGAAAATCACGGTTAACCGGGTTTGGACACCCCTAGATGAAGGAGAGAGAAGGGAGGAAGGAGAAAGAAGTGGGGGTATTAAAAAAAAATTGAGGTGGGGCCCACGTGCTTTCATTTTTGTGGGGTAAGCATGCTTGGGTATGCTTTCATTTTTTTGCTTATAAGCATGTGCTTACACGTTGCTTAAAATAACGGAGAAATGAGTGTTCGGCAATGCTTATGTGCTTATTTCTGCATAAAAGCACTTTTGTACTTATAAATAGTACAAATAAGCATTCCCAAACGCAGCGTTAGTATTACCCTCAGTTGAAAAGAGGAATTGAGGTTGCATATAATAATATTATGGTTGTTGGCAACTCGATCTCGATCATCGATGTTTTCATGCTTCTATTGAAAGCTAGCTTTAAAACACAAATCAACCCCGCCATCATTTAATCTGTTTCGCTAGCAGACTAGCAGTTGATGATCGAGACTTGTTTGTATTTTATAGAATCGTGGATCCATTATTTTCAACTTTTCTTTTGCACTTTTTTCCTGTACACCTTTATACTAGTATCCCCTCAAGTTCAGATTCCAACAGATCGAATTTTGCACAAATGAACTCTAAAGATCATATCCAAGTATACAAACATGTGAAGAGGTTAATGCTATGTATCCCAGCCTTTTATTCGTGTGGTGTAAATTTGTGAAGAGGTTGCAACTGATGCGGCTAATTGAAAAAGGGTCAAGTATTAAATTAGTTGCCGGACTTTTGGTTATGGTTTTCTCCCTTTCTCTTTTTCTTCTCTAGGAGAACTGGATAAGGATGTTATAGCGTTGTTGAAGCGGGTTCAGCAGTTCTCTAAGACTCAAGACATTGAGGCTCGTGCTGCTGCTCATATCTTCATTAAAATAGGCTTTATAACTAGAGGAGTGGGGTCCAAATTATATCTCGGCTTCCCACTAATTTTATGTACTTTGTTTGACTTTGTAAGTTATTATAATAAAAAATAATTATATTTATAATAAAAATATAATAATAATAATAATAATAATATTAATAATAACAATAATATAATTTAGGATAACAACAACGTACAAAAGCATATTAAATAATAATAATTAACGAATAAGCATAAATAAAAATATTATATAATAATTTAATAAAGCTTAATAATATTTATCCAACTCTATCCTAAAAATCAACCTCCATTCTTTCTCTTATAAAAGGTTGCATCCATTAATAAACAAGGCATGCTCTAAAGATTTCTATGCCATTGTTCTCTGTGTCATTCTTCTGCCATCTACTACTACAAATTGGCTCCGTCTATGGGAATTGAACGAAATGATGATGAAGAGCATCGAAAGCAGAGACGGGAGTATCGATGGCGGTAGCACTAGTGACAACGACACTAGCGACGGCGACATGTGATGTGTACGAAGAGCCGAGTGCGGATCAGACTGTTGTCACGTGACTAGATTGATGACGAGGAAGAGCACGAAGTTGAAGACGGTGGAACAAGAAGTAGATGCAATGTCACCAAGATACGAAGACGATGATGAAGAGGCAGAGGGACGAAACCCGGAGGCTCCCTTTAAAACCCTAATTGGTGAACTCGAAGCGGAACTCGAGCAGGCCCGAAGAACAATGAGGAATCAGCGCAATCTCTAAAGAGCAACAACCGCTTGAGAATGACTTGATTCAAGTGTTTGAACGATGCCATAAGATCAAGTTAATTAACAAGATGTCAAGAACAACAATGTACAATATCAAGCCTTATAAAAGGCAATAAGTCGACATCGAAAAATAAAGCAACCCGACCATCTCTCTGAATTGACATGTGATCTATGATCTTGCGATGCCTTGTTCAAGCACCACGGTTATCGGATCAGGATAATTTAAGAAGCATTAGACAAAAGGGCAAGCGTACTTCGTTTATTGTTCATGCACCAGGACCAAATACTAGTCCCAAATTAACGAGTCGAAATGGCATCTCAAGAAGTTGTTGTGCATTTCGCCGAAGGAATTACTAAGCAAAATATAGACCATCCATTTGAGAGTTATGGTTGTCGGGTTGGAACAATCCACATACTGCTAGAAAGTTGACGAGATGAACTGCATATCATCATTGGACACCCGACCCAAAAACCCTCATGAAAGGGGTCGAGAAAGCACCCAAAGGCTTTTGCGTGCCTAATTCGTAAAACCATCAAGCTAACTTCTAGCGCGTCATCCGAGAGCTATAGAAGTAAAAAAATTATGAGAAGTTTATGGCTGGAAAGCCAATCGAGGAGACCAACCATATATTGTATTTTATCATTGAAGTCATTTTGACCCAATCGCTTTCTTTCCCGGAGGCAACTGAGTCAAGTCACATGTGTCATTTTTCTCTAATGTGGTGAGTTCCTTTTGCATGACTTGGACCCAATTTGGGTCATTCTTTGCTTGATCATAGTAGGCGGGTTCCACCATTGAAAAGAAATGGAACAAGGATTGTAAATAATCTAGGGAGTATCCTTGTAAATCTTTTAGGGTTACCACGTGAAAAGCTTGAGCAAAGGAATCAGGTGCAACATTTG
The DNA here is from genome assembly GCA_964016875.1 of Fallopia convolvulus. NCBI lineage: Eukaryota > Viridiplantae > Streptophyta > Magnoliopsida > Caryophyllales > Polygonaceae > Fallopia > Fallopia convolvulus. The sequence continues at coordinate 58,681,603 of OZ024731.1, forward strand.
AATCGGTAGGTTCATGATCACGAGTGGGCAAGTTCTTATAGACAAAGTCATCCAAGTATGTCGGAGGTCTAACTAGACGACTTGACCTATGAAGAGGAGTAATTGGTACCTGAGAAGTTGTTCCTTCCTACTGGATATGCCAAAATCTTCATCGTTCCTATTATCACGAGTGGGGCCAATAGAAGTAGGTATTTCTTCTATTTTGTTATGATCCCCAAGGCTGGTGGAAACTGGCACTTGTGGACTGATTCGTTCCCTCTATGGAACTACATAATCCTGTACAGAACTACCATCATCATTGCTTGGTGACACTAGAGGTAAGCGGGGTAAGTCATGCTCAGAAGTGTCAATGGCATTCTATGTCTGAAAAGGAAAAGATTCCTCTCTAAACGATACATGTCTTGCTATCACCACCTGCTATGTGGTCAAGTCGAACTTGAAGGCCTTTTGGTCAGGGGGGATATCCAAAAAGGACACACCTCTTGGATGATGCATTGAATTTACCTCTTTGAGTCTTAGATATTAGGACATAACATAAATATCCTATTACCCTTAAATGTGAGTAATCTGGTTTTTTTACCATACACACATTCAAAAGGTGTTTTCCATTCCAAGACTAAGGAAGGAATCATATTGATGACGTGAGTGGAACTTAAAATGCAATCACCCCAAAACTTATGTGGCAAGTTGGCATGTAGTCTCAAGGCCCTTACCATCTCAACTAAGTGTTTGTGCTTTCTTTCAGCCCTTCCGTTCTGCTCTGGCCACCAAACTGGCACACTTGATTTGGGCACCAAATTGTGTCTTTACATACTTCAGAAATTGAACAAAAATTCTATGAACTTGTTCCTTGTTGTTTATGAGAAAATTCCACATCCCTCGTGAGTAATCTTCCACAATAGTGAGGAAGTACCTAGCACCTCCATACATTGGAGTCTTTTATGGCCCCCATACATCCAAATGAATCAATTCAAACAAGCCAGAAGTAGTAGAAGAACTCAATTGAAAGGGCAATTTGTGGTGCTTTGCAAAGTCACAAATATCACAAGCATACTTCTTGACATTCAAACAATCGCAAGCTGAAACATGTTTCATTTTAGACAAAGAAAGGTGCCCCAAACGAGCATGTACTAGATCAAGATTCTTACTACAAACTGAGTTCAAAAGACTCGAAGACAAAATTTCTTCCTGAACTATGTTGAGACTGTCAATTCTATTCTTCTGAACTACATTCTTCACAGCATCAAGCTTGTAAAGTCCTTCTTTCCTTCCATGTGCTAGAACCCTCCTAGTAATAAGGTCCTGAAAGCACAATCATTGTTCCCAAAGGTAAACAGTCTAGAAAATTGCAATGTTTCTTGTCTCATTTGTAATCAGTCAGGAAAACGGAAAGCAGATTATGCCTAAAAGATGCTATGTACAGAACATTCAACAGTTGTAAATCAGGAAATATATTGACTGTTCCACATTGTTCAACTAACTGAGTTGAACCATCAGGTACTCCAATCTTTATGGGTCTATTCAACATTCTAAGATCATCAAAAATATGTCTATACTAGCTGACATGGTTAGTTGCACCCGAATCAATAATCCAGGTGTAATGACTTTTTTTAAAATTTGATTCATGGGACATAATTGCAGTGTTACCTAGGAAATTTATGGCACTACAATGCCCTAAGCCACCTTCCATGGGATCCTTCCCTTTTATAGTTTTCAAGAATTTTTGCATAAATGCATTGACCAACGCAGCGTCATTTTTTTCACTTTCCTTCTCTTCATCATCTAAGGGGTTGTTGTACTCACCAACATCTTGAATGTGTGTCATCATTTTCCCAAGGCCTTCAATTCTCGGACCCTTCCACCATTTCAAATATCCGACGAGCTTTCCTTGACATGGCCATTCTCTTGGCAATAGCTCCATTTTCTGTCAAATTTTGCTCGTTTGAAGTCTTTGCTAAAGTCCATGTTCATGTCCCTTCCTGAATTCATTCCATTTCCACGAGCAGCCTCTCCATTTCCAACATTGGTGTAGCTCCTGTAATTCACACCTGAATTTCTGCCATGTCCATTACCTCCTAGCATGTGGACAGCAAGCGCATCATGGGAATGAGTCATGTTTCCAATGATTTGCTTTTGAGTTTCAACAATAAGAACCATGTGAAACACTCGATTCACCGAGAGATGTGGATCCATCGACAAGATCGAGTTTCTGAACCCCTCGTAAGCATCGAATAACCCCATTAAAAATTGCATCACTTTGGTGGTATTTTCCCTGTCTACAAACCGCTTCATTAAGACACAAGAACTAAGCTCATTGGCATTGCAAGTGCACATAGGAATTTCAGCAATGGCTCCCAATTCATCCCAAATTCTTTTAAGCTTCCCATAATAAGCAGTCACACTCATGTTGTCCTGTTTCAGGTTGCTCAACTCTCGTTGCAATTGAAAGATCAATGGAGCACTCGTTTAGCATATCGCTCAGAAATATCAGCCCATAACTGTTGAGCAGAAGCAGCATAAACAAAGTTTTGTGAGATTTCACTCACCATTGAACATATGAGCCAGCTCATGACCATGTTGTCACAGCATTCCCAACGATGGAATTCCTCTAAGTTCTTCTCTGGTCTCGGAAGACCACTATTAAGGAAACCCAATTTCATCTTTGAGGCCAAAGCACACTTCATATTTCTTCTCCAACTTCAGAAGTTGGTGCCATCAAACAAGGTGGATACTAGTTGCATCCCCGGGTTATCCGAATTAGCAAGGAAGTATGAGTCGAAATTAGTACCTTCGTTGTTTCCTCACGACTATGGGTCAAAATTAGTACCTCCATTGTTTCCTCCACACCAGTGCAACCAATTAGGGTTTCATCTCCTCTGACCATCGATTTCCTGTCCTCGTGTTCCATCGATTCTCAAAAAGCAAGATACAACAAAAAAGTCGAAACTTGAACCAGCAACTTCATCAAACAAAGCCTTCCAACAGTCAAACTTTCTACATAAACGCAACCGGCACTCTAATACCATGTAAATCAAACAACCCAAAACAGAAGAATCAAAATAGACAGAGCAATGAGACATTAAAAGGGAAAACTTTCTAATTAATTGAAGTCAAAGTTCATAACTTGGGGAGCAAGCACAAAGAGAGCTCAACGGCTTTAAAACCTAAAAACCCGTTGCTCTATCTGGAAAGAACAACCCTAGAGACTATATATACTAAACCAAGAAAAATAAAGAAGCTGAACCGGTAAAGGCTAGAACCCGGTTCATCATTTATTCCCATATTACCAACACACATGTTCCAACAAAACCAAAAATTGAATACAATTTTTGTAAAATAATACTCCGTAGAGAAATAGAGAAAAAAGTAAAAAAAAAAGAAAGCAAGATTTATAGAGATAGGTTGTTTGATAGGTTTTTTTTTGTCAAAGGGTTGATTGGTAGGTAACATCAGCACTAGGAAGCCAAGCATTGCCGTCAATGAAAGTATCTACAGTGTACTTGGATGCCTGATCAAAGGTGATCGTGGGCTGGTAGCCGACCCATTTGACCCTATTAGTAACATCCGAACCAAGCCCGGTATTTTGATACTCGGCGTAGAAAATGGAGGTGGGCGGATCCACCCCTTGAACCCACTCAATCCAGCCCAAAGGGTTAAGGAAGGAGCCAATAGTGGATTGCATAATAAGGGTGGTGGAGAAGTCTTTCCAGGGGCGACCTAGGTAGGTGGGGGCGATCAAGTTGCCGAGCGGTGTGAGGTTGCATTTGTGGATGGCGATTCCCGTGTTCTGGTTTGGGTCCTTCTTCCCCTGTGCTGTAATTGTGTTAAATTGCTTCGCCAACGGCTGCCTCGGTTGGATGGTACAGTCTTGGAATATTGTCGCCGCGTTCCCAAATATGAAATCAATGGTGCCCGTCACGGTGCACCCCAGGTACAGTTGCCGGTTTGAGTGTGTGTACAATGTGTCCTGGTACCCGTCGAACTTGCACCGGTACATCACTGATTGGTCTGAACCTGACCTGAATGCCACCGCTTGGTGCTTCTCGGGCCCCGCTGTGTTCTCGAACCCTATGTCCTTTGCAATGAACCCTTTTCCTTGTGCAACTGCACGAGACAACATTTAAGATTTTAAAAATAAAATAAATAAAATATAAATTTATGGTGGAATGAAAGAATATATAAAATCTAAAAATGAAAGAATATAATGGTGAGAGTGAGATAAATTATTTGTAATTAATTATTATTTCCTCTGTTTAGATCTATTTATCTTTTTTAGATTTTTTTAATATATTAAGAAATTTATAAAAAATTTAAATTTTTTTAAATGTAATTATCAAAGATAGAGAGAAAAAAAAACAATAAAAGAGAATTAAATTTCACACTTGCATAGTTACTCGAATGCTCGGGGCACATGGGCGGGCCCCCACACATCCACGGTCCACCACACGGCACATGAAGTCATGAATTGGGATGGGGATACCGGGATACACGCATCGATTATTCATTTTCTCCCTGTTTTCCACCAAGAAAAAACATGTCCATCTCTTGTACATAAAGATGTTGAGCGAGCCGACCAAAAAAATAAAGATGTTGAGCGTGCCGCAATTAACGCAAAAAAAAAAAAATTAAGCAAAAATGAACATTTTGTATTTATAAAAGATATTTGTTCTGATTTGTGTACTGGGAATGGGATCGATGTCCACGTGCTTCAATCTTAGATTTACATCTCAAGTACAGACTTCATTTGTTGCATGTAATTTCGATCTATACCAATATATTATACTACTGTGGCTAACGGCCATGAATTTTTTAATGAACATTTAAATAAAGGTTTCAATTTAAATCGGAATTGGGAGAATAAAAAAATAATCATGATCGACTAAAAATAATCAAGTTTACCAAAAAGTATACTACCCAATTAAGTTAAGCCCTATGTATATATCAATGCGTACGTACGACAGTTAGACATATCGAGAATCAACTGATCGATCGATATTTGTTAAAATAACGTACAAATGTTATATGTGGCAATATATACTAGCGATTGATTAGTAGTTCGACCAAAAGAATGTAATATAGTAAATACGTACTTTAATTAAGGAAATATATTAATATATATATATATATATATAGCTGGGTGCTATTGTATGTATACGTACTGAATGTGGCGGTGGAGAAGGTGGGCGTGCCGTCGATGAAGTTGAGGCTGCCGGAAATGACGGTTTTGGTCATGCCGTCGCCGTATATCATGACATTCCAGATGTTCTTGGGCAATACCACGTTCTCCACATATTTGCCCGCCTTGACATATATCACATGCCTCTTCTTGCTCTTGACGGGGGCGGCGGCCACTGCGGCGGCCAGTGTGGTGTAGTTTCCAGTGCCATCTTTGGCGACGACCACATCAGGCGTGGGCCTGGTCTCCTGCAGCAGCCTTCTCTGGGCCGCCCCCAACAGTCTCCGACTCCGGCGGTGATGGGGGGTCCTGAGTCCGAACAGCTTGGTTACGATGGCGAGGCTGTTGCTGACCAGCTCTGCAGACGTGGTCATTGCAGACCGGATCTCTGCCACGAGCTCCGCTGTGCCATCAATCTCAACAAGGCCGTCGAGGCAGGTCTCCTGATCAGTGAGCGCGGCACTCAACCACGTCCTCAGGTCATCCTTGTGAGTAATGGTTAGCGAGGAGGTGCTGGCGGAGCTGATGGAGTCTTGGAGGCGGTCGACGGAGTCGGAGAGGACGTCGGCGCAGTCCTCCAGCGCCTTGTGAACCAATAGCTTATTGGTATTATTATTATTATTAAGCTTGGAAATGTGGGCGGCTGGGACGGCTACGAGCTTAGTGACTTCGGAGAGGGTGACCCGGAGAGAGAGGAGGAAGATTTTGGCTGGATCGGTGGTGGTCGAGTTGGAGAGGGCGGACAAGCACGCGTCCGGGTACTCTGTCACCGAGCATACCGCCTTCAGGGACGTCGACGATCCGGATCCGGATCCGGATCCAGAGCTCTGAACTCGCACAGCGGCGGCTCCCACAACAACCCCTATGACCACAGCCATGAGGACAACCGCTAAGATTCCGATAAGGACTAGCCGCCGCCGCGTCTTCTTTTGAAAGGCAAGCTGCTCCGCCGCCTCCACCTTCCCATATCCTTTGAAGGATTTGATGGTGTCCATTAACTGATTTTATATGTATCGGAGCTTAGTGATCCAGTTGGGTTATAATATCTATCCTTAAATTTATCTGAATATATAGGGTGCCTTCTAATAGCTTGCTAGCTAACTTAGTACACCGCGTATATATCTCGTTCAGCTCTCGGTGTTTGACGAAATGTGTGTTGTTGTTTTTTTTCCGGAAACGGCTCAAACCAAATTTCTAGGAAATTGATTAATAGAATTTTTTTTCTTCAGAATAACTGGTACTTAATTTATTACTAATTTTTCGAAGAGCTGCTATGGTCGGTACATATCGGACCGAGTTGTACTAGGTCAAGTTATTTGGTGCTCTGAGATTTCTGAAGATCCTTCATATCGGTGAAGGGAACGTCAGTTGTTTATTTTGTACACCTCCAAGATGGGTTGAGCTGTTGTCTACGATGCTATTATTTTAGTCTTGTGCTCACCCCAATTCCAATCTTTTTTTGCCCTTCTTTTTAAAGATTTGTCCTTTATTAGTCATTTCTGCTTGCCATGGGTGGTTTTGTTGTTGACCGTCTTAGCCGTTCTCGGCTTCCCTGGCCTCTCGGACTTCTAATCTTGTTGGTACTCCGAATTCTTATCTAATTCAAAATAAAATCATTAGATTACACTATTATTATACATACCTCACGCGCCAATGGTAAACTCAGATTTTTGCAAAAAATTGGCCTTGGACTCGTGAAATTGAGAGTTTTAGACCCGATTTCTACAGCAAAAGACACTTTCTAATGGTGGTGTCATCTCAAAATGTTCTTATATTTCGATCCCCTATGGCTCGGACCATTGAGAATTGCACAGAAAAGAGAAAGTCGGATTTCTGCCAATTTTGGGATTTGCTCGTCAAATACCGATAATAAAATGTCACATATCTCGAAACGTAGGCATTTTCTCGGGGTGGTTCTTCGGAAAGAAGTGCTTATATTTTGATCCTCTACCGCGTCGTCATCGTAGAATTCGAAAATGGTAAAATCGGATTTTCGCCAAAAATTGGCCTTGGGCTCGTGAATTGAGAGTTTTAGACCCGATTTCTGCAGCAAAAGACACTTTCTAATGGTAGTGACATCTCAAAATGTCCTCATATTTTGATCCCCTGGGGCGCGGACCACTCAGAACTGCACAAAAAAGAGAAACTCGGATTTCCGCCAAATTTAGGATTTGCTCGTGAAATACCGATAATAAAATGCGCCATATCTCGAAACGTAGGCATTTTCTCGGGGTGGTTCTTCAGAAAGAAGTGCTTATATTTTGATCCTCTACCGCGTCGTCGTCTCAAAATTCGAAAATGATAAAGTCGGATTTTGGCGAAAAATTGGCCTTGGGGTCGTGAAATGAGAGTTTGAGACCCGATTTCTGCAGCAAAATGTCATGTATGGAGATATAGGGATAATAAATGTAATTAGAAGGATTTATGGGCTAAAAATGTAATAAGCCAAATCCCTTAAAAACCAAGGTTGTACTCTGATAGATGGATCGATTGAATGAATGAACTCTTTTCTCTCTTATCTCTGAATTCTTTCTCATCTCCAATTCTTCTAATCTTCTCATCTCAACTCTGATTCATCTATCTTCTCATCTCCTTCTCAAATTACTGGTTCGATTAGGTCAGGGACGTGACAAATTTGGTATCAGAGCCCTTCGGTTTTGGTGACCTAAATCCCAAAATTGAAGTCGGAAATTTCGATTACGATTTTCATAGAAGTTGCACACTCAAGATTCGACTAGTTTCCGTTGAAAGCGTCAAGCACTAAGAGGATTTAAGATCATCAGCGATTATGGGAGAAATTTCAGATTCTTGGGAGCTTCGAATGAAAGAGTCTGATCAACGATTTTACCGGACAATGAACGAGCTTAGAGTCGAGATGGGCTTGCTACCGGTCAATTACTCTAATTCCATGGAGGACCAGGTATATGATCAAACAGTTCTTGTCAAGATTCATAATCTGAAGTATTCAATTTCTTGTCGGGAATTGAACATGGTGTTCTCTAGATTTTGGGCTTTAGAGAAAGTGGAGACTTTAAGCCCTAGAAGTGAGTTTCATGCAAGAATTTGTTTCCAGAACATAGAGTCTGCACGTACTGCAATTGATTCTTTGAATCATAGAAATGTTTATGACTATTGTTGTGAGTTAGAGTTGTTTCTTATGAGAGACGTCATGATTGAGCCTTCTAATTCACAACCTACAATCATAATGGATACCTCTAATGTTGGAAATGTATGCAACACTGGCGTTGAGGGTATTCAAGTATTGGAAAATCCTGATTCAAGTTCACAGGAAAATCACAACAAGGTTGATGTTCATCAATGTAAGGAGTCCTCAGTTTCGGATGCCCGCCAAGCGTTTGATGATGTGCCAACACCAGTGAACATTGTAGAGTCTGAGTTGTTGGTTGAGCTACGAAAGGGTGCTAATGATTCAAATCATGAACAGATCAACGAGTCACAAGAAATCAGTGATTTTGAGAAATGCAACTTCAATGAAGATATGCATGGAACTCAAAGAAACAACGACACTGAAGTGTTTGAGAATCTGGAAATTGATGGTGACTCTTCGAAGGTAGTTTCGACTCTCCTAACTAAGAATTTGGTTGTGACTGAAATGAACGAAATGGTTGGATTAGACGATGTTTTAGTGGATTTGATGAGCAAAACTGATATGTTGGTAGATATGCCTAGTAATGTTGCTTTCTTGTTAGCTTACCCAATTGATGGGAAAATTTCGGTTAATTCAAGTAAGTGGTTGAATGGCATTGTTCAAGTGTCTTATTTTGGAACTAGAAAGGAATTAGTGGTTTTACTTGATCCGGGTATATTTGAGTGGAAGGGTGGTCATGTTTGGATGGGCTGTAGTAAGAAGATTTTTGATCCGAGTGGTATTGAGACTGGTGTTCAGAATCTGAAACTGCTGCTGTCATCTATACCAGTGTCTATAGTTGTGAATAGGATGATTCCGTTTGATCCAGGAGGTGCTTTGAGTGATGGAAAACACTATGCTGAATCATCCTTTGTAGTTGTTCTGGTCACAATAGGTCGAGAATTGGAGGGATTGGTTTTTGTTTATGATCCAGGAATTCTTAAACAGGGTGAATATGTCTTGTTTCAGTCTAGACTCCTACAAGCTTCTTTCCTGAAAGAAGAAAATCACATTAAGGATAAGGGAGGTAAAGAAAAGGCTAGCTTAGAAGGAACGAATAGCTTCATGCACAAGGGAATTTGTACCAGAATGTTTGTTTTTGATCCTGGCATTGTCAACAAGGAAAATGGGGAAGCTGCACGAATTGGTATTGATTGTATAATTCAGCTATAAAAGCTTCATTCTCAGCAAGAAATTAGGCAAAGAGATTTTGCTTCATTTGCTACTGGATTAGCATTAATGTCGAGCAGGGTCGATGTCATTACGGAGGCTGAAGCTAAGAAACAACTACAATGGGATTCAGGAGGAAAGTTAATGTTGATGTGTGTGAGAGGAAAGTTCAGCTACTGCTCCTCATATACACTGTGTGCTCAAAATACAAGTTCAGATTACAAGGAAGAGCTGAAAATTCTTGCCCAAATTGATGCAACTGATATTCATTGGAAACTGATGCAACTTATCAGTGTGCAATGGGAATTCTTAAACAAAGGTTGCAATGGGATCCCGGGGGATTATATAATTCAGCTATGCAATGGGAATGGAGTTTCATAATGCAATTGAAGCAAGAGTGTGCTGAATTTTGCTGATGTTGAACACTGTTTTGCTGATGTTGTGAGAAGAACCTCAAATGGTTATGAAAACACAATTTATTGATGTTGTTGATATCTTGCAAGTGTGGGTGATATACAATCTTCTAAAATTGGAGAACTAAGTGTGGATGGAAGTGCTCAGGAAGTGAATGCTTGAGAAATATATGCGTCAAAAGTTAATTTGGGAAGTATGCTTGGTGCTAAGCAATTGCAAACCACCAGTTGGGCACAAAACTCATGGAAACAAAGCAGCCTTCACCAACATTTAAGTGGCTAGTGAGTTGATTCATTTGAAGCTTATCAATGGTAATTAGTGTGATCAACTTGTATTAGTTACATTTTTTGGTTAAAATAAGCTTTGAGGACAAAGCTTTATAAGGGGAGGGTAATGTCATGTATGGAGATATAGGGATAATAAATGTAATTAGAAGGATTTATGGGCTAAAAATGTAATAAGCCAAATCCTTTAAAAACCAAGGTTGTACTTGATGCAGCCAAAACTAACCCGCAACCGAACGGGCTAAATCGTAGTACCTCAAGTGTCGATCCCACTAGGATCAATGTAATATTAATTGTAACTCTACTAATAAATTAGGCCAAAAATAAGGAAATATGGAAATCTATATCCAAGAGAACTAATAAAGCAAATAAAGAGGATAAAATCTATGGGATAGATGTGTCTAAGGTTAAGGATCACCACGCCAATGTTTCAATAAATAAAATTATACTCTGCCTGAAATTATTTGAAGGATCAACTATCTAAAGTAAACACTAACTCCTCTCGGATGATAAGTGCATGTACCTAAACTCAACGAACAGTCACTATCGCGTAAAGCAAGTCTAATTTAGATCCTTTAAGCTCTTTAGAGACTACGGATAAACAACCTAGGATTCGTTGTCGCGTTCCTCTAAAATCATTCAAACCCTATAACTACTACGATAGTTAAAAATCACACAAGAGAAATTAAATTGCTGTCGCACAGATAATTCTCAAGTTTAATACCTAGGGATCTAAAAAGAACCAATTTTTAGTCCTTAACTTATCAGTATCCTATTATTGTTATCTCCGGTCGGTCTCAAACCCTAATAGGAATCCTATATGCAAAAGCAATTAGGGCATAACGCAACCTAGGATCGAATCAAATACATTTCAATTCAGGCAAAGAATATAACTTTAATTATATATGCATTGAATGGATCACCAA